>CM021771.1:28635537-28711403 GCA_011076525.1 Nettapus auritus
GCGGCGCGGCTCGGGCCCCGTGGCCGCGGCTGCTGCTGGCGGCGGCGGCGGCGGCGCTGGCGCTGGCGGGGCCGGCGCTGCCCGAGGTGCTGTTCCGCTGCCCGCCCTGCACGGCCGAGCGCCTGGCCGCCTGCCCCCCGGCTTCCCGGCCGCCCTGCCCGGAGCTGGTGAGGGAACCGGGCTGCGGTTGCTGCCCGGTGTGCGCCCGCTTGGAGGCCGAAGCGTGCGGCGTTTACACGCCGCGCTGCGCCGCCGGCTTGCGCTGCTACCCCGACCCCGGCGCCGAGCTGCCCCTGCAAGCCCTGGTGCAAGGGCAGGGCACCTGCGCCCGCCGCAGGGACGCCGCCGAGTACGGGGCCAGCGCCGAGCGGCCCGCAGGTGAGCCCCCGGAGCTCCCCCCGGGACCTGGTGGGGCACGCGGGGGCCGGGAAGGGCACGGGGGTCCCCGCCGGGGAGAGGGGAGATGGGGGAGGACGGGGGGGTGAGGAGAAGAAGCCGGAGGGCATCCCCTGGAAGGGGGGGTTTGGGGTTGTAGCTAGCTCTTGGGGTGCAGAAGGGGGTGCTGCGGTATGGGGAGCCCGAGGGTGGCGGGTAATAAAGCGGGGGGCCCGCGGACAGCGAGGGTTGTGGAGGATGCCTAGGGGCTGGGGCTGAGGTTGGGGTCCTATGGAAAAAAAAGCCATAGCGGCGGATTTAGGGGGAAGCGTGGGGAGGTGCAGCTGAGGGGGAGCCCTTCGGGGAGGTGGGGGAGGTGGAGGTGCACATCTGGGCTTGGTGGGGGACTGAAGGCACCCCAAAGGGTGACCGATGCCCCAAAGGTACCGGACCACGCGCTGCCCGGTGGGCAAGGGCTGGCTGGCGGACTGCGATGTGGGGATCCCCAGCCCCATGGCTAGCTGCCCAACGGAGCCCACCGCAGAGGTTGGGGGGCAGAGGGGCACTGGGTGCCGGGGACAAGCGGAGCATCCCGGAGCACGCAGCCCGAAGGACGGGGCGCTACAGGCTCCCGACCTGTTGCTGCGGTTGCTGCGGGAGGCAGCTCTCCCGGGGATGCCGATACACGGGTTTGTGAGCGCCTCGGTGATCGAGAGGGAGAGACAGAGGGAGAGGGATAAAGAAAAACCGGCGGTGCAGGGAACTTTGCAGGTCGCAAGCTGCCGCTTCGCTGCGGTGAGCGCGGCCGCTGCGGTCCCCGCTGCTGTCCCCCTCCTCTGCCCGGCTGCTGAGAGCCGGGAGCCCGGAGAACACGCGGATGTGAAATCCTGCTCGGCTACAGAACGTGGGTGTCAAGGGAGAGAATTTTACACTCTCCAGAAGAAGCCAAGGGCATTTAGATTTAAGGGAGCTGGCGCTGACTTCAGGCTTGTGCTTTTGGAAGAGGTTGGGGGGGGGAGTGGAGAACACTGCAGAGATGGGTTAAGAGGTGATTTTCTGAGGTAACGCTGCTTTTATTTTATTTTATTTTATTTTTTTTTCAGAATTTTTACATTACTTCACTGGATGTTTTGCTTGATTTTACTATCCTTACTCCTTTACAATGCATGTGATTTATTTGACCATATCTCTGTGTGTATGTAGCATGCACACACTCGTATATAAATAGTGCAGTTTAAGAACACTTTAATGTATGTGGTGCTCTGTAATGTCCATAGGGGGTGAATAATAAAAATACTGGCACATCTTTAACCAGCGTGATGTGAAACATGCAGCTGGAATATTCACAGTCGAGCACGTCTTGGCAGAGGAGCTTGGACATCCAGAAAAGGGTTTGCTCTCTTCAGATTACAAAACTTTTAACAGGTTGTTGTAGCCATTAAAAAAAATAAAATAAAATAAGAAAAAAAAGAAAACAACCCACAACAAAAACAACCCCCTGATCCGCCAGCTTCACTTGATGCTCTTCTGTTCAGGCTCACATCTCTGCTTCCATCTGCAGCATGCCTGCAAAATATATACCAGGGAGAGTTTGCTTTTCGTTCAAAGCAGTGACAGGGAAAGCAGTCTGGCACCCGAAGCGCAGGGATTGGAATTCCCTTTCAAATGCTGATGTCAAGCTTGTTTCACGAGTGCCCTGAGAGCAGGTTTTTGCCTGCAAAAGGCAGGTGTTGAGCCTTTTTTTTTTTTTTTTCAAATGTGCTTAAAGGTATTTGCCATTTTTCCCCTTTCCAGCTCCTTTGGCTGATTGAGGACTGGAATGCAGAGCTCGTGCTATTCCTAAATTAAGAGGTTGGCAAGTTTTTTTGTCCCTGATGAGAGGCAGAAGGATTGCCCAAATGAAACAAGGAATAAAACTCTGCAAATTCTCCTGCTGTGGCTCCAGCATTGTTTAGTCTTCCACTTAGGTCTGTAAAGCCAATCCTGAAATGGTTGTAGGCGGAAAGTAACATAAACCACCATGTAGCTAGGAAGCAGGGGATGTTGCTCATTGCACAAGAGGCTTTGGGTATTTTGAAGATGTTGGGAATGTTGGAACAAAATAGCAGCAGTCTGTGGAAATCAGGCTGAGAACCTCTACCTCCTCGGGGACCTAGGGGCATGAACTCCTGCTGATGGAGGCAGCATGATGGAGGCTCAGCACCTCCAGGGATCAGGGCCTCTGAAATAGTTTTGATGCCACTGGACCACACTGTTTTACAGTTTATTTCAGGTCATCATGTAACAAACTTTACATGCTGCTGACTGAAGCCGCCTGCACACGGGACAGAGGGTTGTTATTGTGCGCAAAGCTCTCATGCCAGTCTCCAGTGTATTTATTTATGCCTTCAGCATGGCAGGGAGGTCTGCGCACCATTTTAAGGCTGAGTAACAGACTGGGCACGTGGAGCAGAGTGAGGACGGCCTGTATGTCATGTTAGCACTCGTGTCCCTGTTCCTGATAGCCATCTTCTGGCTAGGCAGGTCTGGGGTGGCCCAAGACCCAAGAGGAGCCAGCCTTGAGAGGCGTTTCAGGTACCATGGAATACCCAGTCTCATGCTGTCAGACTTGCAGAGAGCCAGCCCTAAGAAACAAGTTGGTGATTTTTCTGTCGGACCAGTAACCTGACCTGGCTGAAGGCTCGGCGGGGTGCTGGTGCTGCTCCAGGGCAAACAGCGGGAGCTGTGCTAGGAGGAGGAGCAGGGCAGAGCTTTGCAGTGTCAGCAGATGGCCCAAAGTGTCTTTCCTGAGTTAGAGGATAGCTGAAGAACATCTGTTTTCTCCTAATGGAGACAATGCCCTAGGATTAAAACTTATCTCTCAAAGAGTTTTGCAAAAGTGACCAGTTAAGGGATTTTTTCCCCTTTGGCAGTGTGGTTCAGGTGGGTCTATAGTACTGTTTTACTGTGTTGTTGGGATATTTGTACTAATTAAGTGAGATGCCCCTCTGAGCCCACTGCTGGATACTGAGTTCTGCTTCAGAATCCCACTTCTTAATCAAAGCAAATGTGTTCTTCAGCCTATGCTACTCAAGGCAACCTTTCCAAATGGAAGGAGAGCTGGGTAAACACCATGGCCGCAGGCAAACTTGAACTTGCAGGGCTGGGGCTGTTTCCTTCACCTGGTCAGGGACTGCCATGGAACAAAAACAGCGTCAAAATAGTTAACTGTTAGAAGAGCAGCTCGTTTTAACATCCAGCTAAAATCCTTATTTGGGTAGCCCCAAATGCCACACATCCTTCCTTATGGGTCAAATGTCAAAACCTCCATTTCCCCTTGGCAGGCAGCTGCTAAAAGACAGTTTAATGTATTACTCCAAAACACAGAAGACTCTGAGGCTGGAGGTAGCATAATATAAGTGGAATTTTAACAGCAACTTGAAAACCATGCCAGCAATGCTATGACTACATTTTTCACATCCACTGAATTGCCAGGAAGACTTCTGCTTCTGTCCAGCTTTTCTAGGGAAACGAAGCATTTGTCGTCATCTGCACGTGTGTGTGTGTGTCTGTCCTTCTGCCCCCACAGCTTCTGCCCCCTCAGTTGGTGTGACCAGGTCTGACAGAGCCTCGGAGGTTGTGAATTTGCTGCATTGCTAAAACTGGATGAGATGCAGAGGAGAGCCCTTCTGCGAGCATCCCCCTTGCTCCGTGCCAGGCACCTTTTGAGGTGGAAGCACACGGGCATGGGATAAGTTCATGACGAGTGCTGCAACCAGGCATTCAGCCTGGCTTGTGCAAGCTTGGGCATTACAGGACATCAGAGAAAAGAGCTGCAAGAAGCCAGTCCGCTGTGTTAATATCCCTGCAGCCGCTGCTGCAGCTCTGCCCTGGCTAAACTGAAGGGCTGCAGAGCTCTTTGTTGTGGAAGAAGTTATTACAAGTGAAATGCAATTAATAACAGCTCTGAGGATGATACGTGAATGAAAAAGCATACAGCTCGCCTGTCCTTGTTACCTCTGGGGCTTTGCCAGTAGATGGACCAGGTTTCCAAGCTCTTCTGCAGCAGCTGTGTCTGGTCAAGGACTAACCCCATCAGGTCGTGGGCCGGTTGTCATCTTTAAGTATGAAGATAATAAATAACACCTTGTGGAGCAGCTTCTTGAAAATAATGCTCCCCCAGGCCCAGGCCCACTGGCGTTTGCTGTGGTGGGGGTGATAGTGGTGTGGAAATAAATGGGCTGGAGGGAAGGGGAGTCTGGGAGGATTTCAAGGCTCTGGCCCAAAGGAGAAATGTGTTTTCATGCTGTCCCTTGGCAAATGATCTGTTTCCTTCTTGCCCTTTGCAGTTGTTTCCTTTCCTCTGGGTTTCAGGCTCATGCTCGCTGAGTGTGGTATTTGTCAAGGGAAGAGCGAGAAGCCCCGTCTGTGAGAAAGTCCATGTCGTTTGTTTTATCCACATCCAGGAATTGAGCCGAGATAAACAATTCAGGAGGCAAAGCAGCAAAAAATGGAATGTGAGAGGTGTATTTGTGTTTGGCTCTGGGCTAGACCTGGCTGCAGCATTAGCTGGGGCTGATGTGTCCAACCGATGAGCTGCTGGCATCATTGCCCACAGACACAACCGGGTTTGGGAGGACAGGGTTTTGTCTGGTGGTCGGCAGCACTTCTGTGCCTATTCTTCCAGGGCATATGTTCATCACGAAGGGGCTAAGAGGGGCAAAAGTTGCCCTGAGGCCTGTGTGCATTTCTGCTTGGATTGGGCTACTCCAGCTTTCTGGGCATGGTTACAGCCCATCTCGCTGCTGGGGCTCCGATTCCTTTGGGGAAGGTATTTTGTTTGAAGTCAGCAGAGTAAGACGAGGGGCAAGGTAACATGTGAAGATGCTTTTAAAGCATTTCTGTTACACGAGGACTGAGCTCAGGCGTGTACTGAGTTTCCAGATGTTTCTCCCTCTTCCATGGGAAGGTGCTGCCCAAATCAGCATGTGTGCAGTCGCTTTGGAGGGTGTCCTTTAACAGCACATATTGAACACATTGGGCTCTGCTTTCCATCGTGGTGTTGCTGACTGTTTGCATCTGCCAGAGAGGCATGTGTGTCCTCAGTGGAAGACCGAGGCTTTACTAGATGGCATTAGTCTTACTGAGAAAGCCACCTTAGTCCCCCATGCCTGTTGCTTTCCTATGTGCTATGCATGTGCAGAGTGGGCCAGGGGATTTGGAGGCTAAAAATGGTGCATGTTCTGGGAGTGCACCTGGGAAAGAAGAGAAAACCAGGCTTTGGGTCCTGGCAAGCCGTGCAGATTTTTCTTGGCTGCCTTTCATCCCTGCCAAGCTGCTCTCACGGCAGTCATGCCCCACTCCCTCCCTGTCGCAGTGCACATCCTTGTGCTCTGTCATGTGGGTCTTGGTCCTTGTCTGCTCCCTGGGCGGGTTGTGATGAGACATTTCCCAACAAAATCTTAACTTTTCTGGCAGGATGAGTATTCTGGTTTAGCTCCCTGAATCCTTTACGTATAGGATTAGCTGAGTACTGATGCAAGGAACATGGTAGGAGCCCAAGCTCAGGCCTGGGGTACAGGAAAAAGGGGGTGCAGGGCCCAATGTGTGTTTGGAGTCTGTCTGTCCTGCTGGAGCTGTCCCATGGGGCATGGGGTGGCTTCGTGTAGGTGCTTGCTGGGGAGATGGCACCAGCATGCCTGTGTGGGGCACCCAGCCAGTCCCCTTCTGGGCAGAGGGCATTCGAGCCCACATTTCCCTGCCGTCCCACAGCCATCCTGAGCTGAGGAGCAATGGGGTTGGAGGGCAGAACAACAACTGCAGGTGCTTAGTGAATCTAGCCCCACTTGTTTTCCTCCAGCCAAAAGTATAGATTGAACATTCCATCCTATCAGTGTTCCCACAAAGAAAAACTACCTTCAGCAGACCGAAACTCGGGCTGAAACATCTCTGCCCACCTTCAGCAGCCGCCGCCGCCAGCAAGCTGGGAGGCGTTTGACGTTCATGAGCTGGTGAAGTGTGCCCTCATTAAACACGCAAGCTGACATCTCATTACACGCGAACGTGGCATGGTGCTTATCCTGGGCGAAGGCTGAAGGGAAAAAGGGGTTAGAGCGTACTTATTGCAGCCTTACAGCAGCTCAGCCTGGGCTCCGTTGTTCTAACTGCAGAACTGTGTTGTAGTTGGTGTTCTGCCCTACACGTATTTAGCTAGATAGCAGTGGGAAGATAAAAATCTCTTGCTGTGTCAGCTTGTGATAGAAAGAAATTGTTTTAGAAGGGAAAGGGTCAGTAATCACATGCCTTTCTTATGGGCTGGAATACGGAAAAACATCAGGTCACTTTTATAAGCCTTAATCTATCTTTTGACATTGCAGCTTTTATTCTGAAGAAAGCCGCACTGTGCCTCTTGGCTGGTAAGGGAACAAGTTCACTGCCTGGTGCTCTCTGTAGTCAAAGATCCCATTAATTCTGCCGGCCGCGAGGAACGATTTCTTGGTATTTCATTCTGGGCTGTAATTGAGAGTGACACAAAGCGCTGGTGGGAATTGGACTGTGTTGAAATCCGTGCTTTTCCTTACAATTTTCTGCAGATAGAACAGCTCAGGTGGGATGAGGGGATTTTTAATGCTCTGCCCTTGAAATTAATAATGTCTCCACCACCTTACTGTCTGGAGGCGATTTTTCAGAGGAGTTTCTGTGCCTCCTTGCATCTTGTCCTTGTAGAAAGGTAATGCAGTGTACCTACAGCAGTGAAGTGCTGTTGGAATCACTTACATGACATCTTCTGTGGGAGAGTCCCAAAGCCCTACAATGCAGGGAAAATTCATTAAGCAATGCCCAGTACTTCTGATCGAGACCACAGCAAATTTCCCTGGAAGATCTTGGTTTTCAGACTTCAGTCAGGGCATTATGTTCTTAGCTCTTCTGGTTAATACTAAAAGACCCAGTCCATGCTAGTGGGCTTCCCTTGGTTTGGTGATCAGGTTTACTGATAACCTTTCCATGTTTTCCCCTTGCTGTTTTAAAACTAGTAAGGTGTGGGCATCCTATGTCCGTGTCCCAGGAATGTTTGCTTTTCAGTCTTGGGGGGACTGGTGGGTGAAGTGAGTTGTGGAAAGCACTTTTGTGGTTTTGGTGTTCTTTTTGGTGCCTCCAGTGAGGATGTGTGTGTCCTCCAGTGTGGCCTGTCTCCTGGAGGCAGAGCTCTGTATTTCAGAATTCCCAAATTTTACTCTGAAGGGGAGCAGTACAGACCTGAAGTGGTCCCAGTGAAGGCAGAAGAGCAAAAGCAGAAAAATTGGCTGGAATTTGACTTTTTTTTTTTTTTTTTTTAATCTGGAAAATTGTTTGGGGGTGATTTTCTGTTTGAATTCGTGAGGGTTTGTCTGCGGCACTGGGGGCGAGGTGCGCGGTTCAGCTGTGAGCTGAGCTGGAGGGAGGCACGGGGTTTGCAGCCAGAGCAATGGCAGGCCTCCCACGCAGCCCATGTGGAAACGCTCGTCTCTCGGTGCGTTCGGCGAGCGGGCTGCTCGACTCCATCTGCTGCCGTTTCATCTGGCACTTCAAAAGCAAGCAGAAACGGGAGAGGAACTCAGGTTTCGCATGAGGAGGAGGAGCAGGAGGAGCAGGAGGGGTGGCTGGAGTGGGGCCCTCATCCTCCTGCACTGTTGGGCTTGTGGTGGGGCTGTGGCCCCTATCTCTGGCCAGGCTGTGGAGCTGATGATACTGTGGACAGTCCAGCTCGGCAGCTGGGAGATGAACCTCGGTGGCTGGGATGGGAGCTCCCTGAAGTGCCTTGGTTTGTGTCCTCTGGGTCTCGGCCACCAGAAGGGTAGGCCATGTGGGTTGTAAGGTCAGGGTGGTTGGCCACAGTGGCATTTCTGTTGGCGGTGAGGCTAACCCAACAGCCCTGTGGCTTTCCACAGTGTTTTTCTGTTCCTTCTGGTCTTCCTCACTTGCCTTGCAGAGCCTTCGCCAAAGGCAAATTTCAGTTACCTGGGTGAATCGTCTCTTGGTTCTTGGGGACACTCGTCAGGGGTGTTGCAATTTGCCATCTGCACAGCAGCCGCTTTGCTCTTCTAGCTTTGCAGTTGAACTAGTGAGAGGAAAATGCTGAATGATAACACTGCAACGAGTCTCACCACTGCTTTCTGAAGGTTGGAACAACTGCTCCAGCATCCATCCGAGGCTCTGGCAAGGCACCTCGTAGTCAGACTGGTCAAGGACAATGGTCCTGTGGTAGAACCTTCTCCCTGTCTGCACTATTGAGCTCCAAGAGCTTTTTCTTGGCACAGTACTGATCACTAAGCAAGGGCCATGAGTTTGATACAATCCTTGACGCATAGAGGGTCCTTTCCCTTCATCTGAACATAATATGAACCAGATTGACAAAATGGCAGGGAAATCAGTGCTGTACCATCTTGATCCAACTGTGTTGTGAATGGTAAATCATTTGCCATGATGGACACTGGGATCAGGAGGCCTGAAGCAATACATGGACATAGTAGGGGACTTCCTCCTTTATCCATGGTGAACAAACCTGCCTCCATATCTTGTGCAGAGGTGATTTAAGGAGGATTTTGTTTAAACTGCTAGAAATCCTAGTATGTTTTACAGGACATTTGAGGCAGAAAATCTGGGTTCCTGGTGGTGTTCAGAGAGCCTGGCCATTCTTGGAACTGGATGGTGGGACAGCACCAAAGGTATTATTTGAGGCTAACCCTCTAACCCATCACTAAATTTAAAGAGCAGTCCAGAATTTTTTTTTGGACGAAAAAAAAGAGACTATGGCAAAATGGTGCCTTCTTACACAATAGATTGGCTCCCTGTGGGTATTCTGAGTCATTTTGTTGTTGTTGTTGATTTTAGTGACTGAAATAAGTTTATTCCATGCTTTTTTTCCTTGCCAGACCCCACAGACCCTGTCACCCCCGGCTCAGAGGGAGCAAGACAGATTCCATTAATTCTTGTGCATTATTGAGGGATTTTGGTCGATGGGATTCTTGCCTGAAATTTCTCTGTGGAGGAGCCTGGCTTCCCACTGACTGCAGATGGGACCCAAAAACCTCAGCCTCCTAGCAGGCCCAGTGGAGCTGTAGGAACACATTTTTTAGTGTTTCCAGGAGAAATTCAGTACCCTGCTCCCTTCAGGGCACCTGTCATTGAGAGCATGGCCAGGGCTGGGCGGGTGGAAGTGGTTGGTCTGCAGGGCTTTGAATGCCGTCAAACTGCTTGACTTTGGAGGTCTGGCAGGTCTTGACCTTTGTGCACATGACTGAGGCACGTCTGGTCTGGGGGCACCGGGAGGAATTTGGAACGGAGCCCTGTAAGGCAATGGTCCTATTTAGTAAAGCTCAGGCTGTGGGAGTCGGTGCGAGGAAATCACAACATCCGCTTGGGTTTCTGCAGTCTCTGTCCTGGGGGCCAGTCGAGTGTTGAAGGAGGCCACAGGAATCCTGCTTGTGACCACAGCCAGATTAATGGCTATTTTGGCAGCTTTTCAGGAGTGAGGAATTTGGCCACTTTCATAATAATGGCTAGAAATTCCACATGAATTAATTAGTTTTATTACAGGACATGTCCTTTCTGCTCCTCCAGGGCTGCCTGAAACACTGAACTCATTACTTGAAGAAATGAAAAAAGTACTAAAAATAAGAACTGGTATCCCAAGTCTTTGTCAGGAAACGTGCAGAGTACACCGACATCCTCCACCAGACGTGCTTCCAAAGCTGTGGCTTTTGGCCAGATGAGATCTGAACCCAAGTTTTAGATCAATTGCAGCCACTAAAATGCCCCAGCCTGCTCTACAATGGTGTCTTCTCTCAGCCTCTTGGCCCCTGCTCAGCTTACGCCATTCATCTAGGCTTTTTAATTACTCCTGCAGTTTCTGTTTTTTGTAGTGTTCACATCTGACCCTTGGATGTTTTATGGTGGAGGCTGCGCACCTTCAGCTGTCTCCCACTTCTGTGATGAGCTTCCATAGTGCTGTTCCTGCCTTGCGAGGACCCTATTTGTGTCTGTGGTAGGAAAGTGCTTGGAAACACCCATGGGGAAGGGTCCTCTGCAGTTGAGTTTTGGTCAAGGGAATGCCATAAAAATGACAGCACGTGACTTTGGAAAGAGCTACTCAAGAGTAGGCAGAATAACTGTGGACTAAGTAAATATTTTGGGAGCCCAGAGCTGATAACTTTCCCTTGCTTACGTTTGTGGGGAGTCTGTCTGTAAATACTTACCGCCTTTCACGTAGCTTTTTAAACAAATGTACTCAGTGGACTCAGTGTGCTCAGTTTTATTTGAATCTCTTTTTTACAAGCACCGATGTCCTGAGGTTTGCCTGTTGGTAAGGGGCAGGTGTGCAAAGTGAGCCCTGCTTGCCAGTCATTCCAGTGTTTGCTTTGTGAATATTGCTTCAGATACTTGTGTATGGACAGGGGGTTCTCCGTTTGAATCTGAAGGTGGAGCTGAACAGCTCCACCTTTGTGGACCAGGGCTTGACTTGCTTGCTTTTTTTTCTTCTGTTTTGGAGCTGAACATGACAAAACTGACCAGGGACGTGATCAGGTTCTTGCAGGTCCCACCGCACAGAAAGTGGCTTGGTTTGTACTCAGGCCTCTTGGGAACTATGACTCTCATCCTACAAGGACTAAGGTCGGCTGAGCTGACAACAGATTAATCACAAATCTTTCAGCTTTAACAAAATTTGCCTGTTAAAAAAGAGTGAAGAAATGGTAATGCAGAGAGCTTTCTTCTCATCTCAGCTGGTTGGACAGCTTCCGACTTTCTAGTAATGTTTGTTATTGATTTCAGTCATTGCTTACCTCTGTTTTGTGTTTATTCTGTCTTTTTATCAGTCTGATTTCAAGGATTTGTTACCTTAACCCCTGGCCATTGGGCTGGCCCTTCGTGTCCTGAAACAGACCTTTGTGAATTCAGACCGTGCTGAAAATGTTTGGGCAGTGGGGATATGACCTGGCAGCAGACCAGGCTGGCCAAAGTTCCATCAGGCCCATAATCCTGCCTTAGGTGGTGGCCAGTAAATTGGGGATTCATGGAAAGGGTTAGTATGAGGTGAGCCTTGCCTGGAGCTGCCCTCCTGACTTCTAGCAGTGGGGCTTCAAGCGCTGGGGAAGCGAGCAAACCTTCAGCTGTGTACGTGACTTCTGTGTCTTGAGGCATTGGGTAGGAAGATCTCCATGCATAAGACCATTCTAGAGTTGCTCTTACAAACCCAATTTGCTACCCGCTGTCATCTCTCATTGCTTCATGTGTCTGGGAGCAGCAGCCGCGGTGAGAAGGGAGGTCCCATCCAGGAGGTGTCCTGCCCTGGTGGTGATCTGCCCAGGCAGAGCCGAAATGTTCCAGCTGACATAAAATCTGTTCCCCTCTGAAATGCAGAGGCCCACTATAAATATTTAACTGAGTCTGCCTGCCTTTTTTTTTTTTTTTTTTTTTCCCCAGTTCTTTTATTTTTTTTTCCCCTGCCCATGTGCGGATAATTGCCTGAATGCATAACCCGTTCATGGCATCCCATGATGAGGCTGCATTTTCAGCAGCTGAATTATGCATCTTGCTTGTCTCCCGTCATCACTACCCATGTTCAAGTCTGATATTGAGCTATGTGTTGAGTGTGTGAATGCTCCTGTGGGAGTATTTACAATCCACTCTGGGCTGTCCACTGCCATAAAAAATTATATTTTCTGCAGTAAGCTCTTGCAGCTTTTCTCTTGAAGCAGTCCATTGTGGATGCCATCAGATGTAGGAGATATTTTTAATGGGAGGAATTCCCCTAATTTCTCCATGAAAAAGCTGTTAATGATCTGCATGGCAGAAAGCATCTGCAGTCTGTGGGGCGAGGAAGGCATCCCTGTGAGTGGGCAGCAGACTGGGCTGAGCTTTGGAAATCCCTGCAGCTGTGGGCTGAGCAGTGTCAGCAGCAGGAGTGGGGCAGGGCTGGGTTGGGCTGGGCTGGCCGCCTGATGCTGGGACCGGGGCTTGTTGTGCAAGGCTCAGAGCTTGCAGTTTGCCCTGCACGGGAGTTACCTCGAGCCTGTTGCACCTTTTTTCTCTCCAATCCTGCAGGCATGCATGGTGCCTGGAGGGCAAACCGCCACAGCCCATGCCTCCAGGCAGGGCAAGAGGGATGGGGACATCAGGGAGGAGGTGCTGTCCTGATCTGAGAGCTGGAATTTGCACTGGGGGTGCTGGTTGCTCTTGTTGCAAGAGCATTGCCCCGATAGCAGGTGAAGTAGGATCATGGGCTATCGCAGCCTAAAATGGAGCAAATGCAGGTTTTCCCATGGTGGTGGTGGTGAACGGCTGCACTTCAGAGCAGGAGACATGGCGTTGGTCCCCTCATTGCTGAACCTGCACTAATGCGGTGCAGTGCTGCTGTCGTGCCCCGGCTTGTGGCGTGGCTGGGTTTGCTGTTTTGGGCGGGTGAGTCAGACCCCGGGCAGCCCTAGGCCAGAGCTGCAGGTTCACCCTTTTTCCATGCATCTGTTCAGAGGCAGACTGCTTTGCCCAGGCACCGAGCAGAGGAGCCTGACCTTCCCCCAAAACCCTGCCCTTATGCAGGGACCTTGGTGCGGGTTTAGACACCAAAGTTTGGGCAAACATTTTGTGGGGCCGCCTGGAGGACTCCTGTCTCTCTTGTGTAGAGGGACGTACCGAGGAAGCAGAAATAGCAAGTGACTAAATGTCACGGCTACGTTCCTGCCATCGGAACAGAACTCCCTATTTTCTTTTGACTGCGAAAATTAACTTCCCCTTTCCCCTCCTGGAGCGGGTGAGCTGGCTGCCCGTGGCCGTGCCCTCGCTGCGGGTATGCAGGACGGCTCGGGTCAGCCTGAAAGGAAAATGCTCCCGCTGCGGGCTTTTCACTGCCCGGCTTCTTTCTGAAAAAAGCATACAGGGCTTTTGCTGGCCCTAGTGCAGGGCTGTAGCTGGAATAGGGTACGGCGGCCTCGTTTTGGAGCTTGTCTCAGTTTTGGGCTGCTGTCATCCCTTCTGCATCCACATTTCTTGTACTAAAACAGCCTGTGAGGTGCTCTGCTGTTGAACGCTACAGAAACCACGGTGGTGCCACACATGGCATGTGCTGCCTAGTTTGAACGTGCCAGGGTGAAGAAACCTCTGAAAACCTCCAATACAAAAACCATGGGGATTTTTTTGAATTTATTTTGATACTCTTTCCAACAGCAGAAACCTGGTCTTCTGTGGGATGGGAGCCTCGTGAGTGAGGAATGATCCAGCAGCAGCATGCAGAAGCCAAGAGCTTGGTCCCTGTTTGCAGAAGGCTTCTGGGGGATCTCCTTGGTGCTGAGAGGGAAACACACCGTTATACCCATGCTGATCAACGTGCTTGCCTCAGTCCCCCCTTGCCTTCTTTGTCAGCTGCTGTTTTTGTCCCTACAGCCTTGTACATTCTTCCCATTGCATCTTTTTTTTTGGCCAACAAGTTTATTTTCTTTCTGCTATAAAGTACCGTGCTCTCTTCCTCTCTCTTCCTCTTGCTGCATTTCTGCCAGCCTCACCTTCTCCCCCTGCACCCACTCTCGGGTTCACTTTGCATATTTTCATCCAGGTGCTGGCAGGCTCATTTGGACCCGTCTGGCTCGGTGGAGACCTGCTCAGACCTGCAGAGAGCACAGAGAGCAGCCGGCAGGGTCCGTCCCGGCGGGGTGGGAGGGCTGGGAGCAGAGAGCTGTGGCCGCACGCTTGGAAGCCTGGGAGGTGACAGCTCTGGGTCTGCAGTGTGGTGGGGTCCATGCATTGGTGTGTTGTGGCTGGGGCTGGTCATTTCGGTTTGGCTGACATAAAAGAAAAAAGAACAAAAACAACACAAAGTTAAATAAATGAACTAAATCTTGTTTTTTATTCAAGTAACTTCAATATATTGGGATTACTCTTTGGGAGCCCAAAGGAACATTAAAAGCTTGCAAAGATGTCAAGGGAAGCCAGAAGCAAAAAAAACAAACAAACAACAAAAAAAACCAACAAGAACTCCCATCTGAGCATTTTTTAAAGAAAGGGAAGATCAGCCATACTCTCAAAAATGACCCTAAGTAGCCAACCATCAGCTTTTCCTTTGCCTGAGATGTAAATGCTATCTGTCTTAGGTCCCCCATTCAAACTCTGTGGTCTTTCCAAATGTTGATACTTGAGGTCATGGAAGTCCACCAAATCCAGTCTCCAGACCATGCACCTGAATGCTATAGGCATTTGGTAGCTTTTATTTGTATTATTTTTCCAGTTTTTGCTGAAATTGTGCCACAAGTGTACTTCCTCAGTGGAACTGTGGGTACTTATGCTCCCTCCATCCCATCAGCCCTGTTACTAGCCATGGTCTTCTATTTCTTTTCCTTCTAAAAACACCAAAAAGAAGCATCATGTTTGACCCTAAGCAGACCCTTTTGACCTACCAAACAAAACAAAAGCCCAGAACATTTTCTGTATGTCCAGTTTTATTTCCACTTTTCTTCCAGGTCATCAGCCAAGCCAAAAGATCCCGTACAGATGCCACATATTTGCACAGTCCTGTTTTTTTGTGCAAACTCATAGTTGCTTTATAGAAATGTGTACAAGCATTTTAACTACCTTGATTTTTTTCTACTTGCATTTGGAGAGAGTGTCTCCTTTTGTTGCAGCTGTACTGAGACGAGATGTTGTAGTCCTGGCTCTCCCCCTCCAAGAGCAGGGCAAGGAGAAGGCCATCAAAAGCTATGGAGAGGGCAGCATGATGGTGAACACTAGTGGGACCTGACCGTCACGTTCAAGCTGTATGAGAAGGTTTTCCTGGGGCTGTCATTGACCCTCCGGATGGGTACACCTGTAGTCATCCCCTTTCTCTCCCTCCTACCAACTAAACAAGGGATTCCTGAAAGCCCATCCCAAAGCTGGGACGGGTGGCTTGGCGCCACGTGCAAATCCTGCACCCGGGCTGCTCTTGAACCTCCCCCCATGCGCTTCCAGAGCCCTGCATGGGAACTGCCCCGGTTTGGGTCGGTGGGAGGGCTGCCGAGGCAGCGGCCCTTCATCTCCTCACTCTTTATTCCTGTTACCTGGGGCACTGTCTGTCTCCTCAGCATGCAAATTACCCTCTGCTTTGCATCTCCTGTAATTCAAACCGGTGCAAATTTCTTTCCTCTGCTGCCGATATCCGTTTTCTGACCTAGCGTTTCTGCTGTCGTTGAGTTTTGGCCTTCACCCTTTCGGGGCTGGCACCCACTGAACCCGGCTGAGAAAGTGGCCCTTTGTGCCGAGCGCTTTGGAGGAACTGGGGAGCTTTGCCTTCCCCGCTGCGAGCCTTTTTGGCCGGCAAACGCCTGCCCTGTTCTCGTGGGGAGGGATTTCGGGGTGAGGGGGAGGTGAGAGCGCTCCTTGTGCTCGAAGAAAAATGATGAATGACTCTCTTGTGCTTCTGAACAAAACCAGGAAATCAGAGGGGGGGGGGAGGGAGAAAAAAAAGAAAAAAAAAAAGGAGGAAATGAGAAACAGTAAAGAGGCCTCCCCCGCCTTCATATAAGCAATCACTCCACAGCATCTGGAGCCCAGTAAAAGGGCTGCTCCCAGGAGCTCAGGCACTCGCCAGCCCCGCAGATCTCCGCTATGGGGCTTGCTCCACTGCCTGCCCTGCGCCCACCGCTGCGGGCAGACCCGAGCTCCATCTCTGCGGCCATCGGCACCGGAGATGCACGTGTCTGCCGGGGCTGGATCCGGCTCCAGGACACGGTTGCATTGCTGTCGGCGCAGCCAGAGCACCCGATACGGTGTTTATGCTGGCAGGCTGCCCTACGCCGGCGTCGCGTTACAGTGGTGCGGGCAATATGATACTTGATCCAGCCTGAAATCTGCTGGAGCGGAATCTTCCCTCCCGCCCTCTGCCCCCAGAATGTTTTCGGCTGTAGATGTAGCAGGGGTGAGACCAGAGCGGGTCACCATCCCGTCACGCTTTGGATCTGGTTTAAGCATCCTCAAGCTGGAGTTAGCTTAGATTGGGGTTTCTCAATGTGCTACTTAGTTAAATTGAGGTGGGCATATGCAACTGCAGTGGGGCTGGAGGTGGTGGTAATCTGGCGTGAACTGTCCCTGCCACCTGGCATGGCCAAGGAGAATCATAGAATATACAGAATCATAGAATATCCTGAGTTGAAAGGGACCCACAAGGATCATCTAGTCCAACTCCTGGTCTCCCTGCAGCGAGTGGCACAGCAAAGCTCTGCTGCAGCTTGCTGAGAGGTAGCCCCAGATGCTGAAGCATGCTCCCTTTCCGTGGCTCCCTTGGAAGGAGCCCTTTTGCTGTTTGTTAAAGCACAAATCTGGTAGGGACCTCAACAGATGAAACTTTTCCTTGATGTAACCTCGCTGGTGCTGCAGGTGACACATTGTGGAACAGGCTGCCTGCAATGGGACAGCTATCCCTGAGGGTGTCTTTAAAACAGCAGTGGCAGTTCCAGAAATAGAGACCCCACCAGGGAAGCTGCTCTCACCCCTTTCCAGCTGGAGACAATCTCAGCTGAAGCAGCTGAGCATCCTCACCATCCAGGCACAAGCACCAGCTGCTAATTTGGGTGTAGTTTTTATCCTTCAGTTGTCTCCATTAAGTCCCACCTGAATTTAAGCATTAAATAGAGGTTCAGCGGGTGGTAGTTTTTTTCTTCTTTGTGGTGTGGAGGCTGTAGAGGAGCTCTTCCTCTCTTCTCTCCATGTGCAAGTCCATGGGGTGTGTTATACTAACTGTCATCCTCATTTTCAGTATTTGGGGCTCTTTGGGAGGTTTCTTTGTAGCAGCAGCAATGCTGGTGTTGGGGACACTGTGCTGACGAATGCTTTCATTTCTGAAGTCTGGTGTTTGTGTTTTTTTGCCAGGATATAGCACAGTGCTCACTCACCTGTTTGTGTGACCCCATGTTCATTCTTACAAACCTGGAGGATACCGTGCATGTCTGAAAAATGTACTTGCTGTCCTGGGAGGACATGGGAAGGGAAGGTTTCTTTTCATGAAAAGGAAACCACCCTGTGTATCTGCAGCTGCTTTCAAAGTCCCCTCTTAGCACCTTGTGAACTAGAAGGGATCCTGGTTCTGTTTCAGTCAGTGGGACTTGGGCAGTGACCCCCGGGTCAGTTTCAAAGCAGCCCCTAAGCTGCACAAGTCTGGGGGCAGCAACCTAAGAGGCACTATCTGCAAGGTCTGAGCCGTGTGCCCTCATGGGCTCCTTTGTTAGCCTGGTCTGTGGGCAGGCTGGGGGGGATGGCACTGCCCCAGCACTTGTAGCCTCCTTACCAGAGCTGGGACATGAAGATTTGGCAGCCCACCCCCAACCCCCATGGCAAGGGGGCCTTGCACTCTGGCTAGTCCCGCAGGAACCAGCATCATTTCAGCCTAATGAGTTTGCCTTCTCTGGATGTTGTTTAACCAGAAACCCTGAGCTCGTTGGTGAGGTGATTTTGTATTTTGGGCCTGAGCCCTTCAAATTAGCTGTGTCCTCTCAAAGGGAGAGAAAGCCCTGTCTTCCTCTGGGAAAGCTCCTGAGGGAAGCCTGCCTCCTATGTGGTTTCCATAACACCACATGGAGGTGCCTGCATCTCCTGATGTCTTACTAATTTTCCAGTAATGACTTTTTGAAGTTATTTTTAACAGGCACATTGTGCAATTAATGGGCTTTTTATTGGTGGTAAACAAGCTGTGTGAGGCAGCTGGGGCTTGACCGGCAGGCTTGCTGCTATTTCATTCTCTAAAAGTGGTTCATTTTTTTCCTCTGCACCTCCTAGCCCGATGTATGGTTAGCCCCAACCCATCCCTATGGGATTAGTTGCAGGACTGGGTCTTGCCCAATGCTAGCAGTTGCTGATGGGCTCTCCTGCATCCCCACAGATCTCACAGTGCTGTGTGTGTGCCTCCACCATCCAGGCTAACTCTGAGTGAAAAGTATCAAACTTCAGTGGCCAAGAAAAGAGTGCTGACCTATTTTGGACACTTATTTATATGCAAGTTGCTTCTCACTGTCTCTGTGAAAAAGCAGTTGTGACTCCAGTGCTCTAAGCTTTCCCCTCCCATAGCTTTTGTTTCTCACAGGATATAATCTAGGACTAACATCTGTATTTTCCAGTAGTCAAAATAAATGCCTTTTTAAATCTTTATTAAGTTTTCTGGATGAAGCAACACTTTCACAAAGCCAACTCTGTAATAAAGCAAAGTCTTTGGTTGTGCTTTACAGATTCTCTTAAGTTTTTGCTGTAACCCAAAGCTTTCAGACCAAATTGGGGAAAAAGTTGAAAATGTCATTATTGTCTCTGGTAATGAGCCACACAGAAAAGTCATCTAATGTAGGGTCAACAAAAAAAAAAAAAAAGGAAAGCTGTTTTTAGTTATGTTCAACTACGTTTTCATTTAACTACGCTTATTGTGTATCATTTTGCTGAAATCTTGAAATCTTCTCTTGAAAGATCTTATTGATGAAAATGGCTTCTCCTGTCTTGTTTTGACAGCTAAGCTATTCTCCAGCTTTATATGCTGTGGTTCACAGTTAATTTCTGGTGCCTTTTAAATTGAAAATGTAGTGTTTGTCAAAACTGTATCACTGGAGTAATCATGAAACTTGAATGGCTTGGTCAGTGCAGCTGTGTGCACTAACTGTGGCTGGATACTTGTCCTGCATATTTTGACCTACTTACTAATGTGAACTGTAGGAATATAGGTTAGACAACCAAAATAAAATAAAATGCTGCAGATGTCATCCATATGAATGACGGTTGCTTTAGTCTCTTGTATTTCATTATTTTCTATTTCAGTGTAGGAACTTGGTGTATGCTTTTTCTTTAAGACCGGAAAGTGCAATGGTAAAAAAAAAAAAAAAAAAATCTGCAAGCAGATTGATTTATGGAAACTGCAAGCCCTTTGGCTTCACTAGCCAAGCTTGCAGATTCACTGAGCCTACCAGCCTTATGGCTAACTAGCTGTGCCCTGAGTGCATCTACATGATGACCAACTCCCAAAAGGTCAATGGAAGCCTTACCATCATCACTGTCTGCAGTTGAATTTGACCCAAAGTGCATCTGTGAAAAATTAGGGATGCTTCCTCATTATACAGTCATGGTATGTGGCTTTAATGTATGTGTTCCTGTTTTTGGAGTGTGTCGTGAAATTAGTGAGATCACATGAACAGATAGACACGTATCTGTGTACTCACATACCAACTGAAATGTCTCCCTGTAGCTGGGTTTGGGTAGTCCCATTGTGCCCTTGCAGGAGGGCTGGTGCCTTAGCATTGGCTCCATGAGCTCCTGGGGCTATTAGTTCAATCCTTTGTACTTCTGCTTAGTGGTCATCTTGGTGCTGATGGTGTTGCTTACACATGTGTTGGCTCCGCACCTTACCCTGATGACATTTTGGTTTTCAGAATTTACCAAAAGCTGCCAGTGAAAAGATTCTGCAATTTGAATTATCAGTTCCTTTGATTCAGGCTTGGACAGAAACCTGAACATTGGATATTCTTCCCCTGTACCGCTGCCACCATATTTGTCTCCAAGCAGGAAGAATCTGATTAAATCACAGCACACCTCCAATAATGTGCAAGCGTGGCAGCTCCCTTAAGTTTCATATTAGCTGTATTTTTCATGTGGTGTGAGTAATCATGTTCACACATCCAGAGGGTTGAAGAAAGCAATGTGCAGAAATTGCTGTATATGCATTTCAAAACTCCCTGTGGAAGACTGTTTAATTAGCTTTAATGAGCTGGCTGGTGTGCATACACGTGTGCGTGCTTTCACCACTTCTAGCTAACAGGATCAGAGGTGCTTGTGTGTGTCCCAGGTAAATGGGATGAGTATGTGGGAGAGGTGTTTGTGCACTTGAAGACAGCTGGTCTGAAGCAAGCTTTACCTGTGTTCAACAAGTCTGTGCTGTAACAGACCTCCATCGTGGAGGTGAAGCACTTGGAAGCCAGGTTTGCTGTGGTTTCAGCTGCTTAGTTGCGGCGGGATGGGAGCAGAGCATCCTTGCTTGTCCGAAGAGCTGCCGTTGCAGAGTCGCAGTAGGTCACAGGTGATGTGTGCCACTGAGGTTCTAATTAGAGGGAAAATGAACAGTCAGTAAGGCTGGAATCTCGGTGCATGAGGCAGGTAACCACCACGGGCTTTGCACCTTGCTGCACCTCAGGTCTGCTCCCCTGCCTAATTTCCATTGCCGGAGTCAGCCCTGAGCTGGCTGCCTGTAATTTGGCTTCCTTGCAGGGGTGATGGCCATGGGTCAGTGCTCAGCTTCCAGGAAGGACCAGGCTGGGTAGAGAGCCATGCTGAGAGGGTGGCCATTTTAATGAGGGATTTCTTTGTGCTTTTTTAAATTAACCTTTGTTTTCTGTCAAGAAAGCTGTCCCGAGGCACGACTTAGCAAGGCAAACATGCCTGGACAAAGGGAGCATTAAGCCTGCACAGAGGGAGGGGAGAGGGTTACACCTCTAATTACTTTGTGTGCCTGTAATTTTTTTCCCCTCTGGTGACTGATGGGTCATGAAAGGACTTGCTGGGGCTGGTGTGTGATTCACTGGGGCAGAGCACGTTCTCGGCTGATGCTGAGGGCTGTCTGGGTGCCCAGGGCAGGCAATGCCATCGCGCGGGTGTTGCTCACGCCTGAGTCAGAGCTTGTGCTGGGGATTGGGCTGTGGGAAGGAGATGGTCCTGAGCTGCTTTCAGGTGTCCATTCCCCTAAACAGGGCCACAAGCAGGGACAACGAGTTTGGAGCTCTCCCACCTTCCCACTGGGCAGTAGTCTCCAAACTGCCTGACCTGCCATCCCGTCCCATCCTCTGGTCCTCACATCTACTCATAGAACTCAGGGTAGACATCTGTGCCCTCCTGAACCAAATGGGGTCAGAGGTTGGCCAGGACGGGAGTTAGGGCTCATGATGCTCATGTGGGAAGCAAGAAAAGGGAGGAAGGGGAACTGGGGCAGGAATGGATGTAGAAAATAAGCAGTTCTGGGGTTGGAGTTTTGGGGCAAGAAGGAGAAGCTGGGGCTGCCCAGGAGAGGGGAAGGACTTGCGGAGTAGTCTGTGGACCTGGCCTCAAGGCCAACAGGTTTGGAGGGCTTGGCAGGGCACTGGGGGTCTGCATTTTAGGCAGTGTGCTTAGCTCCTAAAGATCCCACTGAAGAGAAGAGATTTTGTCAGCCTGATTTCGGTAAAGCTTTTGAATCCATTCACCAGCTCTGTGCCAGTGGGGTGGTGCTGAGGTCTGATCACTTCCTCCCTGAAATTTTGGTGGAAATACCTGGTCAGGTAGAGGAGAGAGGCTCTGTTAGTGCCTCCTTGGAGGGACAGGCTGTGGTGTGGGCTCAACTACCATATGAGACATCAGAACATCCACACAGGTGCTAGTGACCGAGATGAGCTGCACTATTTCTGCCATGGCTGGCTATCCTTTTGGGAAACAACACTTGCTGCACCAAAAAAGTTCAGGGATGGCCTCCAGCCCCTTCCTCTCACACCTCCTGATTTCCTCTCCAACCAGGTAAAATGCTCAGGCTCCCCCTTGTCCCCCTTGGGGATTTGCTGCCCTTGAGGAAGGTGTTCTTTTGTCTGTCTCTGGGAGGATGCTGTCAGCATTTTGTCTGGGTTTGGGGTGGCTCCGTAACTTGAGTCGATCTTGCTGCTGTGACTCTTTCCCCTGCTTTTCTCTTCATTTCACCAATTATTTCTTTCTTGCTGGGAGATGATCCCACATTCTAATAAATCTCACTTCATGTTTTAGAGAAAATATTTGTCAGCAGATTTTCCCTCCTCCCCTATGAATATCTTGCATTGTTTTCATTAATTTGTCTCCAGCAGAAGGGAATGAGCGTCTTTGCCATTTTGAACAAATTCCTTGCCCAGCCAGTGTGGGGAAATCTGTCTCCAGTGTCACCCGTTTGGCAGGGGAGAGCTGTGGGAACCAAAGTATGGAAGCTCAGTTCCATCCTACAGATTGCAACAGTGCTATAAGGAGGTCATTTTTAAGGAGAAAAAAAAAATCCAACCAAACCCGTCTGGGGGTCCTTTCATTAAGCAGAACTGAGGGACTGCAGCAAACCACCTCTTTTACAGGAATCCCTTTTGGCTTGAAAGGAATTATTCAGGCAGTTACGCAATCCATGTTGAATTTTCAATTTGTCACAGTTTTTTCCCCTACCCCCACTTTGTCCACTAGCCCAACCAGGCTCCTGCTGGTTCCCTCCACTGACTGATGTGCGTTAGAAAAAGCCCTAATGTGTATGTACAGTCCTGATCCGGGAGCCCTCATGCACGGGGAACTCTGCTTGGAGCAAGTGCCTGCGGTGCGGATGCAGGTCGAGAGTCCCTCCCAGTGTAAGGTTACCCCCGCCAGGAGGGAGAGCCATCATTTTTCAGCACAAATTCTTTCCTGAAAGGCTGTGGTTGCCTGGTGTCTCGGCTTCCCTCTGTGGATCCGTGTGGGAAAGCCGCTAGCATTTCTCAGCTGTTTGCATTCCTTGCAGGAGGAAACCTCAGAGGCTGAGGTCTGTGGTCCTTTGGAGTTGTAACCTGAACGTGGCTGCAGAGCAAGGGTACTGGGGAAAGCTCAGGACCTTTGTTGCAGTAATACTGGCTCAAATGGGCTGAGCTTGGTGTTTTATCATACTCAAAACAGTTTCAGATGCCAAACGGAGTGGTTTGCTTGCACTGCTGCAGCATTGTCCTGGAAACAAATGATTTCTCCTGGCCACGCTGTGCTGCTGTGGGAGCACCTGATGGCCATTGTCCCTCATCGTGCTCCTCCAAGAGGAGAGCAGGGTCTGAGCTGCCGGCGATGCCCGTCAGCATGGGCAGTGCCCACACGCACGCAGGCTGATTCATGATGGTGATGCAAACAGCTGAACTGCCAGGGGATGGGGCAACAGGGATTTTTTGTCCTGCTCCTCCCGTTCAGTACTTTGCAAAGATCAGTGGAGGGAATGGTAGGTAATAAAGCTAGCCGTTGCCATTCATGGAAGTGTTTTCTTCTGACTCCCTAAAAGCTCAAGGAGGGAAAATAATAAAATTTGGCTTGTCCTTCTTGTTTTCAGGGTGTTCCATCTTTGGAGATGTACCAAGGTGGTGGCACATGGAGACCTCAGATGGGTGCACGTTTCCTGGGACTGTGATCAGGAGTCAGAACTAAAAAAAAAGAAAACAGAAGAAAGCCAACTAATCCTTACCTCAGACTGCTTTTGCTGCTCTTTGTAGCAGCATGGGCCTTGAATACAACCCCCCCACCTTTCCCCATGCTTCTTACTAATTCCTCCTGCTGCAACAAGTGCTCGAGCCCCAGCTGCTGAGCAGCAGCCCTGGGCTGTGGTTCAGCCCCCACCCTTCCCTGGGGCTGTGGACGTGCTGGTGCCTGCATCCCTGTGCTGTGTCCTCCAGCCTGACGCAGCTTTTTTCTTTCTTGCTCATTTTTGAGGGGTTTGGGCTGGGGATGGGATCTGTTTTTCTTAGGTATGTAAGCCTTGACAATGTTTTTTAAATTGTTCTGACCCGAGGAGAACAAATCTTGCAAGAGTACTTGAGTTGTGAACTAGTTTGGTCTCCTGGGTGACACATCACGGGGGCAAATACTGCTCCTTGCAAACAAGGTTAGTTGGAGTCAGGTGGTGTCTCACCTGGAGAAGGTGCACCAGAATTCCTTCTTTGTGCTGAGCTAGCCCATACCCCAGCCAGTGGCAGGGTCTCACTGACCTGCTGTATTTAATTTGGGTCCTAAAGCTTTCCCCCTCGCCCCCAAAAAGTCAGTTCAACCTTAATTCCTCCTGCTTGATCCAGCCTTGTCCCTGGACTTCCTGCACATGAGAGGTGCTGGGATCCTGGAGAGGTGGGAACAGCCCCTGGATGGTGTTTGGGGTAAAAAACAAAACAAAAACAACATTCCTGTGTGCTGGGCTGTTGATCTCTGCCCCTTCCCCAGGATGCTGCCCCATCAGCATCTGCCTGTCCTGGGACATCTTGCTATTGCTGCGGCTGGGTGCAGGCAGTGAGCAAGCCTTGTCCCCAGGCTTTGTGAAGTGAGCAGCTGCCTTTCTGCTTCCCCAGGGCAGTACTTGCGGTTGCCCTGCTTGTGTATGCATGAGTTTTGCAGAGCTGGGTGCACTGTGCCTGTTCTTTGCCTCTCCCCCACCCCTTAAAATCCCCAAGTTTGATATTTTTGATCCTATGCTCTCTGCTTGCTGTCACATGCACGCACACTTTGTGCATCCTGAGCACTCAGTGTCTGATTACAGTTGAAGAGCAAATCCTTCCCTATGAGTGTCTCTGTTCTGCGATGTCATTTTAAATCTATAAGGAGGGCATCTGAGCAATGAAGTGCAAACGTGATCATTGTTTAGCTCTTGTACTCAGCAAAGACTTCTATTTCTTGTTTTAAAGCAGCGTACTGGCTGTCCCATTTTGAGCCTGGCTTTCTTCCAAATGAGCCTTGTGTGTGGGCACGTGTGGATTATCCTTGTCTCTATGGCTACCCTGAAAACTTTTGAACCAGAACATTCACTGGAGGGATCGAGCTCTAAGATACTGGTTTCCTACAGCTTTTGTGAAAACAGTTGCTGGGTGGTGGGACTGCACCTTGTATGGGTCTCCTGATGGGCTGTAGCCAAAACTTAGCTGGTATCAGATATCGGAGAACCAACAACTTCTTGAGCACAGTCTCAGGAAAGAGTTACATTAGGAAAAACAAAACAGAAAACCCTAAAAAGTCAAGTGTTGTTAGATCTGTCCCTCCAGTGCATTAATATTAATTAGGTCATTTTACTAATTACCTGTTCATCTGTATATGAGGGGCAATCGATAGCTTGCTGATGGGTCCCAGCTGGAAACTGTTGAGCATGAGAAACATAGACCTTATGAGTCACATATGGGCAAGAGGGGTTTGATTATCGACTCCAAGAGCTCTTGTTTGCTGAGATTTTAAATCATTTTGGCAATCCCTAAGGTCTCACGTGAGATGAAAAAGTGCTCTTTGAGGGTTAAATATGTGCTTTTTAAGAGAGAATTAGTGCATGTAAGCTATTCACTGGTGTATGCTTGCTAAGAGCTGCTGTCAACATCTTGAGAAGATAACAAGTAACAGCAGTTACAAATATCATCATCATTATTATTATGTTTTGGCTTTTTTCAGGCATCTCCCCAGTTGGGGATTTAAAGATGTTTCTAATTAGTCAGCATTTCTAACTGTGAGAGATGACTTGCTGAGGCTCCTGTTGCAGGGATGTCTGCCTTCGGGGCCCTTTGGAGCTCATTCCTGGGTGAGCACCATCTCTGCTCCCCTCCTGAAGGTCATGCTGTCAGTGGTGAGGGCGGGGAGCTAAAGTAGGGGGATTGGAAGTGGAGTTGTGTGAACCACAAATAACATAAATGGGATAAAACAAATTCCATTTCCTGTGAACATTAGGTCTCTTATATAGGAGACCTTCATTGGAGGCTCACTGGCTTGTCTCATGGCATTGGTTGGACTTGGAAAATAGTTTTTATTTCTCTGCCTTGTCCAGCCACAGTGGTACGTGGATGCTGCTCAGAAACAGGAGTTTTTCCAGCCCCACCTTGACTCTGAGCTCCTCTGTGCCAGGTTGGATAATGTTCAGGAATGAAAGATTCAGTGGTAAGTCAATATATAGTTTTTTATCAGTCTTTCTAGACTGACTGTGGGAGTCAGGTCTTCTAAAAAACAAAAATAGCTGTGTTTTTTCAGCCTGGTTTTTAAACAAACAAGTGGTGACATTCCCCATGTTTCAGTCATTCCATTGCATGCCCGGTGTAATAATCTTTGAAGTCAGTTGAACTATTTGTTGTTCATTTTGTGAAAATTGGCAGAGATGAGACCCTTTTAATACTTTGAATTTGACGTCAAAGGACTGCATGGGAAGCATTCCTCTGTGCCAGCCCCCTGGACTGCTGGCCTCCTTGGTTCTGCTCTCTGGAGGACACACCAGTACATTGTCATTTTGGGCAGGGGAGCTGCCAGAACTGGCTTTTTTTTTTTTTTTTTTTTTTTTTTTTTTTACCCCCTTGTGAGTATTCTGGGAAAGACATTTTAATGCAATTGTTCCTTTCTGCCTTCTCAAACCTTTTCTTTCCTCTTCTGAGAGCTGTTGCTGCTGCCTGAGTCCAGTTCCCTTTCTTCAGGCACTTGCTGATCATGCAGCTCAGCACAACCCTCATGTTCAGAGTAAGGTGTTAAAGAAACTTCTCTAGTTCCTGGAGGGTCTTCCAGGTGGGAATCACCAGTATGCAAGGGGTTTGGGCTGGTGCTTATTTGCCACGAGAGCAGAAGGAAGGACAGGGTCACAAATTAACCTTGTTCCCGGGAAAGGGAATGTGAAGGCTTGCTCCCAGATGTGAAAACATGGGGGGAATCAAAGAAAACAGGGAAGAGGGGAAAGAGTGTCCTTAGCTGAAATGAGAGCTGCTGTTGCTCAAAACAGGGAGTGAAATAAGTTTAGATATAATTGAAGTTGCAGCTTAAGTGGTGCAAGGCAACAGAAACATAGAGGTAGCTGCCTCTGGACATCTGTACATGAACAAACAGCTGTCCCAGGAAGAAATTCATTTGCCCTGGGAAGAAATTAGGCTGGATGAGAACTGGTTAGGACAGGTTTACTTAAGTTCAAGGGATTGCATCATGTGGTTGCAACCTTTTTTTTCCCTCCCCGTAGGCCATCTGGGGATTTCCTGGCTGATCCTGTTCATGCTCTTTTCCCTGGGCACTTGAGATCTCTGATAGGTGCTTGTGAACAGCTGTGGTGGAATAGCATAGACCTAGCCGAGCTCATTAAAGGAAAAGGAGTTCAGAGCAACTAAGGTGATTTGAGGGCATTAATCAGAGCCTTCAGTGGAAGCTGAGGGTTATTTTTCATTGCAGCGGCCTCTTGAAGGCATGATGGATCTAGTGAGGTAGGTGGATGGCTCCTATCTTCCTGAAAGCAATGAAATAAGATTCTCCATTGCCCTTGGCAAGAGTCCTTTGCCCTGTTGCATTGCTTCAGCAAGACACTCATCTTCCAGTCATTAGTCATCTTCTTGTTATTTTATTTTGTGGAAGAGATTGTAACCAGCTGAGGAGATAGGGCAACACAAGTGATCAGGCTGCCTTTCTATACCACTGTATTGTTCCTTCATCTCTGCCTTGTCCTCCTTCCAAATCCGTGGCCATCGAGACCATACAATGGAGAGCCGGCAAGAGCATTCCTTATGGTGAGAGGAACAGCCAGTCTGGGCTTGTGCAAGTTGAGTTGCCTCACCCTGGGATTACGCTATCCATTGTGGAAAAAACAAGGGCTGGAGTCAGGAGCACGGGACTCAATTTCTAGCGCAGCCACCGACGCCTGCATGATCTTGAACAGATGACCCTCAGTTGCTCCAGCTTGCCTGTCTGCTCTATTGTAAGCACTGAGACAGCACAGTGTTGTTTTCGGAGTGCTTCGAAATCTTGGTGCATTCGAGGAGAGCAAAGGCTCTGGGCTGGAGGCCTTTTCCACAACATGGCCCTTGAGTCAGCCAGGCCCCTGGGGGTTTGGCAGGAGCAGGTGGACTTGAGGAGGCTAGTTTCAGGACCTGAACCTGAAGATCCTTATTAGCTAATCCAGCCATGAGGCAATGAGATAAGGGAAGAGCTGTGTATCCCTAGAGGCCTGACTGTTTTTCTTCTTTGATGAAGAGGGCTTTGGGAGACAAGATTATCTCTAAATGGGTTTGTTCAGCAAATTATACGCTGGGACCCCCTTGTCCTGAGGGGACCTCAGGTCAAAGTGGTCATCTTCAATGATGATAACAGTATTTGACTGGCTCACATGACTCAGAGGTAGAATGAGATTTATTGCTTCTAGGAGGTGGAGTCTGACCTTCACTCCTAGGGTCTTAAGGTTCTTGCAGGACCAAACCTCGGTCTATGAATCTGCTCACCACCTGGGAGCAACTTTCACCCTGTGAGTGTAAAGAGCTGATTATTGCCTGACTTTTCTTAAGGGCAAGTTGGAGACTACTGTTACCTCTTATGTGCCTAGGCTCACGTACATTTTGGCACGTACACCTCTTTGATATGAGAAACGACTGGGTTGGGAAAATGCAAATCACTTTTTGCAAAATTGCTGAATCTTATTGCATGGGAGGAAAAGGCGCACCCAAATTTTTCCTGAAAGTCCTGAGTTTGAGGAGTGTCTAACCTCAGCCACATTCAATAATCACAGTGCCTGGTGCCAAGCAAGAGCAATTTTTCAGCAGGTAATGAGGTGATACTGTGAGGTGTGTTTGGTGCTGCAGGTGGGCAGAGGCAGCTGCCTCTCCTGGGGTTTTGATGGGGTCAGCTTTGCTTAATCTGCATTGCCTGAGATAAAAAGCAAGTCAGACACGCAGCTCAGTGTTAATGCCTGGGGTTGTCTTGGTTTGGGCAGCTGCAGTGCGTGAGGCTTCTTGTGAAGAAGCAATCCTTGGAGTGAGGCAGGTGAGGTAATTGCCACAGATCTTTTCCTCTCAGGTTTCACAAAGCAGCTCCAGCCTTTGTAGGGTTGATGAGAGAAAGAAACTTTTTTTTTTTTTTCTCCTTTTTATCCAACCTGTATGTTTGGAGATAAGAAGCCAAAAAAAATAAAAGGAATTATTTATATGGTACTAAAAAGCACAGTATCAGAGCAAGGGACTTGAAGCTAAATATCTGGTGTGGTTATGTGGCTGTCCTTGCCATA
This sequence comes from Nettapus auritus, assembly GCA_011076525.1. Lineage (NCBI taxonomy): Eukaryota > Metazoa > Chordata > Aves > Anseriformes > Anatidae > Nettapus > Nettapus auritus. Next base: position 28,664,591 of record CM021771.1, read on the forward strand.
GTTACAAGGACTTCCTTGTATCTGCTGGCTTGATCTTAGCAGTTATTCTGTCAAGGATGGGAATTCTATGATCCTTTTGTATACTGTGGGATAAAATGACTTCCTCAAGGTCTGATGGGGGGGGGGGGGGGCGCCCCGACAAAATAGGAGGGTTTGAATCCAGTTCTCTTGACTCCCAGCTTGTGAACTTGGCTGCAAAACTGTTTATGGGACCTTCATGATGTCAGGATTGACTACCCTGAAGTCAGCTATATTGCATCAGTGTAAACTACCTTAAGCAGACTGTGGCTGGAGTCGTGTTAGCTGCTTCCAAGGATTTTACTGTGAAACACAGCACACAAAAAAATTGGAATGGGAGCAGAAACAAAGGCAGTACTGAAAGCAAAGCTCTTTGGTCTTGTCATCAGTAACAAAGTGGGCACTGGGAATCTGTTGTCTACCTGAATTCATTTTTGTCTTAGTCTAATTCATCCTTTCATTTGCATTTTGCCTTTTTTGTGTAACGTTAGTTTTAATGAAGAAATGCCAGAGCTTGTGACTTCCATGACAAATCCATTCACAGCCCCTCACAACTTGCCTGACTTTGTCTCAAACAGATTGAAGCCAGGGACACAAGTAGTAAAGATGTAAATTATCTAATGCTCTTCAGCAAAGGGCTTTTGTGGTGGTGATTTTGTCTGGTCGTGTGTGACTTTTTTTTTTTCCTCCCCCTCATTTAATACTATTCTCAGAACGGAGTAGGGCCTGGGTGTTTCTGATGAGGAGTCAGGGGCCCCAGAGCTAGTGACACCAGTATGTAGACCGCGTGGATTGGAAGTGGTGTTGTCCTGGCTATAGCAGTCTAAAGACATGCAATGCAAGAGTTGGATGCAGCCCTGCTTGTAGTCTTCCATCAGCACCTGCTTTGGGCCACTGTGGGAGACCAAGCAAAGTGGGACTGTGGTCTGAACTGGTACAACTGAGTCCATAATGAACTCACTGGTTTTGGAGAAGCATCCTGATAATAGGACCACTTGGAGGTATTCATGAAATACCTAAGGAGATGGCAGTTCACTTAAATAGCTTGGGAAATAGCCATGGGAAGATAGATGAAGAGCTGTAGCCTGTGAAATGAGGCGTAGCAGAGGTGGTATGGATGGACCTCTGTAATGTTACTAGAAAGATAAATGTTTCCAAAATAATATTGCTGTGGGAGCTTAGGTATGTATCTTTATATCTAGGAATACACATTGGCAAACACGTTGTATTAATAAGGTAAAACAGATATTCCTGGATGTAATAGCCCAGATTTTTTCATTAAATAGTAACAGCACCAGCAAATGGAGGTGCTATTTTAGGTTTTGTTTTGGTAACTAGTGTTGATGTTACAGAAGGGCCTTGTTGTACAGAGGAATCTTGGACTTAGTGCTCATAAAATGGATTCCTTTTTAAATTAAGTGGAAGCCTAAACAAAAGTAGGTCTGGAACTAGGATACTTGTCTTTGAAAGGGCAAACTTTGAAAAATGAAAAAATCTGGCTGGTGAAGTCATCTGGACAGGGGAAGCATGGGAACTTGAGTGTGGAGGATGCAGAGCCTTCCTGTAGTTCAGAGGTGTGGAAACAATCTGGGCCAGGCATCCCAAGGAAAAGGGGAGAACTTGGTAGGAAAGGGCTCCAGGCTGAGGCTAGTGAATAGCCACCTTAAAAAGGATAGTTGGGACTGAGCAGGCTGTCTGTAAAGAATGGAAAAAAAAGACTAATCGGCGAAAAAAGCAATGTCTTAGAGGTCAGGAGGGGTAGGGATAAAATGAGAATTGCCAAAAGTCAAGCTGCGTTAGGCCTGGCAAAGGAAATTAAAACAAATAGCAACAGGTTTCTCAGCTATCTAAATAAAAAGACTTGAATCTGCTGTGCAGTGAAGACCAACTGGAGATTAAAGATGATCTAGGTATGGCTCCAACATGAACCAACCATTGCCTCAGTTTTCGGTACAGTCGGAGGGGATGAGGACATGGAAACCTTGAAAACTGATGGGAAAAACAGAAATCAAAGGGCTAGCTTGATTGAAATTGGTAGGAGAGCAGAGGCCAGGAACTTTATAAAGGGACAGATACAAAAAAAATTGCTGTGTCATGAATACAGATTCGTAGGTCATGGTGTAAGTAGCAGACAAGGACCCAGTATTTAGGCTCCCCAAAGGTGGGGGAGTGAGTCAAATATAGAGATGTTAATCAGACAGATTAATGGATGACTGATCTTGTAACAGATCTGGAAGAAAGAGTAATGAAGGACTTGACGGTAAGTGCTGAGCAGATGGAGTGCACTGGGAACTAATCAGAGGCAGATCGTGCCAGGCTGAGCCAATACTTCAGTAACTGGTTTTTCATTTAAAGATTAAAAAAAAAAAAAAAGGCATTGCAATGTGTCAGGTCTGAGTGATTTCTGGGAGAGCAGTAGGTACAAATGTGCATGAGATAGTCCTTAGAATGGAGCCAGTGGGAGTCAGTTTGGGAAGTGGTGGGTGAGGGAGTGACAGAAGCTTGTGAGGGGATGGTGGGGCTTGGCTGTGGGGCTGCTGGCTGTAGAGGACGCCAGGGATGAGACTTCATGTGGACCTGGCAAAGGGTTTGCGGTGATGGCCCTGGTGCAAGCGGTAGGTATGAAGGGCTTGACTGTACTGAATTGGGATTGTTGTCATGGAAAGAGCAAGTTCAGGAAAACTTTTCAGGGTAATTGATCTGGAGGGGTGACGAGGTCTGAAATGGGATAAAATGCAATCTCACGGAGTGCTGAGGTGTGCAGTAAAAGACCAGACCAGAGACTGATGAACAGGACACGTGTTAGTGGGATCCATCAGTAGATAAGTAAGACCAGAGCATTTTAACTGATTCCAGGGTGAGGGTGGACAGTCACTCAGGTTCTGGTTTGCAAAACCCAGTCTCACCCAAATCTGTAGAGAAGCCTCCTGTGGGGCGAGGGAAGTGTTAACCCCTCTGAAGGCAGCTGGCGAGCCCTTGGCTGCTGTCATGAGCTTGAAAAAAGAATGGCTCTGGGCCGGCGCAGGTGCACGGAAGAGCTCCAGGGGAGCCAGAGCATGTGCAATGGGGAGGGCTTGGCTGCTCCCTCATGATATGGGAGGAAAACAAAGACGGGAAGAGAAAAGAGCACAGCGAGCTAGAGAGGAGTGCTGGCATGAGGACAGCATGCCATAACTCGGCCCTAATGATATCCCGTCTCAAACTTCTGCTGGCTAGAATGCTCTTCTTCTAGGACATCTTCTCCAGCTGGCACCTCAAGGGTAGGGCAGCAGCTTTCCTCTTCCCACACTGGGTGTTACCATGTGGCTGATGGCACAGACAGATCCCCGGTGCCTTGGGACACCTCTGCACCAACACTAGGAAGGACTTTTTTCCCTTAAACAATACACTGTTATTTTAGTTCTCGTGTTCTCCTTAGTTTTGCAGCGCACAGGGAAATGTAGTGCTGACCTTGCCATGCTAATGCTCCTCCAGCTTGGCAAAAGGAGCTCTTGTCAGGGGAGAGGGGGTTGATAAAATCAATATTTATCCACCAAATGCAAAATAAAATTGCTCACAGAATTTAGGGTCTGGTTCAAAGTGCAGTTGGATCTATGCTAAAGCAATGTTCCTGTTTTGCAAGAAGTTGCTGTACTGAATTTTGAAAGGAGGTAGAAATGCAGAGACTTTATGCCTTTGTCAGTACTGTTTTCTGGGTGCAGGACTCCTATTTTCTTTTTTATTTTTTTTCTAACTGTAGCAAACCAGGCAGTGTGACATAGTCTGACCTAAAGCAAGTTTCCATGTATGTATTTATTTACTGAGATTTTATTGCTCAGCATTTCAGGATAACAGAACTGTACTATGTGTTTGTTTTCTGTAGGCTCTAGAGTTTTCCCTGTAGCAAACCCAAATCACTCTAGCTTTGGGGGAAATAGAAATGAGGAAATCTGTACTTTGTGACCTTAAACTTTCAAAGACTTAGGGAATGGAGAAATTGCAAGCGCTCAGAAAGCGTATATTTGCAGTGGGGAAAGGAGGAAAGATTTTCTAAACAAAGCTCTTGTACAATGCCAATAACTAGATAATGTGGTAAGGTTTAGGAAGCCTTGATAGTGAATTAGTTGCTTGAGAGGAGTTATTGGGTACCTCCTTGGAGGTCCCCAGCCCCCAGCAGGAGAAAGGATAGCTGGCATCTCTGATACTTTAATTGTAAATGAAATAAAAGCTGGCAGGAAAGAAATTGAGATGTGTCACATGCCTCAAAGGCCTCCTGAAGGCTCTTCCCTAGCTTATAGCAGTCCTGTGTAGATTACTTTGGAATGATTTATTCCTGTGACTCAGTGAGGGTTAGATTTTAGGCATTTGCTTTTCCCTACCTCTGAGCTCCCCCAGTGTGGCTCTTCTGCCTTTGGGGTAAAGGAGCAAGATGCTCTTCAGACTATTTATGGCTCATTCTACAGTTTCATTCTGGGAACATCCCAGGGAAGCTGATGGCTGTTTTGGAGCCAAATATTCATCAGCCTTCTGCCATTTTCCAGTTAATTTGTCTGCGTGACTTCTCTGACTTCTCACACTTTCCACCACCTGATGCTCTATTAAGAGTTTGTTCCTTTGTCTGTTTCTGGGGCTGTTGTGTTGTATTGACACTGCCTCATTTCCTCTCTGATTTAAGGATTTATGCTAACCTCATCAGCCATGGAAATGGATCAAGGCCACTTTTGTGAGGAATCTGCATCTGGAGACCTCTATCCCATGCTCTGTGGCACGGTAGCAGGTCTGAACTGAGCACTGTCCTTTCTTCCATGGAATTACTCAGTTCAGGGGTCAGCCCATGTAGCATAAGGTCTTTCTCATGGATGCATTCGGCTCTGGTACTCTTGGGTTCATTTTCCACAGCCTTAAAGAAAGATGGCTTGAAGAAAGATGTCCTTGAAACTCTTGAAAAACTTGAAAATCAATGACAACAGGAGAGGCCATCACAACACTCCTGTAAACAGTGCCAGTGACTAATTGGCTGTATTGTCCAGTTATGTCTCATCCAGTAAATAGTTTTCATCTCAGTAACAGTTGTGTATTTGCAAGAGTCATTAATTTATTTCTAGTCTTTATATACTTAATCATAGGTGAACTAAAATTTTCCCTGGTTGCTTTTTTTATCCTCTGACCAATTTATTCTGCTTTTATCAGTGGTGCTCCATTACAATTGCACTTTAGGCATGAATAAGCTTGTGAAGAGTTTTCTCTGTGTTTTATTCACTTTTGCTTTTGCTTTTATTATTGATTAGCAGTTTCCATTATTCTCTGTTCTTACACTTCCTTAAGTATTTATGCTGCCCCACCAAATTACATAATATTTCTTGGAGATCAAGAGGCAGAGTCTTACTCCACCGATCTCAAGTCTTTGCATCTCCGGAGTGGCTGTGGGCACCAGCACTGATGATACAGCTTTACTGGAGGTGTGGGCGGCATTTTGCTGCTTTGGAGCTCTTTAGGATTGGAAGATGCTCCACGTTTCTCCCTCAGAGAGAGGTGAGGCATACCCGCTGCTGATATTTCATGTGGAGAGAGTGGAAATACTTTGATAATTCACTTGCTGTGTCTAGAAGAGATGCATTACGCAGCTTGATCTGTATGTAGTGTGTGCACAGAAACAGCAGACATGGCCAGTGACTCACCGAGCCCTTATTCTTTGTGTGCTGTGTGATGAGACCCAGGGTGGAGGACCCAGTTTGTTCCTAGTGAAACTGGACCTGCCAGCTCTGCTGCTGTTGGTAACAAGTCCCAACTCTAAAGGCTCTCCCGCAGCAGAATTTGCATTACCACTGCTGCAGGTGCGAAATGCCACCAGCCATTCCTCACTGGCTCCAAAACCTTCCCTCTAGGGCTGCTTGCTTGCTGCTTCTCCAGGCATGTTTCCTAAGTGGTTCAGGAGGGAGATGCGGTGATGAGGGAGGGAGCCTCTACCTCGGCTGTCACAGCTTTAGGGTGTCTCTGATTTGGAAGAACTTGATGTTGAACAGACCCATACCTGCATAGGGACCAACTCAGTGAAGCTGGTAAAAATTAGGTCATCCTGAGGATTTTTCTTACCCTTTTACCTATTCAAGAGGAAGAGTCCAAAATGCAAACATGATGCTTGCGAGTGCATATGGCCGAGGCTGTTCATCTTGAGGTCTGTTCAGTGAAAACCGGGTTTATCTGTTTGCCAAGAGCAACACGTTTTCCCTTTAATCCTCAACAAGCCTTCCAGCTTCAGCCTGGCCGTGATCATTGCTTTTTATTTGGTGAGGCAAAGCATGGCCCTGGCAGAGGAGAATCGGCAGAGAGGCCATGGCTGTGCTTTGGGACTTTGGGGAAGGCAGGGATGGGGCAAGGGAGAAAGTAGTTAGGAAAAAAAACAAGTGTTTTGGTGCAGAGCTAGAAAGTGGGATTTGTAACATTTGCAGTGGTAAATAGCTAGTTAATTAATGCCAGATCATTTGTTGGATGTTGTCTTAATTACTTCAGCCTGTGCCAGACACTGATATCCTTGAAACCTGAAAAATCCCATTAGAAGGTGCTTTCGTTGGGGCCCAGCCAAGGTGCTTTGCAGGCTTTTGAGAAAGAGCAGCCTGTGATAAGGATGGGTGCTGATGGGTTGGGGTTGTCAGGGCAGCGATGGGATGGCCATGGAAGGGTGTCCTGAAATGTTGGGCTGTCCTGAAAGAGATCATCGGGAGCTTGCGATAAATCCCTCATGAGCTCGCTCCGGGGCGGTGTCCCAGCTCTCAAATTAGGCAGCAGTAAGAACTGCTGCTGCTGCTGTTTTCCATGTGCTTTGGCTTTGTTCCTGTGCCCTTGGCTTGTGCCAAAGCCTTCTGTACTTGTGAAAAGGCCGGGCATTTTTCTTTCTCTTTAAAGAAGAGGTGTCCTGGCTCCCAGCCCCTTGGGAGGGCTACAGTTGATTTCAGAGGTGCGAGAGAGACCTGTGTGACATGCAGCAGGTGCCCATTGCTTTCTGAAGGTCACCTCCTGATTAAAGGGTCTTCAGAATCTCTTTCAACAATACAAAGACCTGTCCCTGATGTTTGGGTCTTTCTGTTGGCTAGTTCTTGTGGGCTGAGAGCATGCTGTAAGGTCACAAATAGTGGGAGGAACAAGGAGGTCACTGCTTTTGTTTCATTGAGCATCCCATGAAAAGATTAGGCAGTCCAGGGGATCAAATGTCCTTGGTATAAATGGCTCCTGAAAGGAAGGAGAGAAACACACAGAGGATGGGAAGCTATGAAGTACGAAGATCCATGTACAGGCTCTGGCTTGGGAAGTCCCCAAACCATTGATTTTTTTTTTTTTTTTTTTTTTTTTTTTTTTTTTTTTCAGAAGCAGAGGAAAGGATCAGTCCTTACACTCCCCCCACCACATACTGGAAGAGCACACTGGTGCCTTGGCAGGGAGATATGAGGAGCAGCCATGTGCTGGGGCCTCAAGCAAGTGGTGTGCAGCTGGAGAGGTCTGCTCTGCTCCTCCCTCTGCACGGACAGCCTCTGTTGTGGTCAGCTTGTGCTAGGGCTTGGGATGTGCTCGGTGTCTGTACAAGGAGCAGCCCCAGCCTTGCTCCCTCTTTCACCAATGAACGTTGCTGCAGCCTCCTCACTCTGCCATGCTCTGTTGAAGGTGGTTCAGTGCTGGTTAATGTGGGTTGTGTGAAAACCCAATCTCATAGGACACATGGGCCCTGGGCCCATGTCCCTGCTACGTCTGCGTGAGCCTTGCTAGATGAAGGGAAGGGGATGGGAGAGGTTTAGAAGTTGTAACTTGTATCTTCCTCACAAGGAGCCCAGAAGAACTCCAAGAAGATAGGTCTGTTTTACACTCCAGCACATCCAAGTAACTCTCAAGCACACAGCAACACCCACACTGGGATAGCAAGTGCAGAGTTTAATTACATTGTGACCCCCTTTAGCTCTCCTGTTCAGTTGTTTATTCTCCTGGGCCTGAAGTCTTGTTGGACTGGGGTGGGAAGGACCAGGGGAGCTTGTTCAACTGCTGCTAATGTGCTGCTAATGTTTTTTGCTTGCTTCAGGGGTGGCTTTTGTGCTTAGACATCTGCGGAAAGGTACCAGGCAGCAGGGATAAAAGATGATTGAACTCACTACTGCAGCATGAAATCAAACTGGAACATGGCATTGGGAAGGCTGGCAGTCCTTTTAATATCTTACTCTGGTAGGAAGGGGGAGCAGGCAGGAGGACACGGATGCCTGCTTCCATCACCAGAGTTGAAAGACAGAGCTTACAAGGAGAGATCAGAGCAGTGCCGGCTGAACAGGACCCTGTGTGGGTTGGGTGACTGGGAGGACAAGCAGTTGATGGAGGGATGTGCTGGCGGATATGGCTGGGGCAGTGTCAGAGCCAGGGTTCAGAGACAGGGCTGGTACCCACCCGTGCCAGACACATTGTGGCCAGAAAGCTGTGGAAAGATGCTGGGCACAGGTCCCTGGGAGGATGCCACCGCCCAGTGATGGTGCCCTGATTCCTTCCTGCAGGAGGGACCTGCTGTGCTCTTCTCCTGGGAAGCATCTGGGGTGGCTTAGTGGGAAAATTGCCAACTTTGCAGCCAGTACTCATCTCTGTTCCCAGCCCCTGTGTGCCTGGCTGCTGCTCCTCAGCGGCAGAACCCAGTGTCTTCCAGCACAGGAGCTGGCAAAGGGGCATGAAGGACCTTTGCGCTTCCTGGAAAGGATTTCAAGAACCCCATGTATTGGATGCAGGCTTCCTGAGCTGGGCTTTTCTGCTGTTCAGGCCACCTGGAAGGATGTGACTGAGGAGGCTCACAGCGTAATTGTTTGTGAGTGGTAGCTGGCAGCAGTGCAGCCTGAGCTGCATGGATGGAGAGGGATGTGGGGGCTGTGTTTTGATTCTGCTTTTCCTGTTTGTTGTAACTTGGCAGAGGCAGTTTTGGAGATGGCAGGGGCAGCAAGACCTTTTTCTTTTCTTTCTTTTCTTCCTGGCTTGTACTGTGACACCTCCCGCCAATTTTTTTCAGGGCAGAGGAACACTATAGGGAGATTGCATCAAGGTGCTGTGGTGTGGAAGTATGTACACCAGGATATTTGGGATGGGGCTCATCATGATTGGGGGGAGGCTTCACTAAAAGCAGCCCCAGCAGTATGAGTGACTGCAACAGGGTTTTTTGTTCCTGTTTCAGGTGGGATTTCTGTGGGGAGAAAAATTTAAAAAGTAAAAACAAAACAAATGTCCCAAGCACTATCCTCAAGGCCTGTTCAGAAAATGGAGATAAAGCAGCAATAAAGTCAAGTGCTCAATCGAACCAGATGTACGTGCTCTAAAGCACTAACAGATGTGGCAACAGTGGCTCTGATGAAGTGGAGCTTTATGGACTGAGTGCGGTGGAGGCGGATGCATGCGCCCATGCTTTCCGATGGGGAGCAGTGCAGTGATTTTGTTTTTGGAGCTGCTGAAAACCCTTGGTGGGAGCTGAGGGGTTAATGACAGCACACTGGGGCAATTGAGCTAATGACAGCCTCTCACCTCACTGCTCCCCAGAGGCTGCAGTGCCCCCCTTGGCGTGCTCTTTCCCCAAGCCCTGTGCCTGGGGAGTTGCGTGCCTTTGAATGACTGCCATGTTTTCCCCAAAATTTGGGGATGGAGCAGGAAGTATGAGGGTGTTTTAGGCAGTAAGAAGATGAATGAAGGGCAGGTAGGACTTGTTCACATGCTGTGTAATACCTGCAGTGCAAGGCAGTAAGCAATACCCACTGCTGAGCAGCCGTCTGGGGTTTGGGGTGTTTGTGTGGGAGGAAGAGACTCACCTGGTCCATGCTCAGACGATGTGCAAGGTTGGTTTGGAGAGGGCCTTAAACATGACTAGGGCAGAAGCTAGCTGAAGCTGTCTGGCATTTTGGGGTAAATGAAGAATATCCATCCATCTTGAAGCCAGAGCATCACCTGGCATTTTCTTGTGGAAGCTCAGTATTTCACTTATTTGATGTGTTAACACAGACGTGGATGGCTTGCTCTCAGTGGGGGGACCACCCATACCAACAGTTTGTCCCCTAAAAGGGCTCTTTGCCACAAGTCTGGGTGTATTCAAAGCCTACTTCTCCTGTAGGTAGTAGCCAGATCCTTTCAGCATCAACCGATGGGAAGGCTGGGGTGGAACTGAGCAGGATTTCGGGGCGAGGGGTACTGCCTGGCGCACAGCAAATGTGCCGGGGTGCTTGGTGCTGAGCAAGCTGGCTGGATGAATGCGGGATAACGTCTGGGGCTCTGTGAGCAGCACGCTGACCGCTACATGTCAGAGCTTCCCTTCCGGTGGTCCAGCTGCTTTATCACATCTGTCTCCATCGCTGTTTTGTGGTGGTCTGCATTTTAGGCATCAGGATGCCTCCCTCCTCCTTGAGAACGCAGTCGACTGATCTTCCCCTTTCTTTTCTTCCTTCCTTGACCGCAATTTTATGACTCTCTCTTCCTGCCTCTTGCTCAGCGGGAGTCTGCATACTCCTGAGGTTGGAGCTTGGGCAGCTGCATGGGTGGCCCAAAATACAGCATCGTTTGGAAACAGAGCGAGATCCAGCCCCCTTCCCTTACAAAGGCAGGAGACCAAAGCAGTGACACAGCAGAGTGATGTGGCGGGCAGGGCTGCCTTGCGCTTATTCCTCCCACCTGTGTGGGAGGAAATTTCCCCTTCTGAAAGCCAAATGATATTGATCTGCTCACAGTGTAGGCTTTGAAGGTTGGAAGTCAATGAAGGAGCGTAAAGGCAACAAGCATGCGTGTGGCCATTGTATGCCATAAGCTGCTATTACAGATCAGTTGATCTGCAGTAAATTTCTGCCTTCTGGTAGCATATCTGTGAGTCTGAGCCATTTGTCAAATTCCTGCATGTCTCCAGGTGTCATTCAGCAGTGGGACAAATCGGCAACTCTTTATTTTGGCAGAGCTCCTGTTTGTTTGAACACTGGTTTCCCATCAGTGAGGACTTCGTGCCTGAAGAGTGGCAGTTGCCTGGTTTCTGTGAATGATAAATGCATGATCAGGATCAATCCACCTTGTGGTGTTCTTTACTTCAAGAGTAAAATTTAGCTCTGTTCCTACCTGGGAGAAGGATAAAACAAGGGTTAAGGAAATCCAGCAAAGTGACTGCCAAACAGAATGAAATATTGTTCCAGGAACTCCATCGGAGATGAACAAAGTGTTTTGATGTGACCTGAAATAATTGCAAAGTTGTTGTGTTTGGTCATCAAATGAGGAAAAAGCCACAGTCTGTGAACACCTCAGTCTGGGGCTTAAATGTGGCGTTTGACAAGCCTGTGGTGGCCCCCGTGAGGAAGGGAGGATAATGTCTGAGAGTGCCAGAGACAGCTGGGAGCTGCTGGTGGGCAAAAGAGACTTGCAACTAAAATATGACAGATGCTGACTTTCCACCTACAATTCAGCACTCTGATTTTATTTGGAGGCAGTTGTGCTTTGCCTCTGGGGAATGCAGGTTCCTGGGGAAAAATCCGATGTAGGGTTGGCTTTGAGAGCTGGTGTTCAGCCAGGGGGTTGCATGGGGACAGTAAGTCCGGCAGACCTTGAGGTGACACTGGTGGTAATTGCAGCTGGGGTCTGGCAGGGTTTCTGAGGAGAAGGTAGAAAGGAATTACCATAATAATAGTGTGTTTTGAAAAGGCAGACTTTGAGGAAATGTGCAATGAGATTTGGGTGGGTGGTGAGGGGAGCCCTGGACCGAGCTGCTGTCTGGAAAACTGACTGTGGAAAAGTGAGATGTTATTTAAAAACTAGTAATACAAATGGCTGAAGTTCATTCCATTTGCATGCAATAGTCATAATAACTAGAGAAGCCAATGTGGCTGAGAAGGGAGTGGAGCCGCACCGGAGATAGATGAGAGATGGCTCTGGCAGGCAGGGTGGGGCACTGCTCTGACCTTTTGAGGTTTGCATTTTTTTTCACTTGTTTTTCTTCCTGATTTTCAAGCTTTTCTACCTTTCTGCAGAGTCTTCCCAGCAGGCACAGGGGAATGCTGTTGTAGGTTCCTCTGGCTGTACGCTGTCCAGAGCTGCTTCTGCACTAGCCGTTGGTCTTGGGAGTTGTGGTTGGACACCAAAGGGCACAACTGAGTTTACAGAGTCAACTTTCTGTTGAACTAAGCCATCCCTGAGGAGCTGGAACAGGTGGCAGGCGCTGCTTGCCTGCAGAGGTAGTGCTTTTGTGGCCAGGAATGAGCCCTGAACCATCTCCCAAACTTCTATGAGAAGGACACAAAAGTTTCACTTGGCCATCTCCATTTGGAAGAGCATGCCTTGTATTTGGTTAAAGCACCCTATCCAAGAGGCGTGCTACATGTGTTGGAAGACCCAGGTGGGCAGATATGAGCAATTTATCTGGTAGCACATCTTTCCTTGGTGCCTATCTCCAGCTAACTGGTGCCTACTTGTTGCTGCCTGAACCTAGAAAGGCAATCATCTCAAAATGGGACAAGTCTGAATGAGTCCTGTATATTACGTTTTCTGCAAAAATGTGAGGGAGACAGAAAAGTTCAGAATGAGTTTGGGTTGTTCATGATTGTGTGTCCATCATTAGTCCATCATCCCTTCTGAAGCCCCTAGAGCATCTCTTCTTCCTTCTGGCCAAGCTGCAGAGCTTCATACCTGGGAATGGTCCTCATTAGGACTTGAAGCTTCTGTGACTGCCAGCAGCTGTTCTCCTACAGTAAAGAGAGGTGCAGCATCCTACTGCCAATCCAAGGTCACTTAGATAATAATTAACTTGGAGGCACCATCACATAGGCTGCAGAGAGGAGTGCTCATGTTGTCCAGACTATGTGAAGCAAAAGCCTTATTGGGCTTGGGCTCGGCTGATCCTGTTTCCTAATAAACTGGGAAAATAAAGAAAATTTGAACACAGCAGTGAAGCCTGTAGGAAGTAAATGGGGTGGTTTTGTGGTCTTGTTTCATTTTGGAAATTCATAGGAACTGAGGATGTAGGGGCTGAGCTTATAATGGAAGTTGGTGCAGGCTTTTTAGGGTGGCACTGAAGACCACAGGCATACATGCGCGTGACAGGGGATGGAAGGCAGAGAGACATGGCCTGGTGATGTTAACAGTTCGGTTCATTCAGGCAGAAGCTCCTAATGACTAAGAAGTAGCTACCCTAGGGATTTTTACTGGCAAGGTCAAGGTCAAACAGGGAAGCTGCAGTGCTATTAATTGAAGCTTAAAGTGTTTTTGAGTTAATTCACTTGGTTCTGCTGGGAAGATTGCAGCTTTGTGGAGGGCTAATCAGAGAAGTGTGTTGAAAGGGCTGAGATATGGCTCGTTAACAAGGGGGAATGCTTTTATGGTGGCAGGGAGCTCGGAGAGCCTCACTCAGCAAAACCTTTCAAACATGTTAACGTCTCTTCCCCTTAGCCAGCTGCCTTCACACGTGTTGAAATTGTGCATGTGCTGCTGAACAGGAGCCTTGGAAAACATCAAAATGTGGTATTTGTCACTTTTGGAACTAGTGTCTTAACAACATCCTGGGAAAACAGTGAGTGAAATCCCCCTGTACTGCAGGATGGAAGTGGAGATGGGCAAGTCAGCTTGCCCTAGGTGTCTCACTGTGTGGCAAAGGTAGGGACAAAACCACTGTCATCGGCTGTGAGCTGAGACCCTCTGTTTCTTCTGCCTTGGCATTTAGGCGTGTGGGGCATCTCTGCTGTAAGCACCTTTGAGTGAGGATGATGATTGCAGCTCTGCAGTTCCACGCTTGCGGGAAGAAGTGGAGGAGAGAGAAATGGGATTGCAAGTGGACATTGGGTGGATGAGAGGACTGGAGAAGCATTTTTTGAGCGACCCAAACAGCGTTTTCCCTTATCAGTCTTAGCACAAAGCAAATGACTGGCATGGGAGGGAGCAGGATGTCACAAACAACATTTGTGGGATGGCTGTTGGCAGGAGGAGGGCCGGAGCAGACCTTTCCCAGCAGTGGTTTGTGCTCTGCTGGGCCCACACAGAATGGGCTGGTGATGTGCTACGTAGCCCATCAGCTGAATCAGTTGGAAAGAAAGCTAACAAAACAAACCTTGATATTTCATCTCTCTTCAGCCTGGCTGCACATTTCCACGAAATGGTGGAAACTTACTATTTTTGAGAATTCGGGTTCCTGTTTGAGATTTAGTTGGCATTTGCTGACGTGTTTGTAGATATATTGGGAGGTGGAGGAGGACTAATAGGCAGTCATGCAAACACATGTACATGCAGAAACACATAGGGGCAGGCTGTGTTGTTGCACAAGTCCCGTATCCTTGGGAAACCAGTCTACAAACATGATTTTTTAAAAAAGGCAATTTGAAATACAGCCCAGGGGAAGGGACACTTCAGTCCCTCTTCCTTCCTCATCTGTGATCAGTTCTGTCTCAGCATCACTTCAGTGCTTGCTCCAGTGTGCTGGAGGAGTCTGGGTGCAATGGGGCGCAGGCATGCTGCAGGGCAATGTGCACTAGGTGTGTGTTATTTTTTCTCCAGCTTTGGACCCAGAGGGCTGGAGGAGGGAAAGCTGCTCCTTGCAGCCACCAAGAACCAGCAGAGAAAAGAGTTAAGTGACTGCTGGAGGCTGCACTGCCCTTAGTCAATGTCCTGGCACTTTGCAGGAGCATAAAGCATTTCCTGCGAGACAGCTGAGCCAAAGGAAGGCACTGGGTGCCCCTTGGATCACCCCTCAGTGCCAGTGGCTCGGGGCAGGGACAGGAGCTTGTGAAGCAAGCCCTGGACAGGACATAGCGTTCCCTTCTACGAGAGATGGACTGAAAAGATCGGATGGCAAAAAAATAAAGGGAGTTTGGAGAGCCCCAGGGGAGTTCTGGGTGCTTTGTGGATGTCTTACAGTGGAGGTAAAGCAGGCTCTTGTAAAACAAAGTGGGAATTTCCTCTTTCACCTCACTGTTAGTGAGCACCTTGGCTGAGTGAAATAACCCCAGGGATGAAGAGGTGCTCCAAGCTGATTTCTGGCTCTCAGCTCTGTGTCCTGCAGAGGCCCACCTCTGAGGGGTTTTGGAGACCGGCCCTTCTGAAAGCTGGGTGGGATGGGCACCCCGGTTGCTCTCCTCTGCAGCCAACTGAAATGCTTAAGTGCTGGCTCTGCAGGGCTGGATGAGGCTTAGTGCAACAGGCTGCGGGGCTGGGGAGAGGGGACCAGGAGGAAGGTATTTAGGTGGGGTCCCTGTAGTCAAACCCGAAACAGGGGATTCCTCCCATCTAGGTCTGGCTGTTAAACCTGGTCTGGATGTGTCCTTTGGCTTAGAAAGCTCCTGAGCTGCTCATTGTTGGGGGGGCATCTGGGGAGGGATTGCTCCATAACTGTGTTGTTTCTTCTTCCCTGAGCATCCACAGGTGGTCTCTGTGAGAGATGTCTTCGGGTGGGAAGGCTTCTCTTCTGCCCTACATCCCTTCTGCCTCCCTTCTCCTACACTGCCCATTACTTGCACTCCCTCTGTGGCATTTTCCAGTCTTTTTTTTTTTTTTTTTTTTTTGAGTGCAAAGAGTGAAACTTGAGCGGCTGCTTTGGTTTATTCTGCCTCTGGAGAGTCACATCCAACCTGGCTCAGTTATGTGTGGGGCTGGGCCATGCACCGATGCCCCAAAGTCCCCCCCCTCCGCTGTCAGCTGAGCCCTGCTGGATGCTGTGCCACTGCGGCGCTTCATATTCTGGCAGCAATAGTGACAGACCTGGGTCCTTTTTGGGTTAGGGTGGGCCAGAGGCCTGGGGGGGACTTTGTTCTTGGCAGCTCCTGCCGCAAGGAAATTGCAATGCCGATATAATCCCTGCTGGCAAACGTTTCCTGAGGTATCTGAGCTCCAGGTCAACAACACCCACACCAGAGCTATTGCACAGGAACCTTTGCCCAGAGCTCTCCTAGAAATGCTTTGCAGAGGGATGAAGCAGAGGTCACTGGGGCTGCAGTCAGGGTTTGTCTACTCCTTCCCCACCTTCCTGCGAGTCATTCCCTGGCTGTGGTACATGGTAAGGGTCAGGCTTACAGGCTCTGTCTGCTCTCAGGCTGTGCAGGACAAGGGCTGGGCTCCTGGCAGCTGGGATGGGAAGCAGAGCTCCTTAAAGTCTGTCTGTCTGTGTCCCAGGAAGAACACTTCCTTCTCCAGTGTCATTAATGGACTGTAAAGCTCTTTCTCTTCAGATGGAGAGGGATGGCTGTGGCAGAGAGATGCGAGCCTGGGGAGCATCCAGGCCATGAGGCTGAGGGGGCTGTGAGCAGGGTGTTGAAGACCACTTGGACAAGTCTTTCTGTGGATTTGAGACCACAATCAGCACTTGGATGCTGTGTAAACACCCTGGATGGATAAGCAAATGCATGTGAAACTTCTGAGTAAGCTGTTGCTGGAGGACAGCAAGTGCAGAGGGAGGGCGGCGCTGGTGAGGGTGATGTGGTCCTTGGCATGGCACCTGCTCCCTGCCATGTGGCAGTGAGTGTGGCTGACTGGGTCCTGTCCCACAGCCCACGTACGCTTCAGGGCTCTCCAAAGGGATTAAGATGTGCCTTTAACGTCAGGCAGATGTCTGTCTGTGCATGGGGCTTCTTTCTCCTTTTTTCTCAGGCACCATCAGGTCCTTTTTAAGCCCCTCTGGGCTTAAGCCTCTCCACTGTCTCGGTGGGGGTACCTGAAGGTCTTGAATCAGATTCCTGAAAATGTTAGTGCTGAAAATTAGTAGCCACTTCTGAAAATGTTGGCAAGACTGCATGGCTGGCTACAGACATTAGCTGATGGCCTTTTGGATAAGCTTCCTCCTTGGCCAAGTCCTCGCCCCATTGAAGCCAATGGGAGTTTTCCTTGAAAAAGGCCATAAGGAAATCATTTTCTTGGCACTGAGAGAGGTGTTTCATGGGCTCCACATCGGTGTTCAGGAGAACTTGGGCTATCTGCTTTGATTCCTGCCTCACCGCTCCCGCCCTGCACGGCGTGCTCTACCTTTTGATCCAAAATAGCACAGGAGATGATTTCCACATGCCATAGGAAAATGGAAGAGCTATAAAACATAATTGTTTTGGAGTTCGGCACCACTCTGTTCATGGATATATTTAGTGCAAATTGAAATTGGTCAGCGAAAGGGCGTCTGCCAGGATGACAAATGGATTAGGCCTGTGTATCTTAGGCGATCTCATGCCTGCCCATCCCATGCCAGTGGGGTTGGTGGGTGGCTGAATTGATTCATAGATAGTTATAAACAAGCATGTGCAACTTGCTTCTCTCAGCTATTTGGCTGTAAAAAGCATTGTTTGGCTCTTTGTTCTCCCTCATTGAGCCTCGAGGCTCAATGTCTCTGCTCTTGCCATGGCTGCCAGGCCCCTCTTAGCTCTTTGAAATGAGGACTACCAAAGCTAGGTCTCATTTCATGAAGGACAGGTTGGCCCAGCCTCCTGCCCTGTCACCTTCCCCAGCTGCTGGGAAGGGGGGATGTCCTGGCTGTTGGCTTGCATGAAGTTGAACAAGTGGGGAGGACAAAATGGAGCCACTTTTTGATTTTGTTTTAGCCATCTCTGAAAGCCTCAGCCCAGGAGGACTCCTCCTAAGGAGCAGCACAGGCTTTGAGAGAGGGAAAAGCTGTGCTGAGGCTCTGGAGTCAGCCCAAGGTGGATCAACCCATCTCAGTGGCATGGAAGAAAACTTGCAGTTGATAGCAGCTGGACCTTTCTGGCCTCAGCTCCAGGTTTGTTCCTGTGAGGGTGCCCAGAGGAGCCAAGACCAACCTCTCCCATCCCTGGGTGTGTTCGTGCACATGGGCTTGCACACTCTGCTCCCATCAGGGGTTTTCTTTGGGCTGACATTTGTTAGCATTGGAAAGTGAGAAAAATGAGCAAAAATATTATCAGAAGCAGGTTTTGTGAATGAATCAGCCGACAAGAGGCTTACCAGCTTGCCTTGATTTACTAGAGCAGTGCTTATTTGGGCAGATGTCTATATATTTTAGTTGGAGGGATGAAGGAGTGAGAGCTGATCAGCGAAGGCACTGTGTTCAGCACGCTGCCTCTTGGTCGCAGTGCACCATCAGTTTTCTGAATGGAGCAGGGGACTGCAATGTGTCCAAAACACTGCCTTGCTCCTACTCCCCTCACGGTGTTGGTCGCTTTGTGGGGTCACCGAGGAGAGGACAAAAGACATTGAAAGGCTGAAAACCTCCTAAGCAGCTTGTTGCGAGTCAGTGCCTGGCAGGCCTTGCCCATCTTCTGCACGGTGCTTTTTCATTTGTTCCTGTCTGAAGGGCGGCCTCATGGCCTTCTCTTCTCGCTATGTGTTTCTAATTAATGGGGAGACTGGTGGATAAACAGAAGGTACTTGCTCAAATTGTTCCTTGCCCAGCTCCTCGGATGATAGCCAAGGCAGCAATCGCCAGGCAGCAGCCCAGACTTTGAGCTCGCCCATCTGGCTATCAAGCCTCATCCAAATTCTTGTCTGGAACCAGTATTGAGGAAAGTCGTGGACTTTGCCAGATTGGTTTTGCCCCATGTTTGCTTTTCAGTCACTACCTAAGCAGCTAAAAACCTGCAAACCAAACACATTTAGTATTTCTGGGAAGTGGGACGATCCCAGTACTGGGAGACCTGGGGCCAAAACTGGGAGGAAGTTCAAAAGGATATTGGACAAATCCATGAAGGATGGGTCCACTGGTGGCTTTTAAATCCTGTGGATCAGATGCAGTCTCCAGCACAGAAGGGCTGTTGCTGCTGTTCTCCAGCACAGATTGGCAATAGTCCTTCTGACACGTGTCCCCAAGCAGATGCTGGTGGTCTGCTGGGGATGGGACATTGGGGTTGGTCTGTCATCCAGCCTTCTTGGGCTGTTGTTCTGCCATCAATCTGTAGGCAGCTGCGCATTTACTGAGTAATTGTAGACAAAACTCTTCTTGCAATTTCCCCTGTGGGACCCTGGGGTCATAACACCTGTGGAGAAGAGCTTGGGAAGCTGTGGCAGAAATAAAACGCTTCCTATTATGATTTTCCACTGTGTCAAGATGGTACAGTTACGTCCTGTCACAACATTATGCAGCTTCTAAAAGGAAGCAAATGTTACAATTTTTAAGTGCTCTGCCTGCTTGGTCTTCCAAAAAGTGGGGCAGGACCATAAATCAAGCCTTGTTACATGAACTAAAGCATTGTGTGCCCTGTTGTTCACAGTTTAGTGTGAATTTATACAGGTGTCTGGAGTGCTGGAAAGCTGAAATCAGAGGTGTCAGAGACAGTTTGGACTGTGTTGCTGATGCTTGAAGGCTGGGTGCTACAGTTCTCCTTGGTATGCTATGAAACTTCATGTTTGTCAACACTGTAGGACTAGAAGGGCCTGGTCTGTCACTGCCATCATACCTATCAAGCTGCTGAAGAGCTCCTTTATGCAGACGCATATTAGCTTGGGTTGTTGCAATGAGAAGGTGGCGTGTATGCATATATTGAATCATAATTTGGGTGGAAAGGACCTCTGGAAGTCTTGGTCCAAGCCTCTGCTCAGAGCAGGGCTAGCTCAAATGTTAAATCCAGCTTCAGTGTTAGATGTGGTTGCTCAGGTTTCTCTGTATCTCAGCCAGGTACCAAGGAGGAGACCGAGCTATCACCTGCTGGAGCAAATGGATTAGAGATCTGCCTCCACTGCAAAGTCCAAAGGGACTGCAGCATTGCCATTGTTGTGTCCTACTTTGGCAAGGAATGCCTACAGAAACAGTGCCCAGCAAAGTGGGAAAATGTACAAAGCAGAGAACGGAAGAGGTGGGAAAAAACTCGTGTTTATCCCAGCTTTTCTGCTAAGAGATTTGAAATGGCTGAATTAGGTAGGGCTGAATTAGGTAGGGGTCTTGTGGCTTGCAGCAGCGGCACAGTCAGGACATGTGGGGTGGTTCTGCAGTGAGAAGTGGCCAAACACAGAAGTAGGTAGGCTGCGTGCTAGCAGCTGGGTGAGTAATACAGCATATGACAGTGTGAAAGATGATATGGCAAGGACAATCACTGAAATGGCAGGATCTCTGAGGGAAATTAGGGTGGCCGTAAAAAAGAAGAAAGGTATTTTTGAAAGCAGTCCTGAGAATTTATTTTAGCACATTAATATTGAGCAAGTATTCCTGGAGATACTCTGGGGGATGATAGATGGACTCAAGGTATTGTTACTAATCACTGTGGTTTTTAAGTTTTGGAGCTGAAGTACACTTGGCATCACTAACTCAACTGGACTTCTGATGGGAAAATTACATTCTTCGGGAAGTAATTTAGAAGGTCAAAGAAAAACCAGAAAGAACTTCTCCAGCAGCAGCGATTTCCCCTGCTCTCTAAACTGTCTTTTCGTGTGGTAATAACTCCAGAATGAAAGGATCTATTCTCACCTTCCAGATGAAAGGGCTAACGCAATTTAAAATTTTTGCATGCAAAGATTTTATGGCTTGGTAACTGTCCATGCTTGAAAGTGATCCAGGATGGGACGAACATGTGAGAGAGTGCCTGGCTGAGCTTGACCCTTTCCTTCTCTGCCCTCTCTCCTACAGACAATGGTGATGACCGGTCCGAGAGCATCCTTGCTGAGAATCATGTGGATGGCACCCCTGGGATCCTGAGTGGAGCTGGGGGCAGGAAACCCATGAAAACGGGCATGAAGGAGCTGGCGGTTATGAGGGAGAAGGTGAATGAGCAGCAGCGGCAGATGGGCAAAGTAGGCAAGCCCCATCACAACCATGAGGACTCGAAGAAGTCGCGGATGCCGACAGGCAGGGTGAGAGGAGGGAGCATGTGAGGGGGAGGTAGGGGCACAGGGACCTAACCAGGGCCTTGCAAGGGGAGATGCTGAATGCAAAAGTGACATTTGCAGCTGCCTTTTAAAGAAAGAAGGGGGGGGGGGGGGGGGGGGAGAGAAAAGCAAACGTTTGTTTTGGCCTGAAGCTGGGGTTGAACACGCCATCTGATGAACTTTGATGTGCTGGCGAGGAGGCGTTATTTTCATTGCAGCTTCACCCTCTGACAGCAGGGCTGGAGAAGGGGGGTCCCGCTGGCTCAGCACCAGCCCCTGCAGGGGCGTAAGCATTCCCTTTGCCTGCAGCCTGGCTTTTGCACATCCTTTTTCCCCTAAGCAGCCCCCAGGGATTTATGCTGGGGGGTTCTGCCTGCTGCAGGACAGCCGCAGTGTGGGTTGGGGGGGGGGGGGGGGGGGAGAGTGTGTTGTAGGGTTGTCATGCAGCAGGACAGTGCCCAGTGTCCTGTCCCTGTCCTGCTGCCCTCCGGTTCTTGGCCGTGGTTTCCCTCTAGTGGGCAGCTTGGTCAAGGCAACTAGGTGGCATAGGGCTGGAAAGCCACCCCAAAAGGTCTGTAATACTTCTCTATAAACACAATACATTTGTATGTGGGGAGTACAGGGGCAGAGAGGAGCTTTAAGAGCCCTTATCTCCAAGGAAAAGGCATATTCATGGCCCAGTCTCCCCAGTGTGCACTTCTTGTGCTACCTCAGATAGAACTTACTACTGCAGCCCTTGGTTCAAATTTAGCTTAACTGGCTAATTTCCATGGGACAGACATTGCTCCATGGCATGGTGGGGGTATCATCATTTTATAGAGTCCCCCTGCTGTTACTGTTTCGGGGAGCGGGGGGGATGACACAACATAAAGCAGAAGCAGTCAGGTACAGACTTGCCCTGGCTAATACCAGGTGTAACTTAATGGAGCTGCCTCAGCTGGGAGCCCAGGCTCAGGGCTGCTGTGGAAGCATCTCTGAGGCTTCTCCGTTGTGCCTTCAAGGCCTGCAGTCAGGTGTTGGGTTGGCTCTTGGCCATGTGAAGATTTGGGGATATGATGCTGTGAATGGTCTCATTACACGGATTTGGGATTACATGGATTATTTGTCTTTCTGTTTTCTCGGCTCTTTTCAGACCCCTTGTCAGCAGGAGCTGGATCAGGTCCTGGAACGCATCTCCACCATGCGGCTGCCGGATGAGCGAGGTCCCCTGGAGCACCTCTACTCCCTCCACATCCCCAACTGCGACAAGCATGGCTTGTACAATCTCAAGCAGGCAAGTGGGAGAGCTGGAGCCCTAGGTCCAGCTGTGCTTCTAGTGGTGTTCCTCTGCTCAGCACTGCATAGAAATCCTCCTCTGAGCCTGGGGCAGGGAGTAGGTTCCAGGGGCACTGGAAAATGGGCTGGGGCAGCTCTGTAAGATGCTGTGGTGCTACAGAGCTTCTGGAGTCCTCATTCAGAGCCAGGTGTGTGATGTTTGCAGTGTAAGGAACAGTCACAGACTCTGGGAGAGCATCAGATGCTGCAGGAAAGTCTGCAGACAGGAGGAAGCTCTCTTTGGCAGCAGAACACCAGCTGGTCCAGGGCTGACCTGCATCAATGGTACCTATAGGCAAGCACCCCTTTGGCTATGTGGAGCTTAGAGGGATCAGATGGCCTGCTGTTTTCACAGCTAAGCCTTTTTTAAGGTCTACTTCCAACCCTTGATCAGGAACACTTTTTTTTTTTTTTTTAAAAAAAGGCATTAAAAAGAGCAGGATGCTTTGAGATAATCTTACTCTGTCCCTTCTCTTTCTGCAGCATGCAGATATTACATGTTGACCATAGCTGCAGAAAAAGAAGGGACAAAACGCTGTCTCTCCGTCGGCAAGCATGAGGCTGTTCACAGTGTGTGTGTTTTTTTTTTTTTTTTTTTTTTTTTTTCCAATCTAGTTTCTAGAGCTGAGTGTCGGCTCCTTTTCTTTTGCTGGAAATTGGATGCCAACAAAAGCATTCCTGGCTGCTCCCACCTCCTGTGGGCTAGAATGAGATGAAGGGTGCCTGGGTGCACTCTCATGCTGGAGCTGCTTTTTCTACCTCTTTTCTTACTTTTTATCCCTGTGAACAAGGCTGTGTTTGGACCTCAGTCCAGCTGCAGAAAATGGCTGGAATTCAGCTTTGCAGAGCGCATGCAGAGCCTGGCCTGCTGGATTCACCTCTGCTGTGGGGGCTGGTTCCTGCTGCACCTTGTTAAGGGATGTGTCCCTTGGGGATGGAGGGATGAGCGCCAGGTACAAGGTGCCCACAGCCCTGCCAGTGTAAGGGGTGGGTGATAGCTGTTAGGGCAAGCAATTTTGCTCTAACCAGAGCAGGCTTTGGGGGACAGAGTCCAGGTCCAGGTGCACTGTGGTCCCTGCCTCTGTATGCGGACAGATTGGGGCCCTATTCCCAAACATGGTTGAGTCTGTCCATGGGGCCTAGCTGTTATGTTTAGCCCAATTTGCAGGCAAAATTAAGCTTATGGAGGCCTTCTGTCAGTGTATTTAATCCCTCTTTCCCTGGGGAATTATTGACTCTGGGTGTTCTCATCCATGGTTGAAAGCAGGGGATGCATTTTGGGGGTGTTTGTCCTCGTAGTTCACTGAAATCAGCTCGTTGGTCCCAAGCATGGTCTGGGGAAGAGGTCCAGCCCTCAGCCAGGTCACCAGAGCAGTGATGCTGCTGCAGCACAGACCTAGCACAGCACCCCTAAATCTTGCTTAAATCCAAACCATCTATGCTGAATCTCCAGAGAAACCACAGGGGTGATGGGGGTGGTCTTCTCCATGTATCTCCTCAGCTGATGTCTGCCCCATCCCTCTCCCTGCAGTGCAAGATGTCAGTGAACGGGCAGCGTGGCGAGTGCTGGTGCGTGGACCCCATCCATGGGAAGGTGATCCAGGGTGCGCCCACCATCCGTGGGGACCCCGAGTGCCACCTCTTCTACACAGCCCACGAGCAGGAGGACCGGGGAGCACACGCCCTGCGGAGCCAGTAGACAGACGTGATCCTGCTCGCCGTGGCCCTGGTGCTGGATTTGTACATGGGTTTCAGCGTGTCTCTTTAGGCTCTGGAAGAGACCAGGGTTGGGTCCACGTTCTGCCCTCCTGCTGCCCGGCTCCTGGGGAGGGAAGGGACGAGGGGAGGGGAAGGGCGGTGGGGGGGGGGGGGGTGCAAGGAGAAGGGACTGCTTTCCTATAGTCTTTTGCCCAATGTCAGCCAGAGAACCGGTCTTTTTGCTCCTCGCCCTGTGGCTCTGCCCTCCCTGCTGCTTTGCGGCATCTTCCGCAGGCAAAACCCCTTGCCATGGAGGGGAGGGGGAAAAAAATTAAAAAATAAAAACAAAAAAAAATCCCACTTCCCCCCTCCATCCCTCCCTCCCCCGAGACCAAAGACTGTAAATACTGCTTCTCGTGTCCTGTTGGTCCTGGCGCGGGATGCGGTGTGGGAGGGAGGGAAGGAGGAAAGCCCCTCTTCCTAGCTGGAACATGCCAGCGCAATGGGGATGCGTCCCCCAAGGGGGCATCACCAGGGGATAGAAACAAGACAGCCCCCCCAAAACCACCCCTGGCTGCAGCCAGCCCTGCTGGTCCAGGAGGATGGGGCCTCTGGGTGACTGCGGAGCTGAACGCTTGGTTTTCCGAGGGGTTTGGAGGGCTGCTGCCCACTATTTCTTAGGATCGGCTTAAGCTGAGGGAGCTAAAGTGAACTTGCCGGGGCTGGGTGGAAGGATGCCTGTGTAGATTTAGAATAACCAGCCAGGGAGTGTCTCTCTTTCTCTCTTTCTTTCTTTCTAGATAGGAAAAACTCATCTAAAACCTGCACTCCCAGCAGCTGCTCTTGTCCCTCCATTTTCGCTTGGGACAGGAGTGAGCATTTGCTATTCAGCACACACTTTTTTTTGTAAGTACAGTATATATATCATGCTTTGTAAAGGCCTGGACACACACGCACCCGTCTGCCCACGTGCACGTTTGTATAGGTTAAAGCCAAGCAATTGCAGGCACTCTGAGAGGTTTTGCACTGGACATGCCGCTCTGAGGACCCATGTGTCTCTGCCATTACTTCACCTGTTGATTTCTTTCTGTACAGAACACACCGACGCTGAGAATAAATAACTTCCCCGTCGCCTAAGCAAGGAAATCTTATTTTTTCTCCCCTCTTTAATATGGCTACCCTTTGCAAAGCAATTGCAAACATCCTTACATTAAAAGCAAGCAAATTGTCTTAGAGCTTTTTGTGGGACCTTGGGCAGGGCTGGGGTTGGCATTGCTAACAGAGGGGTTGAGGGGTTGTTGCTGTCACTGTGTTGTCCTTGGAGCTTCTGGAGAAACACCTCAGTGGAGTCCTCCTCCTGATATCCCTCATCTGGGGGCTTGAAGCTGGGTAGGGAAAAGCAAAAAGCCCCACGCTCTGCAGAAAAGGGAGCACTGGGATTTGTTGCTATTTTTTTTCTTCCTTCCTGTCCCTGTGTTTCACATCTGAAGTGGAAAGAGCTCTGTGTATATTAAACCCCTTGTGTCCTTGCGGGAGTTTGAAAGTATCAGTGGAGGAGAAAAGGAAAAGACCTTGGGGCTGTGGTGGGAAAGCAATGGAGATGTGTGTGAGAGGGAGCAAGAATGTATGAGGGACGAACGCACCTGCATGCAATGCCAAGTAACTGTAAAAATGATGCTACCTGTTTTCTGTTAACAGCCAAGGGTGTTCTGCTTTTTCATGTAAACCTTGTGCATGCTGGCTCTCAGCTGCAGTTTGTACTTTTTGTTTTGTTTAGGAGTCAGGAAGTTTTCTTTTGTTTTTCTTTTCTCTTTTGGAAAAGCTGAGCTGCATAAAGTTGGAATAAATTAAATGGGATGCCAGAAAACTGTCATCTTCCCCCCACCCCCCTTCCCCACTACCCTCTATTAATAGAGCATGTTTTCTTGCCTGCTGCATCACACACAAATTTGGGCCTGTTTAGCTTTTGCCCTGGGGGTGTTGTAAATGCTGGACCCAACAAGTGACACTGGGAGTCTGGCTTTTATCCTTACTGGTCCCAGTTGTATGAGCAGAGAAGAGCTAGTGTCACCCCCATCCCCCCTCTGGTCCTGCTGCATGCGATGTTTTTTGTGGTTCTGCAAAATGCAACCGTGCCTTCGAGTCCTCTCAAGTCAGCATCTGGCCAGCACATGTGCAGAGACCGTTTCCCTGCCTGATGGCAGCCAGGTTTGGTGGAAAAGGGTGGGTGGTTTTGTCACACTTGGTTTGGTGGGGGAGGGGATAGCGTGAGCACCCTGACCAGTCTTATGCTTGCAGAGCTCTAGGGAAGGCTCCCATTGCCCAGTGAGGGCACTGCTTTGGGGTTTTGGCAGGTATTTGGCAAAAGACTGTAAGGGCGAGGGAGCTCTGCTCGTCCCAGCTTTCCCAGCCACAGTGTTTTAGTTGGTGCTTGTGTCTGACCATGCTGTTGGTTAGCCAGCAGATGGACCTGTTCTCCATGGATAGTCCAGGTCTTGATGGTTTTGGTCTCCTCTGCCCTCTGTGTGAAGAGTTTCTGGGCTGGGCAGAGTGCTGCTTGGAGAAAACTCCCCTGGCCAAAGCACAGTGCTTGGGACACCACCACAAAACAAAGAATAACAACAAACCATGCTATATTCAGTTAAAATTGCAGCACTGAGGGCAAGGTCCCATGTGGCTGGGGTTAACCAGGGGCTTTGTGAGGAACGTGCTGTGGGCGGGCTTGGTGGGCCTTGCCCCTTCTGGGCCTGGGGTGCATGGCTGAGGGAAGGCTGGGCTTTGTCCCCAGAGGGATTTTGGCAGCCAGACTGTGCTTAGCTGGGCAGCTGGGGGGGAGCACCCAGAAAAGGCATGGGGTGGGGGGCAGGCAGAGCACCCTGTCCAAAGAGGGCTGGGGGTGGCAAAGGAGCAGAGAGCCCAGCCATGCCTGGGGCTGCTGTCCTGTGCAGGGGCTGGGGGTGGCCTTTGTACCTGGACTGAGAGCTGGGAGAGGAGAGGAGCCCTCAGCCCGGCACTGGTGGCTACTTGCAAAGGGGCAGAGGGTCTACTGTATGGCAAGGGGAGCAAAGAGCTTCTGGTTAGATTTCCTAAGCCTTGTGACAAGTCCTCAAGGGTGTGCGTGTGTGCGTGCACGTTTCTGTAGGGTTTCACAGCTTGGGTCTGGGCTTTAGGCTTTCTTCTTGCCCAGCTTTGTGTGTTTTGGGTGATGGGGTGGGAGGTCAGGTTGCAGGGACCCAGCCAGCAGCACTTGGGTATCAGGGGAAGCCCCATGGGGTCTGGTGTGCACACAAAGCTGTCTGCACTGGCAAACTGCAGTTCTAGTACAGCATACATTATACCCTAGGATAATACAAATAATATTTAATACAAACAACATAATGAGACAGTACGTGTAGCTATAGCTGTTCTCTCTATCTGTCTATAGCCATAGCCTGGCAGTAGGAGTATGAATTACTGGCCCGTGGGGTAGTACCCTCGTTTTTGGGGTGGAAAGCCCGCTTTCAGTGCCTGCATGCCTGACAGCTGCAGCAGCAGCGCCTCCCTGCCCAGCAGCACGAGCAGCTCAGGCAGCGCAAGCAGCGCAGGCAGGCTCAGCGCGCCGCCTGGTGCCGGCCGGCTCCTGCGCTGTGGGGTGCACGGCCTTGTGGGGTGACCCCACAGCCTGGTTTGCCCCCCGATGGGTGATGGGCTGAGCAGGAGGCAGAGCCAACCCTGCGTGGTGTAGATAAGGATGGGAGATGTATTTTAGCACACCCCTGGCAACCTACAGTCCTCATGTGGGGAGGAAGGGGATGTTTTTGTGTCCCGCCTTGCTGTGGGTGCATGGGGCGATGCTGGTAGCTGGGGTGGATGGAGGGCATAAGGAGGGTGTGTGGGAGGATGAAGGGTGGTGTGGGTGGAGGGGAGGCTAGATCTGGCATTGGGAAGGACAGGGGTGGTGAGAAGGGGCACTG
This sequence comes from Nettapus auritus, assembly GCA_011076525.1. Classification (NCBI taxonomy): domain Eukaryota; kingdom Metazoa; phylum Chordata; class Aves; order Anseriformes; family Anatidae; genus Nettapus; species Nettapus auritus. The sequence goes on from CM021771.1 coordinate 28,692,313, forward strand.
AGAGCTACTATGAGGTCTCTGAAGACTATGGCCTGGCTGGGCTGCATGGGTGGGTTGGGGATGCTTCTTTATGCTGGGGTGTTGGGGCAGGACTTCCCCTTGCTTGTGGTGTTTTGAGGCTCAAACATTGTGGCCCAAACTGTGGATCTGTTTGGGGTAGCAGCTAGGAGCTCAGCATCACCGGCACCAATCTCTCTCCCCAAATAACCTGGCAGAACCTGCTGTAAGCTCAACCTTGCAATTTTACTGCTGCCTTAGCAGATTGCTCTGGAGTCTAAAGCTCTCCTAAACCCTTGCCATCATGCCAGCCCTGCCCTGGACCTCCCGCAGCACCCCGCGGGGCTGGCTGAGCCTCCCCGGGCACAGTGTGCTGAGGGCAGGGCCGGCACACAGACGCTCCATGAGGGTCAGGCACAAGCTAACTGAATGCATAACTTTATTAAATAAATGCTTTGTCATGAGAAAAGACAAAGATCAAAGAGTAACATAAATTATAAGTTGAATAAATAGTATACAGCAATCTTCACTTTTTAATAAAATGTGAGATTTTTTTTTTTTTAAGTACAAAATGCTAAACAGAGCATTAAGCTCTTCTTCCATTGTCAGTTTTTCACAAACTGCTTTTTTTTTCCCACCAGTAAGATTATGAGTATTTCTTGTTTACTGGAAAAAAAAAAAAAACAAACAACAAAAACAAAACAAAACGAAACAACAGAGCTACCGTATGTATGTAAAGCTATAAAAAGCTACCGTAAAATGTGTAGTGAGTATTGCTTAAAGATAAAAAAAAAAAAAGACCAGGCAGGAAACTCGGAATCTGGTGTGTGAACTAGTATGGGTGATGGTGGGTGACGTGCGTGGTGACGTCTGTCCCAGTGGCAGTGGCGGGCGGCTGGCGGGGCTGGGGACAGGGCACGGTGCGCAGGGCTCCTCGCCAGGGCCAGGACAGCGGTCTGGAAGCGAGGTGAGCTGTCGGTTGTTAAATATACAATGCTCCGTTTGGGAAAAAAATCAGTAACAACAACACAAAAAAAAAAAAAGGAAAACAAAAAACAACAACAACAAAAAGAAGTTTTCACGGGGAAAGGGGAGAAAAAGAGAAGGAGAGAGAGGGAGCGGAGAAATAGTGCAAAATGCTCTTGTACTAGTGGTTTTCGAAGGCCACTGCAGTACAGACAAGGGGTAACCCAGCTGCTGAACATCTCCCCTAGGAGATGTGGTCCAAGGGCTGTCCTCACCCCTGCTCCAGCCTTTTCCTCCCACCCTGCGGCCGCTGGTGCACGAAATGGCCGGCATCTCCCCGTGCGCCTCAGTCCCCACGCCGCTCATCTGGCTCCCGGATCCACCCCTCCTGGTTTTCCCACCCCAAAGGCAAAGCAGGTCCCTCCACCTGCCCGCTGAGAACGGCAGCACTTCGTCACTGCCCAATGGATTTTGGAGCTCGTGGGGGCCACAGCTGGGACCCACTTTGTGTGGGGAGGACAGGGACGTCCTCCTACGTCCCCCTCCCAGTGTCAAGGTGGCAGCTGCGTCATAAGTCCACCACCAGGCTGGTCTGTGTACTCTGGGAGCTGAGTTCTCCGAAACAGACATCCCGTGGGGAGCTGCCATCCCTCTGCCCGCTCCCATCCTGCCTGTCCCTGGGCAGCACGGCTCCTTTCTCTGCAGCCAAAGGCTTTCAAGTTTTGGGAAATCAAACAACAAAACAAACAAAATGAACAAAAACAAAAAAGCAAGAACGAGAGGGAGGAAGGGGGGCACTGGGGAAGGTGGTACTGGCCTGTAACAGTCGGGAGGTTTTGCACGGGGACCAGCAAGTGGAGGAGATGGGAGACAGCAGTGATGGTGCCTGTGGCCCTGGGGGTTGGCACAGGCTCCCCCTCCATCCTGCCATCCCTCCAGCCCCCCTTCACCATCCTGTTCACCCCCCATCCTGCTCAATCCAACCCTGCTCCATCAGCCCCACAGAGCCAAGGGGGCCCTCCCCAGCCCCAGCTCCCCTCCAGCACCATGGGGGTTGCCTAACTCCTGCTTTTTTTTTTTTTTTTTTTTTTTTTTAATGGAGGGAAAGAGATCTGCATTTGGTGCCCCTCCTCACCCCCCTTGTTCCCCCCTTCTTTTCAGCAAAGGAAGGCACTCCACCCCCAGCTCCAAGCATGCCCCACTGGGTCTCCGTGGAAATCTATTGGCAAAACTTGGGGGCCATCCAGTCCTGCCTCCATTAGGGCAAAGCATCCTTGCAGGATGCCTGGTTGTGGCGGTGGTGGGGATGCCGTCCCCTGGGACACTATGAAGGCACCCAACCTGTGATGGAGAGGAGCCTTCACCAGAGCTGGTGCTGAGTCCCTCCTATCCTGGCCCCACTGGTGCTTGGGCCCCCTGTTCCTCCCTGTCCAGCCCCAAGAGTCTCAGACCGGCTTTGGGGGATGCATTGGCTGCATCCTCCCCCAAAAAACTGGCCGCATCCTTCGGATGGCTCCAGGTGCGTGTTTGAGTGCCAGGGCTGCAATACCCAGACCCCATAGCTCCTTCTTCCCTTTGCTGCAGGATTTCCCAGCGCAGCAGTTGCGGAGACCCTTGTCATGGGGAAATGAGTCCCAAAATCCAATGTGGAAAATTAAAAAAAAAAAAAAAAAAAAAAAAAAGAACACAACAAAATAGTCAGGAAGGCAGCTGACAGCTGTCCAAGCATGTCTGAGGCAGTGGGTCTCCGTTTCGCGGTGGCTTCTGTCACTGAATGAGGACATGGTTCCTGGGTGAAGTGTGAGGACCTGTGGCAGGATCTCACTGCAGGATGGGGAGATGTGGAGGGAGTCAGCCATGGCGGACATGAGCAGTGTCCTCAGTGTGAAAGGATGGAGACTGGTGTTTTCCTAACCCTGGGAAAGGCTATAAACCAGCCTTAACAAAAACCCAAGACGAAATACAGTCTTTTTTCCCCCCTGGAGCAAACTATTGTTTTTTTGGCTGTGAAAACAAAAATAATAATAAAAAATAAAAATAAAAAATCTCCATAGTTGGTCTTCGCTGTGGCAGCAAAGGGTGGTGAAGGGTTTTGTCCCCGGTCCCTTGTCCCCATGTATGCCTGCTTCACTCTGGGGAGCAGTGGAGCATCTGCAGAGCCGGCTCAGACGCAGCCCTTGGTGTTGGTGGGGCCTCGGGGCACCTCCGTAGCTCTGCTCCCTGTTCAGTCCAGCAGCTCTCCCCCTGCTTACAGTGAAGCCTTCAAATTGCAGGTTTCCAGGCACGTTTTGCAAGGAGAAGTCATGTCTGTGTGCACACACACAACAAATGCTTCCACACACGGATGGATGACGTTTGGAGTCTCACTCGTCCAAAACTCGGATTTCTGACCTCCCGGTCAAGAGGAACTGCACTGAGAAGGATATGTCTCCCTTCTGGAGTGTTTCTTTTTGAAGTCCACGAATATTGCGGGGGATATTCGTGCCGTTGCAGGAGCTTGTGTGTCCCTCCCCGGTACATCTCCAGGTGCGCAGCAGTCCCGCTCCTCCTCTTCCTCCTCCTCCTCTTCCTCCCAGCATGGTTCAAATCTGCCTGGATCGGGGCGGTCGTTTGGGATGGAGATCAGATTGACTCGAGTGCATCCTGGCGATGCAGGGAGGAAACTCCAGAAGAATGGAGCAAGGAGTGGAGACGCTGGTGGCCGCAAGGTTTTCTCTCCAGACCCTTTAGAAAATGACTAGCTAATCCAGAAAGAATAAAAAAAAAATGAAAAATTCACCCTGCCCACAACCCCAATTAGAAAATCACCAACTCGGAGAGCTTCCTACATTGGCGTGGGCTCTGCTCGGCGGCAGGGGGGTGTGGGTGGTGCAGGGAGAGGTGCGGGATGGCGGAGCGGCCGAAGCTGGCTTGTCTCTGGCTCTGTCCTTTCCTTGCTGAGTCCTTGCTGTCAAAATGCTGCTGTAGATTCCGAGTCCTCAGTTTCTTCAGGGTTTGTTTTTCTCTTTTCTTCTTTCTTTTCTTCTTTTCTTTTCCGTTTTCCCTTTCTTTTTCTTTTCTTTTCAATTTTTCTCTTTTCTTTTCTTTTCTTTTCTTTTCTTTTCTTTTCTTTTCTTTTCTTTTCTTTTCTTTTCTTTTCTTTTCTTTTCTTTTCTTTTCTTTTCTTTTCTTTTCTTTTTCTCTTTTCTTCTTTTTTTTTTTTCCCGCTTTTCTTTTTCCTTGTCCTTTCTTAACTTCTCTTTTTTCTTTTCATTCTCCTTTTCCTTATCCCTTATTTATTTTTTTTTGTTTTCTGTGCCTTTCTTTCTCTTTTTTCTTTTCCTCTCTTTTTTCTTCTTACATGAGATGAAAGGAATCGGAGTCCCGGGGTGCGGGGAGGTGTGGAGGGGAGGGTGGGAGGGAGCCTGGGTGGGTGGTGATGGGGCAGAGGGAGGGGATGCGACTTCACTCCACATTGCTGCTGTCAAACGCGTGACACTGCAGGTCTCCGCTCAGGTAGTCAGTCCCCGGCAGCTTCATGCCGTATTTGTCCACACACCAACACAGCCCTCGTTTCCGGCCTCGGGAAGGCTTGCACTGGGGAGACACCGAAGGGCAAAGATCAGGAGCTTGTCACCAGCCTCTGCTGCCTCCCTCATGCTGGGGCTGAGGCTTAGTCCTGCGCTTTGCCATTTTTACCCCAGCACCTCCATCCCCACTGCTGCCCCAGCCCAGAGCTTTCCTTTTCCTTCTCCCCTCCCAGCTGCTTCAGGATGCTCATCTCAGGCTGGACCAGGCTCAGAGCCACCAACAAGGCCACCAAACACCAACCATGCCTGGAGAGGCTCCCAGCAGCTTCCCCACTGGCCTGGTGGAGGAAAAAACCTCCATCTGTTCCACTTGGGATGGTGGCTTAGAAAAGCCTCCAGGGTGAGGGGCATCAATGCCTCCACAGGGCTCTTACCTGCTTCCTCTTGTAGAAGCCCTTTCGGTCACAGTTGGGGAGGTGGACGGCACGGGGGACCATCCGCTGGCTGCTCTTCAGCTCCTGCAGGGAGGCCTCCATGTGCCTGCGGCAAGGGCCCTGAGAGGGGAAAACAGAGTATGTCAGGTGGGGAGCACCATGCGGCGAGCCTTGAGCTGCAAATGTCCCCAGGTCCCCCCTCTGGTACTCCCTCCCACGGTCACCAAGCCCTCCCAGAGAAAGGGATGGCACCCACCAGCTCAAACTCTTGCCGGAGCTCAGGGATGACGACGCGGGGATGTGCTGTGTTCTCCGCCATGCCCACAAACTTGGCCAGGGTCAACTTCTTCCGACGGTCTTTCTTCAGGGCCTCAGCTTTGAGCTCGGAGAGGCGCCCGTGCTTGGGCCGGTAGGCCTTGGGCGGGTAGGTCTCCTCTGTCATCTCCGACGTGGTCGGCTCCTCATGTTCACGGGACTCCCGTTCTGGAGGGGAAAGGACACCAGACCATCAGGTCTCCAGCAGCTGACTGGGGATTGCTTGTTTGATCTCAGAGGACATCTTTGCACCAGGTAGGAAAGGCACGAAGGACCAAAGAAGGCCCATGAAAACATATCTGTCCTCCAGGTCCCTTCTGGGAAAGCCCCAGGTCTCACTCCTGGTATAACCCTCAAGGGGCCAGCAGGAAGAAGAGGCTTTAACAGAGCTACAGCCCAGCTGTGTGAGGTGAGACCAGCCCTCATGCCCAAGGATGTTCTCCTTGTAAACACTTCTGCTCCTGCCTACAGTCCTGGCTTTATCCTACTGTGTGGGACTTGTGGCTTTTGTGTGGCCCCGGAATGGTGTCTGTGAGCAAAGAGCACCTGGGGGTCACCACCATTTGCAGGGTGTCAGAGGAGAGAGACTGGTGGGAGGGTTGTCCCACACCCAGACAGGACCAGAGGGGACACAAAACATGGCAGAGAAGACTCTTAAGCAATGGCAGGAGGATTAAGCGACAAGCTCCCATCCTACTGCACCTTGCAGATGTAAGGGAAAAAGCCAGGAATGCTCAGAGATGAGGTGACACCAAGGCCCAGGACTATTACACAGCAAAGCCGCCACATGGCTGGGCAGACACTTCGGCCATGATGTCACCATGATGTCATCTCTGAGCATACCTGGTGTGGGACAACCCTCCCGCCAGTCTCTCTCCTCTGACACCCAGCCTTGATCCACTGGCAAAGCCTGGGTGAGCCATCAAGGCTCACCCAGCCTTGATCCACTGGCAAAGCCTGTGGCAATGCCTCAGAGCAGTGCTGCCTGACCAGAGCTGCCACCAGTGGCACCGCAGGCAAGGGAAGAGCACATTTAGGCTCTGCCCATGGCCCTGTGCACCACCTCGCATCGCCCTAGCGTGACCTGCATAGGCAGGATGCAGTCAGGAGCCCTGCACGGTTATATATAGGAGAGCTGGTGACAGGCTAAACTTAGCTGACTTGTGACCTTTAGTGCAGCCACCAGAGTGAAAAAGGGCTATTTCTGGACTAAATTTGAATACGGTTTAGCTCCTGAGGTTGCTGGTCTTCCAGCCCCTGGTTCCCAGGGGACCAGTGCTGATGCTGCCAGGTTTGTGCTGGGGCCAGCAGGCAGGCATGGGAGAAGCCACCACAGCAGGAGGACAAGTACCAGGGGGACTGAAACAAGGCAGACAGCAGCGTCCCTGCAGACAGCTTTGCCCCACCAGGTTGCAGAGTGGTGCACAGGGGACACCCAGCAGGGAACACCCGCTTGGGGTTGATGGCAGCACCAGCCTGGCACATGCAGTGTGTGGCCCTAGAAGTAGCAGAGGGGACAGGCTGGTCACTAGGTCCCCTCTTTCAAAAGCTGCTAATTTTTCTGTGGACACTTATTTACATAAATGATCCTCCCTCCCCCCCCCCCCCCCCCCCTTTTTTTTTTTCTCCGTCCCCAAGAACAGAGCTGGATCAGCATCCGGGATTCAGCACCCTCGTAACTTCCAAAAGCCATATAAATGACTCCATGCATCATCCCTGGGACTTGCACATCTCTCCAGGATGGGATCCTCTTGCCATTTTGCCCTGTGACACTCATGTGCCTGTATTTTTGCCTTGCTGCTGGATTCAAAGTCACTCATCTATTATAAGAGGATGATGGACACGGGATAGGGAAGAGATTGATTACATTGGGAACGTACGGGGTGCAGCAGATGTTCATGCTTTGCCACAAGATGCTGCTGCAATCCAAGGTCTGAAAGCAGACCAGAGACAACTGCAGTGAACAAGCCCTTCCACAGCCCCAACACTGCTGCCACCTCTGTCCTTTGAGCCCCCGCTAGCACCAACTGCTGGGGCATCTCCCTGAGCTGCCCTAAGGTAGCTATGGGAGGGGAGGATTTACACCCTGCCCTAACACGACAGCATGCAGCTCGTTACCTGTGTAATAACAAATAAGAGAGGAGCAGCTACCTGGGCAGCCCTAAAAAAAAAACCAACACACAAACAAACAGGACACGGCAGTGAGGATTCAGAAAAACAGCACAGTGTGTCCAGTCCCTTGGACTCGTGGTGCAATGGGTGTTTGCAGCGGCTCAGTCTGCTCATATGGCCAGCAACTCGAGCCTGTGCAAACACCTTGTTCCTTTGCTTCCTGCAGGCTGCCAGCAAGCCAGGGCGGGCTGCAAGCCAGGGACTAACGTGGAGCCCTTTCGGCAAGGGCAGGTGGGAAGCACAGGAGCACAAGGGAGCCAAGGCCTGGTGTGTACTGAAAGCTGCCCAGTTCCTGCCGGAGTCCAGCTCTTCCTGCAGAGCTAAAGAAGCTCTTGGAGGAGCCACCCTTCGCCCTCCCTGGCATGCACAGATCCATGCTCAGCAGCAGTGCATGGAGGGCTGGCTGAGGTGGGACACCTCGGGGTGAGCGGAGGGACCAGATGGTGCAGGAGGAGGAAGGGTTGGGGCTACACAACCTTGTTCTGGCTGTTGTATTGAGATGCCCAGACAGCCACGGAGGCAGCCACAGTGTCTGGTTTAGGTCTCTATCACCTGGTGAGAACTCCATGGATCCCTTTCCTCCACCCCCTGGTGATTTTTAGCCTAATTTCCTACAGTGAGAAGGCTGAAGCAGTCCCTGCTCATGCACCTGTTCATTCGTTCCCTAATTTGACTCTAACGAGCCAATTTAGACAAAGGAAAGGGCAGAGGTCTCTGACATACAGACTACTGACGAGCTCTGGGCAGGTGGTGAGAGACCATCATGGTACCAACACGAGGGGACAGGCAGAGCCACAGCAGCAGCACCAGCTGCCCCCAGTCCTCACCTTCTCCCCCAGCCATCTCACCCACATCAACTGGCAACCACTGCGTGCAACCAGGACCATGTCAGCAACTCCAAAGCCCCCACACCCATCCTCACCCACCAGCTCATTCCTCAGCCTCCATCTGCCACCCCCGGCTCGTGGCAGGCAGCATTGGCACCGCTGCGTGTCTGCTCCCAAGGAGACGCTGGCGGGAGGAACGCCCAATTTCCCCAAATGAGCCCTAATTGTGCCTGTCTGAGACTCAGGAAGGAGGCTAGAGTATCTCCTCCCTTGCTGTCAGGATCTGGCCCGACGCACAGCCCATTCCCGCCTACAGTCAGAGCCAACTCCCATCCGCCTTGCCAACCTGGTGCTTGGGTTTCAGGCAGGCAGCTGTTTGCAGAGCCAGAGCATCCAAAATCTCCCGATTTCAGCCCCTGGCACAGGGCACGCCAATGGGCAGCAGGAGGTGCATGAGTCTCACATCACCATCTCTTCTCCCCACAACTGGAGAGATGTCAACTTCTCAGCAGATGTCCTAGACCCGATGGCCACACAGAAGAGTGACGTTGGTGGCCAAGCTGAGGACGCTGGCTAGCCGGGAGGTGGGACTTGAGCTGAATCTCAAGGGGCTGGACACCCTATGGCCAAGGCAGGAGACTGAACTCAACTCAGAGCCACCCCATGACTTAATTTCTGGTCCTGGCACTGTGGTGTCCATGGGGGACCCGGGGAAAGACTGGAGAGCACCTGGAGACCAGCTTGCAGGTCCCCAACACCAGGCGGGCCAGCAGCTGCTGTCCTAATTTACGCAGGCCCCCATCAGCCCTGGGAAAAAACCCTTAGCTGGGTGTGGGCTGTCCCCTGCCCCAGGGGATGAGGGCTTAATGCTGGAGCTGGCTGGGATGAGCTCCCTAGCAGGTCCTTCCCTCCAGGAGACACTTCCACCCTGCCAGTATAAAGCAAAATACCAGTGACAGAGAAACCACAAATTTCTCCCGCTGTCCTCGACAGTCACCACGCAGAACAGCCTGCACACCTCCCTGCACTTGGCCCCAAACCCAGCCCACGTGCTTTCGTGCTCTGGAGGCTTTTGGGCACCGCACAGGGTGCGCACGTGTGCACGTGGGTGTGTGGGAACGACACCTCCCCACTCGCTCGCGTTGCAGGAAGCGTTTTCCAAATGACCGGGAGGCTTGGATTTTCATAACAAATTTCCATCGGTTTCTGGCAGGAAGGTAGGAAAAGTACCTATTTGCTGCTGCTAATGATCCGTGCTTGTTACATCCACAGACCGCTGCTACAGGACTTGCTGTCCTGTTCAAAAACCGGAAAAAAAAAAGCCATGTGCACCTCAGGAGAACAAGCACAACCACTGCCTCTGATCTTGCTCAACAGCCTGCTTGATTATTATCATGATTATTATTATTTACAGCATGAGCACTAACATAATACACCGTTTGAGCAGGAAGGTGTTAGAGAAAGACATAACGGGGACCTTTGTTAAACCTCTAGCATGGGAATGACAGCAAATGTCACTGGTGGAGAGCTTGGGAAGTTGCTCAGTCCTCCTGCCCCCAGACTGGGCCCTCTGAGGGGCTCATTGTGAGATGGGAATTAAGGCTTGCATCACCCAGGGCTGAAACATGGCTTCTTACACCATGGAGGATTTACCCCCAGGACAGAGTGCCACCTCCCAGTGTTCCCACCAAGGGAAGAGCTTCATCATGCATGACCCCACACCCTGCTTTTCCAATGGGATTTTGGTCCCTGTTGGCAGCTGTCTTTTGAGGATCCTGGTTTCTGTCCCATCACTGCATACAATAATGTAGTGTTTTCTGAATTTGGCTAGGTGATCTTTGACACCCTGGCCTTTCTTTCTGGACAACATTCTGGGATTGGGCATCTACACAGGCAATACTGGAGCTGGAAAATGGAAAATGTATGAGAAAGGCTGGGGGACAGAGGGAGGGCTTTTTCTGCAGTTCCCATTGATAGGAACCACAAAGCACTAATCAGGACCAGATCCAGACACTCCCTCCTGGCTTCACCCATAACATCTCCCTGGCACAGACAGCTGCAGCCTCCTCCCTATTGCACCTCCACAATCTGACGAGGCCCACGTTGGTGTCTCACATCTTCCTGCTGGACTGTGCACAGCAATGATTGCTGAAGTCAGTGCCTGTCTTCTCCTGCCCTGCACCTGACAAAGCGCCTTCCTTTTTCCTCCCCATCCTTTTTTGCTACTGCTTCTTGCTGGGCAGCATGAAGCAGCTGCCTGTGGCTGGGAGAGGAGGAACTTCAGTGCTGTCCCTGAAAATAGCTTTAGCACTTGCAGGTCATGTGAGAGATGTACCTATTTTTCTTCAGATTGGGTCTTACACAGCAAGTCTGGGCTTAGGTCTCTGCCTAGGAAAAAAAATTAAATCTTTGTGCATTTCCCTCTCTTGTTCCCACTCCAGCAGAGGGGAGATGTCTGACCCACACCGAAACCTCCTGGGGACAGGCAGGCAAGTTCCTCCCCAGCCTGCGCTTGCACCTCCGACCATGTCAGGAAAGTAAAACTCCCTCCCTGCTGGTCAGCACACGGGGACAGTGTTTGCATTCCCAACAGGCAGGCAGGGACCGGGAGGGTCATCTCAGCTCGTGCCCTTTGGCAGCTGGAGAGCACAACGGAGCAAAAGCATTCCTGAGCACCCCAGGGGCTGCGGGGATCAGCCCATTCACTGCTCTAACAAAGAAAAGCTCGCTTACATTCCCATGGCAGGCACAACCCCCAGCGTGACGGCAAATGACCCCCAGCCCTGCTGGAGTGGGCACGGAGCCGGCTGCGGCGTGATGCCCGGGACTGGGGTCAGTGCCGCGGACCACCGCCCCGGTGAAGTCAGGCGCTGATGTCAGGCATCCACGGCGGCCGTCCAGCCTCAGGAGGAGCAGCAGCCAGGGCCAGGGATGCAGACTGCAGCTGGTCCCTCTGCTAGCCCAGGGCGTTGGCTACGGGAGAGCCAGCTGCAAGGCGCCTTGGACTTTCGACGAACTTTTGTGCTTTGGTGGGGATTCAGCAGTGGGCTGGCGCGGGAACGCGCTGGTGATGCTCGCAGGCAATGAGAGACTGGGAGGAGGCACCACACACTGAGATGGGCTGGAAAGCAACAGCCCTGCTTGGAAGGGACAGCCTTTGCTGATGGCCACCTTGCCTCCCCCAAATCCCCAAAATGCGCAACAGGCATTTACAATGGAACTAACACGGAGGATTTGGGACTGTGGAGATACTACACCCTCCAAACTGCAACCAGCCCCGTCATTTGGCTTAGATGCTGATTTTAGAGTGGAAGGACATATCTCTGGAGACCTCAGTCTCTTTTCCTGTGACTCCTGTGGTCTCACTTAGGCTGAAGCTAAGAAAAGTAAATCCCACCACCTCCTCAGTACTGGTCTCCCTGCAGCCTGTGATGTAGCTCTCATGGGAAGCTGTGCCAAACTGTCTTACATACACAGGTGCACTGGTAAGAAAACCCAGACTCTATTTCCTTCACTGGGAATTTGCCCAACAGTTGTCACAATAAGCAAATTGCCTTTGTGATTTGCAGACTGCTGCAAGGAAGTCTTTAACAGCTAAAGCACTGTGAAGTGCCCACAAAAAAATCCACTCTGCCCCACCACGCCCAGTCCCCTACCCAGGATAAAAGAAAAGAGTCCAAACAATCCACAGACCGCAGCCCAAAAGCCACAGGAGCTTTTGGAAAAAGATTTCTGGGATACCCCAGTACCTTATATCCCTATGACAGCCTGGTGAATGTTTCTGGAACCTCACTCTCTTGTCCCACAGTGAAAATTTTTAAGAGAAGGCCACGGACTGATGGGACCAAGCTCAAGGAAGAGATGGAAAAGCAGCCGAAGAGGTAGAAGTGCTCAACTCTGGACTAAGACTTATCTCCATTTTATCAAGCTGAGACCCAGCAGGGTGCTTAGAAGCTGCTCAGGAACACCTGAAGAACCATGGAGAGTGAAGACAGATGGGAAAAGGATGTTCTGTGCTGAGGCCTTTGTCTCTTAAGTTAGTGTTTGGACTTTGCTGAAGTAGTCTGGAAGACCAACTCTTTCTCAGGAGATTAATGTCTCCTCAGCAGAAACCTGTGGATGCAGATTCTGCTGCATCAGCCAGGGCTCACCTGCAGAGCGTGAATATCAGGTGCTTGAGCTGCCCCCAGGTTCACATATGATGCATGAGAAAGGGAGATCATTGTTCTGATGACCTTGCGTCTTCACACAAAGCTGGATGGGGGAGAAATGCAGCTCAGCATGTGGGAAGGAGCTCTCAAGGGAACCAACTCATGTTTAGGTCTGCTGTGGAAGCACAGGGCCTATCTGTAGGAATGAATCTCTGGGTCAGCACCGCTTCTCCACACTGCCAGCAAATGCTGTAGAGCTGGGAGAGGTAAAGTTATGGGAGCTGGAAGCATAGGTGTGTGCCAAATGATACTTTCCTAAGCTGGCGTTCCTTACTGCAGCCACAAAATAAAACTACCTCAGAGCAACTCTCCAGAACAAAGAGAAAATCAGGTTTAGATATGGGTAGCACCACGACAAAATCTCCTTCCCTAAGTGCTGCTAGCTGCTAGTCCATCAGGCTCCAAGCATCCATGCTGTGCTGGAGGAGCCAGGCTTTGGCATCTACTGGTGAATTTGGCTGTTTGTGACCTGGGATGTACAAGCAAGGACTGGGGCTGACGAAGAGGTGGTGTCTTTGACTTGGTTCTTTTTCTCCAGATAGCTCCCAAACCTATATGAGGTTAGTTCTCAATACAGGCTTGAGAGTTTGCGATGTGTGTACAGGGCACACAAAGCCAGGGTGAGAATCCAGGCAGTGTGATCAGAGGCTTGGGGTTCCCAGCAACAACCATTTCTGGTGAGGTGGAACCCAAGATACCTAACCAGTAAAAGAGTTAGGAAACTTTTGAGTCTCTCGCTTGTATTAAAAATGAACAAATATCCATCCGTCTCAATGAAATGATGATGATGTGCCCCATCTTGCAAAATTGCAGGCACTCTGTTTCTAGATAGCTGCTTGGATCACCCTGACATTTCCTGAACAAAGTTATCTTCCAGGGAACTGAACTGGCAAGTGGAGAGGAAGGAAGTATTTCAGGATTAGATTTACATCAAGAAGCTCCTGTAGCTGATGCACTGATGATAGGAAGATAAAACATATTTCCTTCACATCATCTGGAGACTACAGATGTTCCCCATTCCATATGCTGAAGCTGCAGAAGAAGCTGAGAGCTGAATTAAAGAACAACCCAGAGAAATGTAAATAAATCAACTTTCAATATCATAGTGACCAAGACATATTTTTCCTTCCTGGAAAGGATGAAATCATTCAGTCTTTCTTAGTCTTGCATGTTTTCCAACAAATCCACCCTAGTGGCAGATTCCATTGGTTCTAATAAAGGCATCAAAAAAGCTACCATGCTGCCAACTAAGAGCAGAAAAGAACAAAGAAGAAAACCCAGGGAAGAAGATTTCCTGACTGTCTCTGTCTAACTAATGGTAAAAGTCAGGAAAATCTGGAGCAGCTCTTGACGAACATTACTGAATCATTTACTGACAGTTTCTCTACGAGGTTTAGCTGTGTCAAAAAGAAAGGAAGCCCCTCATAGAAAACAAACATGCTTTCACATCTTCTGAATGAAAACAAAAGGGTCTGAACTGCTCATCTGACTACAAGCTGAGAAGAAATGACCTGAAAAAGCATTTGCTATTAGGGTTTTCTTCCAACCCATCACACCTCCTTACTTCCTAAGGACACAGTGAGACTTTTTTTCAGGTCACCTCTTCTCAGAGTTTTGAATTTGATTGTTTAATACTGAGCAGAGCTCTTGACAACTGGGAACTGAGCCTGGGAGAGGCTGGTCGCACTGGAGAACAGTGATCTCCATCACAAGATCCATCCCCGCTAATAGTAACGATGGTCTCTTGTCAGACCCAACAGCAACCAATATCTGAAAGAGCCAAGAAAGCCAAACCTTTTGCCTCCCTCTAGAAAGAGATGAAAGCACATCAGGTGGAGTATGGAGATGCACCTGTGTCAGGTGCAGAATGAGTACTGGCCAAACACCACAAATATTTTACACGTATAGCTGCTGACTGCAACCTCCAGCCTAGCCTGGATTAATTTCTAGGCCTTCGGCCTGACTTTCACAGCTCTGCCTTAAACCAGATGGAAAAGATCTGTGAGATCATCCATTGCTCATCTCTGTGTCAGCACCAGATGACACATCGTCACATGCACTGTCCAGCCTAACTTTTACAAGCTCGAAGTGATGAGATTTCCACCTCTGCCCTCAGGCCTCCCCTCTGCTTTCTCAGTGGCTCCTTCTGTCAGAAAGTAGAGTAGGCCTGAGTAGGCCCAGCCATTTCTTAATCCCTCAGTCCACTTAAGTAGCACCACATAAAAGTACCAGAAGTTTGATGTTCACACTATGACAATATTGTTAAGCAGAAACTTGCCCAAGCCTGATCTGAAACGCTGGCTCTAGTCTCTCCTTGCCATTTCCCTCCCTGCACTGCACTGGGGCATAGACCGCCTGATTCCCTTTGGTCCAGCAGGATGTAAAGATGCTTTTAAATGTTAAAAAGCATCAACAGTCCCTTTATGCAGCAAAATGTACAGACCTCCATTTTGGGGTCTGAAACTCCAACAAAAACAATGGATCGCTCTTTGCAACAGGTCCCGAGCCTTTCCAGAATTAATTCCCTGTTGCATTTCACTGTTTTTTTTCCACAACCTCAAGCTGTCCCTGTTGCTACAAAACAAAATAACTGAATACTGAAATGCTTATGAAATGATGCAGTAAAGTTTCACCCATTTCTGCCATTTCTTCAGGAGCCACAAATGAAAGTGACTGACACCGGAAAATATATGTCTTTTATGACTGGTACACTGTAATGAGACTTTCTAGTAAAACTTTTTTTCCTATTTTCCTGCATCTCTTTTAAATTAAAAAGTGAAAGCCAGGTTCCATGGTTGTTCACTGTCTTAATTACTAGATTTTCATCATTAGTCCAATGCATAACATCTGATTTCTTAAGCATGAATAATGAAAGGGTCTGTTGATTTAATTGTTTTCAGAGGACAAATCCCATCTGAATTTGGAAAAAGAAAATATTTCTATTGGTTTTCTACAAAAAAGAAATATGACTATTAGTCAACTTTGCCCCTAAAGTTACCTTTAAGATACATTCCCTCTCTTGTTTAGCTGGGGGATCATTTCCTTAAGTATCTGACAGGATTACCTTCTTGCCCTTAAATAGCAACCAGACCAGCAATCTCCATCAACATAACAATTATCTCCATCAGTGAACCAGCTGTGTCCATCCAACAAGCAAACAAACCAAACTCTGCAATAACAGCCCTCAAGGCAGGCAGCTGCTAAGTGCTTTCCAATCCTACTGAAGCCAAGAGCATCTCTGGGCTTTCTGCCTCACAGTCCTTCGAGGACTGAATTAGCTGGCCCCCAAGGTGGGGAATAGGTGCCTGAAGGCACCTGTGGTGCTCTGGGTCTCAATCCCCGGGGAAAAGGCACTCAGCACCTTTCAGGATCAAGCCCTGCCTGGTTAATAGGGAATGTTGTGCAGCCAAGGGAGGCTTGGACCTTCCTTCAGGCTGTAGTGTGAGGCAGGTGTGGTGTCCCAGCCAGAAGCTGGCAGCTCTGTGACATGCACTGATGGGCAGTTCACACACTTATCCTGGAAACATCATAAGCAGACAACAGATCCACCAGAACATGCTGAGAAATGGCTTCCTTGAGAGCAAATTTGCCCACATCAAACCATAGAGAGTCCCAAATTTCTGCAAACACATTACGCTGGCTCCTGCTGGGATTAACTGAGAACCGGTGGATTGACATAAACACTAAGGGGTCCCCTTAGATCACTAGCATCAAAGAGCCACTTCAAAAACAACATCTTGCTGAGAGTTGCCTTGGCTACACAGCTGAAGGAATAGAAAGAGAGCGTCTGGTGGGGGAGCGGAGGGGAGAGGACAGGGGATTTCACTCCTTCATCACCAGATGCGACATGACCCTTCCCGGATGAGCTGACACATGGAGCATGACCTGTGCCTGGCCATCTCCAGTGGCATCCTGGGGCCTGGGAGCATGGCACAGCTGCCACCCTGCTCTGCAACCTGCAGCAGCCCTGGGCACACCCAGCTGGGAGGCTTTCTCCAGCCTGCCAGATTACCTGCCCTCCCCTCCTTGCAGCAGAGCATCCTCATACTTTTTTCTACACTTATCCTGAGGATAAATGGATGATACCAATCTTTTATACCTGTTAAAAAATCTCCTTACAAATGACTAGGTGGTTATTATGAAGGCTGCCAAGGAGTTCACCCAGGCCAAACCCTCTGGATCATCTCTGACCTCTGTATGCACCATGTCTTCAGGTCCTGCTGCTTCCTCCTTCTCAGGTTATTGCTCCTGTCTTCAGCTTGCCACATCACCAAAATGCCACATTTTCTCAGTTCAGGTCCTGTTTCCCACTTCCCCAAAGGCCACGTGCTGCTGCCTTGGCAAAGAGAAGCTTGCAGACTCCTGGCCGCGTCAGTGCCCTTGGCTCCATCTCCTCCACCAAGCGCCGCTGCCCCCTGCACAGATCCTCCAGCCCTGTCGAGGGGCAGGAGGTGGCTGCACTGCCTTCAGCAAGCCACGGCCTGTCCACACCTTTGTTGGGGAGTCTCCAGTTACTCAGGCTCTTGGGGTATTTAACATAGACTTCGTCCATCCAGAAAGCACAACCCACATCCAAACACAGCGTGTGAGCTCAGATCCACGCAGCTGGCTGGGGGGACTATCTGGCCTCTATCTCCTCCCTTACCTCCCCTTGTTTGATATGCTCACCTGCTGCATCTCATCTCTCAGCCCTTGGTGGGAGGAACAGGTAGGCTGCTCTCTGTACACGGATATCTGATCTTTATGGCCAAATACCCCATGTGCCAGTCGTAAGCAGAACCAGAGCAATTTATGCGTGCTGCCTGGAAACCATTCTGCCCCCAGACAAAAATGCTTTGTGAGTGTGTTTCCACACATTAGATGTTTGTGCAGGCATGTGTGGGTGTGTGAACACGGGTACATGTGTGTGTATGCTCACAGGGATATCTTCCCTGCACACAACAACCCTGCTGCTCAGCAGCCCACGTAGAGGGGCAGGTGTGCTCCAGCCAAATCCCACTTTCATTTTTGTCTGCCCCTGAATTTGCACTACTTTGCTGAGGAAAAAAAAAATACAGGCAGGATCTGCCATACTGCGGATCGTTTTATCTACCCTGTGAGTCAGCACAGGTGAAACGAGCTATGACAGTTCTCAGCAGCTTGTCCTGTCCTTTCCCTGTGCTCCCAGGCTTCCCAATTTGGGTGAGGAGCACTGGGAATCACCACTGCTAAATCAGCTCCTGCTGCTGCTCCTTGCATCGAGGATGGGCGCTCACAACCGAGGAGCAGGCGAAGTTGCTCAGTGCAGCGAGCAAAGCTCACAGTCGACGTTAGGAGGAAGCAGAGCACTGTGCTGTGCTTGCAGGCACAGCCGCTCGCTGCCTCTCCTCCTCCCTGCCCTACCAACACGCGTGTGCCAAACGTGTGCCGGGCACAGGATGCTGGTGCTCAAGCACTGATGGGAGGAGGCACGCGGCCTCCCTCCAGCATCCCTCGTATCTGTGGAGGCTGCCATGTAAGGCCAGCCCCAGTGCTGCAGGCGGTGGTACAGCTCCAGGCGGGCTCGCTGGGAGCGGGTCCAGGCTGACAGACGTGCGCGGGAGCTTGGAGCTGCTCCATCACTCGCGCACGCACGCACGCACGCACAAAGCCACGTCTTTGCTCCGGTGAACTCTGCTGGCACCAGGCAGGAATTTCATTTGGATCAACTACTTAATATTCTTGCTCCTTCCTTAGAAACCAGGCTGCTGAAAAGTCTTTCCAGCCAAGGCCCCTCCTTTCCTGTTTGAACCACCCCATCCCTCCCTCCCCCGTACACGCACACCGCAGAAACCCAGCTTTCTTGCTGGCACCTGATGGATTTCACCTTCTCTCTCTTTTTTTTTTTTTTTTTTTTTTTTTTTTTCTTAATATGTTGTTATTGTTGCTGAAACTTCAGATCAAAAGAAAAATGGGGTTTTTCCTGTTTCGGATAGGAGACTTTGCAGGCCTGTTGATACTAGCTTTTGCCTTGACAGCTCGGGAGCTGCCCTGCACAAAAGACCCGGTGCTCAGCACTGCACAGCTC
Organism: Nettapus auritus; assembly: GCA_011076525.1. NCBI lineage: Eukaryota > Metazoa > Chordata > Aves > Anseriformes > Anatidae > Nettapus > Nettapus auritus. The sequence continues at coordinate 28,710,790 of CM021771.1, forward strand.
CTTCCCCGAGCCCACAGCTGCTGCTGCGTGTCCCAAAAACCCCGTGCCTGCATCCTGCATCGCTGGGCAGGGAGGGGAAGAGCACTGGAAGGAGAAGCAGGGTGGGGGGAATGTGTTGGGGCGGGATGAAGGACTGCACCCAACAGGAGCCGCAGGAAACCTGGGCTCCACAGCTCTCCTCCGCCGCCTGCTTCCAGCTGACGCAGCAAAGACGATTTTCTTAGCGCTAATTCTGCGCACCCCCCTCCCTTCCCCTCCTGGTTATCGTTGGCGCACGGTTTCGTGGGGAAACTTGCCAAGTCTCGCTTGCTTTCTAGAAAGAGAGAAGGAACGAGAGAGGAGAAGGAAATATTTGACAACCTTTGGTTTTCCACGAGCCGTCTCAGGGCGGCGGGCTGCGATCTGTGCCCCGCGCTCCCCGGTGCTCGGCCTGACCTTGCTGTGTCAGCAGGAGGAAGTCTGGCGGGAGCACAGGGCAGCGAAAATGGAAAGACACGGTGTGTTTCAAACAAAACTTAAACAAAACAGAGAAAACCCAGAATCCTGAAGCTTGTGCCATAAATGAAGCTCATTCATGTTTTTTTTTTTTTTTTTTTTTTTTTTTTTTTTTTTTT
>CM021771.1:28711503-28736920 GCA_011076525.1 Nettapus auritus
TTTTTTTTTTTTTTTTTTTTTTTTTTTTTTTTTTTTACCAGGAATGTCAATTACAGCAGTGGTGTTTGGCTTTCGGTAAAGGACGGTATCTGACTGTTGTGCCAGCCAGCAAGGACCATAGGGACCATCCTGTCACTGCCTACACATCAGCCTACTTAAAACGAGCCTCACCAAAGCCCTTTAATCCTACATTTGCTTTCATTTCCAACCTCTTTGCCAGCCAGGAGCACATCCTGCGCAGGAGCCCTAGCGTTTCTCAGCGCTGCCGTGCCCAGCTTACAGAAGAGGAAACTGAGGCATGGTGCCCAGGAGCATCCTGTCCCCACGCGAAACATCTGGTCTGCAGCACAGCCAAGCCCGGCCTCCCAGTGCCGAGCTCCTGCAATATTCTTGCTGCCTTTCCACCCCGGCTATAAGGAGGAAAGCATCTGTGATTTTCAGCTCAGCCAGCACAAGTGCAGAAATAGATAGAAATGCAGTTTGATCTGGTCCTCGCCACTGTCCCAGAGTTTATTTTGCAGAGTGCTGATTCTTTCTCAGCGGTTCGCAGCTCAGGGCCAATTTTGGTCATTGATAGATCGGAGGGCCAGGCCAGCTTCCCCAGCACACAGTCCCTGTGCTGCTGGCCAAACTGGCAGAGGCCAGAAAGTTCAAGTCAAACTTCATTTCTTTCCTTGCCCCGTTGCTTAGTAACACGCCTATGAAAATATACTTTGTTCTCACACACTACCAGTTGAATGCCAAGAGCGTTTTTTCCCTCTCCCATCCTCAGGAATTTTTGATTTATTCTTTATTTCTTTTTCTTTTTTTTTTTTTTTTTTTTTTAATCGTGTAAAGCTCGGGAGAAGCCTGCTGGTCTGCTGTGGCTTCCTGCAGAAACCTTCCCCACCAGGGCTCATCTCCCACCTGCAAACAAAACCCATTGAAAGGCACCCTGCGGCGCTCAGGGAGTCCGAACGGCAACTGCAGGTGGTGCCAGGGGTTGCTTTTGCGACAAACCTGCAGCCTCTTCCCTGTTCCTCTCCTTGTTCACTCAAAGGGTGCTCCCCATCCCAAGCTAACCAAAAGCAGTGACGTTACGAGGGGACCAGCCAGAGTTTGCATGCAGAGCACCTGCTGAAGGACCAGGCTCCTTGGGCAGAGCAAGGCAGGTGGAAGGAAAGGAGACTTACACCGGGAGCCAAGACACAAAGCTTTTTGGGGTGCCTTCTGTTCACACGAGGCACCCTGCCTATGGGTGCAAGGCTCAGCACCACTCTCGCAGCCTTTTGCCTGCACGGCTTCCTCTCCTGGCCACACCGCCTGCCTCCCGAACACACACGCACACACGCAGGGTAAATAAACACGGCGGATGACGCGCTCAGGGATACTTCGCATAGCTCGGCCGTCAGCGGCCTCGTGCACGGCTTCCTGGGCTCCCGCACAGGGCAGCAGCTCCCAGCTCCCCCCTCTGCTCCCCACGCACCCCACGCACCTCCCCACCTGGCCCTCACCCCGTCCAGCTCCCTTGCAGAAGGCCCAGCTCTGTTTTGCTGCTTCTGGCCACTTTTTGCAGAGGCCGGACAGTTTTGGTCATTTGGAGGGGGGAAAGTTATAAGTCAATGTATATACGTGCCCACGGAAACTGGTTTTGCTCTGACGGATGGAGCGCAACAGCATGACCCGCTGCCTGTAAGCAGCAAAGGGGAAAAATAATAAAAGCACCAGGATTTATTAGGTGCTGGAAAGGAGAAACGGATTCCCATTGCGCTGGTATAAGCAGGAGCTTGCTAACAAGCTAAAATGACATTTTCCTGAACCAAAAAAAGGGGGGCTTGATTCTGTGTTTTTTTTTTTTTGTTTGTTTGTTTTGCAAAGTGCTTTCCTAGGTCCTCTGGACACTCAGACCACCCCCTGCCTCCCCTGCACGCCATGGCAGAAGGACAGAAGCTTTTGGAGGAGCAGAGGGGACCTGTCCCTGTCCCAGCCACAGGACCCAGAAGTGGGAGTTAACTGAGCGCCCAAGTGAAGGAGTGCTTTCTGCCGTGCTTCTGTCATGTGCAAGGTGCAAGCAGTTCAGAAGCTTGGCTTTGCGCTGCTGCTACCGTGCCAGCCCTCGTACTGGCTTTTAATGCCTTCTGTCTGACTTTTAGCAACACCGCCATTCACTTCTGCATCCACAGACTCCCTGCTCCTAATGCACCTGCTCTCCTCACCTCCCAGCACTAAACCCGTTGCCCAAAAAAGAGGTCCAGCAGCAGGCAGCCTGGAGGAGCAGGTGGCCGTGGCCACAAGAAGGAGGGAGGCTGAGTGATAAACCCGGGGGGAGCTGAGGGTTTTGGGGATGGGGCAAGATGCCCTGACCAGAAGGACCCTTTTATCTCAAGTGCAGAGAGCCCAGGTTGAGCCCCAGAGCAAAGTGGAGAGAAAGGGGGTCCTGGAGAGGGTGAGGATGAGGATGCAGGAGAGATGTAAAGGATGCAAGTGGAGAAGGAGCGGGATGCAGCTGGGACTGAGAGCGAGTTTCTGGGAAGCGGGGGAAGAAAACCTCTCCGTCAGGGATGGGACAACCCAGAGGGGATGGGTGGGGGGATGTGAGATGATGCAACAGGAGGTTCAGCCAGGGCACGGATGGGAAGAAGGACTGGAGAAGCGGTGGGGGAGGCATGGGGGGCAACTGAGGGGATGGAAGAGCAGCCGCAGAGATGGCAAAGCAGCTGGGCAGGTGGAAGGGCAGCTGGAAATGTGGGAAAGCAATAGGGGGATGGCAGAGCAGCCAGGGGAAGTGGTGACGGTGGAGAAGCAGCTGGAAAGATGGGGGCTTGGATAAGCAGTGGGTGGAGGGGCAGGGAGAGGAAGGAAGGGGGAAAGAGCTGGAAGATGGAAAAGCAGCCGGGGTGGGTTTGTGCATGAGGGAGAAGTCAGGTGGAAAGACGGAAAAGTAGCTGGGAAGGTGGACAAGCAGCTGGTGGTGGCGGAGGGGAATGGAAGAGCAGCCGGAAAGGCAGAGAAGCGAACGGGGGGAGGGGAAACGGAAGAGCAGCCGGGGACGGAAAAGCGGGGCCGAAAGATGGAAAAGCAGCCGGCTGGGCGGAAAAGCAAGCGGGGGCGCGGAAGAGCACCTGGACCGCTGCAAAACGCAGCCGGAGAGCTGGGCGAGCGGGGGCAGGGAAAAAAAGAGCCCGGGGGGGTGGGGGGGGGGAGCGGAAAAGCAAGCGGAGAGCTGGGGATGGAGGCGGCGGGGCAGGGAAACGCACCCGGGATTGGGAAAAAAATAAATAAAAGAGACGGAAAGGAGGAAAGGGAGCCGGGAGGGGGGCGGCGAAGGAGGCGGCCGGCTGCGGGGCACTCACCGGCCTTGGCTTGCTCGCGGTAGCTCTTCTCGCTCAGGCAGACAGCGGTGCCGTGGAGCAGGGCGTGCAGCGGCTTCTCCTCGCCCTGCCGGGGGAGGCAGCGGAGCCCCCGGGCGCAGCGCTCGGTGTAGACGCCGCAGGGCTGCCCGGCGGGCAGGGCGCAGGTGAGGCAGCAGCCGCAGCCCGGCTCCTTCACCAGCTCGCAGCCCAGGGGAGGCGGAGGGCAGAGGGACAGCGCCTTGCCGTCGCAAGGCTCGCACTGCACGAAGGAGCCCAGGCACCGCGACAGCCCCGGGCAGGCGCCCAGCAGCACCAGGAGCCGCAGCAGCATCGCGCCGGGGGGATGCTGCGGGACGGGGAGCGGGGGCGGGCGGAGCTCGCTTCCCGCTTGGCCCCCTCCGGGGGGCTCGGAGGGGGGTGTTTGTGGGGTCGTGGGGGGGAGGAGAGCGGAGAAAATCGGCGAATTCAAAAAAGAAAAAGGGCGGAAAGCGCAGCCCCCGCTTGCCGGCGCCCCAGGCAGGGGGTTATTGTCGGGGTGCGGGAGCCTCCCGCTTTGCTTTCGGCTGCGGGGGGGCAGCTAGGTTTGCTTTGGGGCTTTTTGTCTTTCTCGCTTTTTCTCCTGCCGGCCTTTTTTTTTTTCTTTCTTTTTTTTTCGCCTGGAAAGGGGGGATTCTCACCGCGATCTGCGGGAGCGCAAAAAAGAGAGGGGGAGGGAAAGGGAGGGGAGGGGGGGAAAGGGAGAGAAGCGTGCGGGGGCTGCACGGGGGGCTGCAGCCCACAGGTTGCGGGGGGAGCGGGGAGGGGGGACGGCGACTTCACGCACTCACTCACACGCACACGCACACTCTTCCCAAAGGGCTGGGAGGAGGCAGGTTGGGAAGGGAGCAAAGTTCCTTGAAAACCAGTGTCCTGCTCTTATCGCATCAAAGCAGTCAGGAGAAAAATAATAATAAAAAAAAAAATTTTTAAAAAAAAGCCCGCAGGAGAAGGAAGAGGGGATGCAAAGCTCCCCTTCCCTCCCCCTTTCTTCTGCAGGAGGAGAAAAAGTCTCTCCCGACGCAGCGAGCTGCTGGGAAGCTTGGTATGAAGCAAAGTTGTGTTTCGATCGGCTCTGTTCAACCTCCCGCTTTCCTCTTCCACGATTTGCAAAGGCAAAAAAAATAAAAATAAAAAATAAAAAAGTGGGAAAAAAGCCCCCCAAAAAAGGCAAAAAAAAAAAAAAAAGGCAAAAAAAAAAAAGTTTTCTGCAAAATTAGAGTGGTTGGTTGCAAAGTCTGCAGAGGAGCGGTAAAAACGGGGGGGAAGGACGGGGGAAAAAATAAGAAAAGAGGAAAAAAAAAATCCACTTTGTAGATCTCCCAACACTTTTCCCCTGGAGAAGTTTCTAAAGAGACTGAATACTGCAGAACAGGCTGTCTTTTAAATAGACTGCCCCTGGCTGCCTGCCAGCCCCTAGCTGCAATTTGAGATCCCAATGACACCTCAGCTTGACTGGGTGCCAGCAGCCAGGGCCCTATCAGTGCACACTCGAGCCGGTGGGGGTGGGGTGCGCAGCTTCTGACTTCTGGGCTTCAAACCCCGGGCAGTGATCAAGGATAATATTATGAGGAGAGACAAGGGGAGGAGGAGGGGGAAGGGGAAGGCGAGGATGGGGAGGGGAAAGACAGGGAAAAAAAAAAAAAAAAAAAAAAAAAAAAAGTTGAGATCTTCAGGGTTTTGAAAAAAATAAGGATAGAAGGAGAAAAGTGGTTGCAATTGGGTTGCGAGGCAGTTTGGGCTTCGGGGAGCCTGGGAGGGAGAGGTCAGGGTGCTGAGTTTGGGGAGGGAAGAGAGGGGTGCATTAGTAGAGCCTGATCCTGCTGTTCTCAGTCTTGCTTGGGGTGGAGACCCCTGTCCCCTGCCCGGGTGGCTGGGGACCCTTGGCTAGGGGGTAGCGGGTGCATGCACCCCGCCATCAGCTCCAAAGGTGAGATTGGCAGAGAGATGGCTGGGTGGGTGCCAGGGAGCTGCTCTCGCCCACCCTGCTCCCAGGAGGAGCCTTTGTGTGTGCGGTGTGCCCAGCTCGCCTCTCCCACCCCCCTGGCCTGGGTGAGGGGTGAAAAAGCAGGGGGGCTTTTCCCAGTGCCAGGCTGTGCCCCTGTCACCCCCAAACAGCAAGGGTTAACGTGGCCGGACAGGGAGCAGGAGGGAGGGCTGGGCTGCTTGTAAGAACTGTGTTAGATTCCTCTTTGGAAAAGTTCGCTGTTGCTCAGGGCATGCCAGCAAACAAGGGGAATTTTGCCATGCGAAGTCCAATTTGCACGTTTTAGCTCATTCTTCTTCTGCCTCTTGCCCTGCACAAAAGTGTGGGGGAAGAAGTTTAAAAATAAAATATTTTAAAAAAAAGACTTTGCAGTGCTCATCCTCTGTCCTGGACAGCTTGCAGTTTGCTGCCTTTTGTTCCACCGCTGCATTCCTCAGCGTTACAGCTCTGTGGGCCCTGGTCCTTCGCACTTGCCTCCCTCAGTGCTCATTCATTGCTAGGAGTGGGGAAGCTGGAAGCGTGGCAAAGGGAATCTCCAAAATTGCCTCGTGCAGCCCGGTGGCCAGCCCAGGCAGCTGTGCGCAGGGGTGTTACACCTGGAGGAGCGGCTGGGAGATCGCTCACCTGCACAAGCCCACAGTTATCTACCAGGGAAACTGGAAGGCATCAGGCAATTCTGCACGAGGTTTACGGGCAATTCAAGTCACCCCCCCTTCCACACATGCACACGCTCCTCCAGGGCCACATATTCCCCAGGTTTCTTTTTAGATCAGGCAGCTATGCAGCTGCATTGCATGGATTTTGCCACTAGAATGCACCCTTATCTATGGTAAGAGGACGGGTGCTTGCTTAAAAGCATTAACTCTTTCTTCACCAAAATTTACTCGCTTAAGGCTTTTTTTTTTTTTTTTTTTCCTCCACATCTCAGGTGTTCTTCCTTTTACTGCCTTCCTACCCCATGGGAGCTCTGCAGTAAGGATCAGCTCCCTGCTGTCCTTTCTTGACCCCCCTTCTTTTCCTTCTTTTCAAAAAAGAAGGCCACATTTCTGAGCTTTTTTTTTTCCCTCTTTCTCTCAGCCTGCAGGTTTTCCAGAGGTTTTATTTGATCATACCTGAATCTCTGCTTAGATCCCAGTTAACTGCTACAAAATAGGCACCCCTAAGGTAAGAAAAGCAACCCCTTTGGATTTTATCTAGAAGCATTATTAAATGGTTTCTCCAGTTGACACTTATGACTTTTACAGCATATTAATTGCATCCCGCTGCTGATTTTTATGAGGCTCTGCTGCTGGTCTGACTGGGTGCCTTGCAGAAAATAGCACCGGGCAGAGGAGCACTTCTCACCTGGAGATTTGGGAGCACTTTGTGACAGGGCAGGAGAGAATTGCCTTTCCTTTTTCTCTCCTCCACCCTGTAAGAAACAGAGTGCCCCAAATAATACCTGCTGCAGAGACAGCAAGAGTATGGAGAGGGGTGGCGGGGAGGTTTCCCTCCCACTCCAGCCTGCAGGACACGAAGCGGCGAGGCGTGTAGGGAACTGCCTCCATGCAGCCCAGCTGCAAGCCCTGGCACAGAATTTGGCACGGCTGGATCGCTACGGGGCAGGGATCCTGCGAGGCAGCCCCAGGGAAGCTTCCCTAATTTCGGGCTGCCTGGGAGCTGTCTCCCGGGCTTTCAGAGCAGGCCACATCCAAGTGGTGTGAAGTTGTCCTGAGGCCTCCCTCGCTCCCCTCCTACGCTGAGCTGTGAGGCTGTGCTGGGACCTTCATCCATAACAGTGCACCTGGAAACTGTCAGATGCTCAACCAGGGCAAGGTAAAGTTTTAGCCATGAGACGTGCCCTGACAACAGGTTTTCTGCCAAAATATTAAAGTGGCCTTAACTGTGAGGATCAATACTGCTGAGCCCTGGAGCAGGGATGGAGTTGCAGATGACTGCTTGGTGTGTGCCATCATGCTCCTCACAAGGGCTGGCTTCTTGACATTTGTGCTGATTCTCCAAAAAACCCCACTACCCTGGGAACAAAAGACAGCAATGGGGCAGTGTACGGCTGGTCACAAGCTGTAGCAGAGCCCACAGATCATGAAGATCTAATTTCTCCTGGCTTTTTCTCTTCCAGGGGAGGTCACAATGATGTTTTACGTTTAAAAGACATGCTTTCTTATTTTGGAGGAAACCAAGGTTTCTGTTAGTGTCTACTAATATACTTCATTGCTATAGGCTCTATTTGTTACAAATGGCTCCTTCTTGGGAAAAAAAAAAAAAAGGAAAAGAGAAAAAAAAAAGAGAAAGAAATAGAAGTAGTCATTTGGAAAAGAGTTACCATTCTTTATATCTCAGATACGTCACACTTCATTATGATACTCTCTGTAATGTGCAAAAGCACTGACTTTCCTGGGCATGATAATGAAGATGAAACATGTGCTTTAATCAGTTTGGGCTAATCTGTATGTTTTGGAGGCACTCAGAACATCAAACAAGTTCAGGCAATCTAGAAAGATTAAGGGCTGAATCACAGATACATGAAGAAGATTTTTTTTTCTTCTCCCTCCAAAACCACTGTCCAGTTGCTGTGGATCCGAAACTCATTAGGAAAATAATGCTTATACAGGAGATTTTTTTTTATTTATTTTTTTATTTTTTATTTATTTATTTTTTTTTCATGTGCAAGTATTAAAAAAACACCAACAGGTTGTGAAATCAGGTGCCTCAAGCATCATTATGAAAAGAGCAGATATTTCATCATTGGTGTAAAAAATCCCAGAGGGCAAAATGACAAGTGACAAAAGTGGAACTGATGGGGCAAGCCTGGGGGAGAAGCACGAAAAGGAAAGATGGGCAACAGCAGGCAGTGCAGATACCAACATGCTACTTCACTTCTCATGGAGACAGGGTTGAGAGTCAGGAGTAAAATTGGATTCCTTCCCAAGATGTTTGTCCTTCTCTCCGATGGTGCCTCCATCCCTATGCTAACCCCAAGAGGTGCTCACAGCTTCACACTGGGAGCTCCTTTCCAGCAGGCGCGAGCAGCCCGTGCTGCAGCAGTGGGTGTAGTAGAGCTAGCGAGGGCTAGGTGGCATACTGGATTCGTTGGAGTCACCTCCAAGGACTTCCTTCCACATCCAGCAAGGGCTAGGCTGAATGAAATTATCTCTTTGCAGGCAGCTTTCTGTGTCATTAAAAAAACAAAGCAACCGATGCTTCCAGTGAAGACAGCATCAATGTTTTGCTTTCTAACATGCCTCATGGGGGTATCAATTTTAAACCGCATGTAGGAATGGAGTCTCCCCTCACCAGATCAGCGCCTGGGTGTTCTGCGTGCCTGGGTTGGCTCCGTTTCATGTTATCAAGGCTCGGCTGCCAAGATTTCCAGCGATGCCTGGTGACTGGGGTGCCTCCATCTCCCCATCACCACTCAAGTCACCTTGCAAGATGTGGGGGACATCAGCTCTTGCGCATCGCAAGGCCCTTTCGCAAGGGCCAGAGCTTAAAGCCCGTACTGGATGTTTAAACGATAGAGGCAGAACTTGCTCAGGGGACAAATTCCTCTTGCCTGAACACAGATGAAATTAGTTTCTTTTGCTAATGGGGAAAAGACAGATGTTTCATCACTGACAGCAGAGGTTCCCCTTTGCGCCTTCCCGGCCGGTGCAGAGAGCTGAGGCCTTTGCCTTGCTCGAAGGGCCTGAGCAGGGTCCCCGAGCACAGGCAAGTGGCTCGGTGTCCCCCAGGCATGCACGTGGGGCCATTTTCCCCCTCTCAGCCCCACGGGCACGGACCTGCGTACGCAGTTGTGCTTGCTTGGGATATCAGGGCAGCGCAGTTTGGCTTTGGGGAGGAGGCTGGCCTAGTTCCAGAGGCTCGGGAGGGCCAGGGAGGAGTTGCAAAAGCAGCTTCGTCTTCCCCTGTTTGCCACAGGGCCGGTGAGGCTCCTGTATATCAGAGGAAATCGGGTGGGTTCAGACAGCTGCCTTCGAAAGCGGTTGAGAATCTTGTCGAGGTGCTCAGCAAGCTCAAAATATCCCCGTGATTCGCTCGCTTTCCACCTCCACCTTCCCCCGCTCCATGCTGCCCACATTCTTTTTTTGTTATTAATTGTTTTAGATTCAGACAATGCCTCTCCTTTGGCCTCAGGCAGGCGCACTGGCTGAATCACTAAAACACTTTAACACACATCTGCTGAGGCAGCAAAAATCGGTATCTCTCCTGCTCTTTTTTTTTTTTTTTTTTTTTTTCCTTTTCTTTTCTCTCCCTTTCTATGCCTCTCCAGTATCACAGTCAAAAGGTGACAGAGGCACAAAGTAGAGCTGGAATTGGCTGAAAAGAGAAAGTGCTCCCAGCTGAAGGGCAGAAAACACCTGCATCTAATAAAAACAAATGAGAAACATCATCAATAACCAGTAGAAAAAAAAAATGGCATAAATAAAAGGAAAAGTATAAATTCAGATGGTCTCTGGGAAACTTGAACAGATGCCCCAGCCTGCTGGCTTCTGGGGGTATTGTCTAGTTATTTGCCTTGTGATGCAGTGAAATACAGAGGGTTGCCATGTCTCTCTGGCATAGAATAAGGAGCTTTAGAAACATTGCTGATGCCACGGTGATGGGTGGCTCATAAATAAGTCAGATTGTTGCCCTGGTAGGAGAGGGGCGTCTCCTGGAAGAAGCAAGTGTCCTCTGAAGGGTTTTCCTTTGTCCCTGTAAGACATTACACATATTGCTGGGAGCATTAGGAAAAGGGTTTAGGGAAGCCAGCAAGCTTGGAATTGACCAAGCAAACAGAAGTTTCTTACATGTGTGCTCACTGTGATGTGGGGAGGCACTTTGCCTCTGTGATCATGTACCTGCTGCCTGGCCCCATGAACTGGTAATAAGCAGTGGTTTACCTGCAGGAGATGACTCCTGACTGTGACCGTCAGGTCCCTCCAAGCCTGCTGTGTCTGTTCACTCCTGAAGAGGTGTAATTTTCATAGAAAATTTGAGAGGAGAGGCTATGGATGGTTTGGAGGCTTCCTAAAAGTGAGAAGACATGACCTTTCCAGCCTGGCTCTGAGGAGATCTCAGAAACCAGGCTGCCTTTTCTGCTGAGGTGCTGCAGAGGTTCCCTGGGGACATCCAAAATACTTGGAGTTTTGGGGATGGGAAGAACTGCCCGTGGCTTTTTATATCCCCTTAGACTAGGAAAAACTCCTTCCTTTCTTCTCTCTTCAGTTAGCACACCTTGATTTCTTGCAGAACCTCCTGCTGTGTGATCAGATGTCTGCGTATAGCCTCCTTTATTAAAGTTGTGCCACTCAAAGGACAGGTAAGTTCTTCAACAATTTAATCCAGACTGAGGCTTAGGCCCTCAGCCTCCCTGTTGTGAAAGAAGAATATCCTGCCTCCATCCCAGAAATGCACCCAGAGTCTCATCCCTGAAGGCCTGCAGAGCACTGTAAGGTCAGGAATATGTGTAGTCTTTTGGGGTCCTGCTGAGACAGTGGGGAAAGCAGCTTCTGTGACGAGGACATAGGCTCATGCAAGACTTGATGGAGATGGACCCAAACCAGAGGGGCCCACAAACACTGCTTGGATACATCCTCTTCTTAGCCGCCTGGATGTGGGCTCATGATTATATCCCTGAAGTAATTCCCTGGACTTCCCCTTGCCCCCACTCTATAATTATTCAGAGTTATTTTCTAATGGCTGTCCTGCCACTTGTTTTCTTTCTGGCTTTCTTCTTCTTCTGAGTAATGAAAACACATCAGTGGCCTTTTTCCAAGAACAGTTATTAAAGCAATCACCCCCGCCTGTCCCCCTCCCCTCGTTTAAAGCCTATCAAGCTCCATTGGATTTGTGGCCAGCATTTGCATCGAATTACTATTTTGGGGTTGCCAAAAAAAGCACAACCAGAAAGTTTTTTGGGAAAAAGTAAAAAAAAAAAAAAAAAAAAAAAAAAAAGTGGAAGAGAGAGAAAGTTATAATCTTCCCAGATCACTATTAATTACGTTTACAATAATTACACTGTTCCGGATGGTTACACTGCTGACATGCAGGAGGATCAGCTCTTGCAGGGGAACCTGTGTGTGCATCTCATATTTGCCTTTCCTCTAGAACAAGACTCGCAGCTGATGCTGGGACACCTCCATCCCCTGCAGGCTAGAGAGGATGATGAGGGTGAATGGTTTTACCCACTCAGTGGCAAAGTTTGCTCCCATGAATGGGTCCCAGCTCAGCTTGCCAGTTCGCCTTCTCTTCTGAGGCCATATTTCAGTGCAATGTTTTGTTGGCCCATTCTCTTGACACTCCTGAGCATGAAAGAGGCTGGATGCAGGATGCAGGACTAGGGGTAACTGTCTAAAGCTGTTGTCCAAGGCAAAGAAGAATTAAGGGACACCATCTCCTGGTCATGGTTGCCTCCATTCAAGTCTCACAGGAATTTGCCCATGCATGGATGCGTCTAATACTTAACCAGAGAGATTTCGAGCAGCCCCGGAGTGTCAGACTATTGCTGGTTTATCCAGAGGGGTGTAGTAATTAGGGAAGAGAGCAGAGATGTCAAAAAGCATGAAGCTCTCCTCCAAAAGGAGGAGAAGATCTCAGCTACAAAAAGCATGAAGCTCTTCCTTCTCCCGATGACTTTCTGAGGCCACCATCCTCCCCAGTCTCCTGCAGTGCTGGGATCCTTGATAAGTCTCTCTCTTGCACCACAGCGCAAGTTATCATCTCCTCTCCTTGCCTCTGCTTGACAGTTCCTACTTGAAACCCCCCCTCTCTTGTCCCAAGACAGAGGTGTGGGGATGTAAATACTCATCAGAAGCAAAACCTCAAAGGCATTAAAATAACACGTTTTGACAGTGACCCAGTTATCTGTGTTTTCAGAGCTGTCCCACTTCAGACCCATCAAAAGCTTTGGATCCCACATATTCTCACCTGGAATGTGATATATTTCATCCCTTACATCAAGTGCCTTCCCAGAAACTGCATATCACACAGACCACTCGGTGAAGAGCACAAACACCCACTTACCAGTGGGGAAACATTTTTATACAACATCTACTTCATCTCCAGCCTGTGAATGCTGATCCTCAAGGGTAAGCTAAAATAATACTGACTCTTGAACTAAAATTCATAACTCTCCTGGCTGTGACAAATCATGGACTCAACAAGAGATATTCATTTTATGGCATATTACAGCTTCTCTTACAATTTACCCATCCCCTGGGATCCTAAAGGCAGTAATTATCTGTCTGTCTGTCCATCCAGGACCAACAGCCTTCCCGCCTCCCGTTTTCCAGCATCCTCTTCCACTCTCCAGTTGCTGGATCCCTTAACGCAGGCAGCTGCAGTCATCAAAGTGCTGAGCCATGTGTGGTGTTCATAAGCCAAGGACAGATTTCTCCTGCACTCCTGACAAATGGCTTGCAGCAGTGCTCCCAAACTGTTGCCCCACTTCTGCTGTAGTAGCAAAAGCACAGAGGTCAAGAGCTGTGGGATCTGCTAGCAGGCTGCTACCTTAACCCCCTCGCCTGGTTGGTGAAGGGAGACATTTTCACCTTGTGAACAAGATGTTCTTTGCCTTGCACTTTTGTTTTCCCTAGGAAATATCCCCACTCCTGTTTCTGCCCTTCTGGCCCTCCTGGTAGAGCTGAGCATTGCTCACGGATGACCCAGAAGAGTCTTTGCCACCTCCCCAGACTCTGCGTGCCCTCTGACAAATGGCCCCTGGGACACACTGGCCCAAAGTGTTGAGAGTGGCCCATAAAACCTTGTATGAAAACCCATAAATCATTGTTTCACTCAGTATTAAAAGAAATACTAAAAATGTGGTATGGAAACATATATATAAAATGATGTTTACATATATATATATATATAAAGGGCACATATATGCATTATATATATATAAAGTATATATTTTTTTTTCATTTACAGATATTTCACGTTAGGCTGAGAGAGAGAGGGAAAGGCAGACGCCTGTGCATTGGGTTGATGCTGACTCCTCGGAAAAGCCATCGGGAGGGTGAGCAGAGAACTCAAGCGCCTTGGCCAAAGCCAGCACCCTCATGGGGCTGTGCTGGGAAATGGTTATGATTCCTGCACTTCTGTAGCCTGGGGAAATGCGGTGACTCAACACACTCGTGCCAGTGGGCGACATCTCCGTGTTGTGATGCGTGTAAGCGCATCAGGAATCAATTGAGTATTCCCCCCGTGCGTCAGGCTGACAGGAACTCACTCAGACCAGAAGCATGCTCCGGCACATGTGACGTCGCGTCTTTGAAGGCACTGCTCGCAATGGTTTCAGGAAAATGCCAGCCAACTGTGGGCTGCTTGGCAAGAGGACAATAACGGGAACAGGGCAAGGAAACTGAGCCCTCCTATGATAGGAAATTCCAGGAGAGCTTCTCCATAGCAGTGGGTCTCATGACTTGCTGGGATGCACGGCCCTTTGGTCACCATCCGCCTGTCTGGAACGAGTCTGGTGTGAATGATGCACTTAGACACTGAGCTTCCTCTAGGGCAGCTAACCTGCATTTCAGATGAGAGCCCAGGGATGAACAAGTATGTGCAAAGAAGGCATCAGAAGGATATAGACTCAAGAGGAATGAGCAGCAGCATAACAGGGTAGACGTAAAAGAAAACAGTGCCATGAGGAGCAGGCAAGCTGCAAGAGTTAGGAAGAGGAGTGGGGGTTTTCCTTTCCAGCAGCATGAGCGAGCTGGAGAGCTCTTTCTTGGTGCTGACATGTCACATTAGGAAGCTGCACAGCAAATGCATCCTGGCAATGGCACCAACACTGCAGACATTCATATACCAGCATGATGGTTTCTTCCTCAGAAGGACAAGAACTTAATCTATGAACAAAATGAATAAATTTCAGCCAAAGGAAAAAAAAATCATGCCTCCCAATTGCCTTCATTTTTATGGCCCATTTGCATGCTTTTTCCAGAGTTTTCAGCAGCCTCCTCAATCTTCCTGCAGAAATCCCTCAGGACAGCGTGATCCAATATAAACTTTACTGTAGCTGCTTTCCCAGGTGACTGGCTCCTGTAGCTATTCTCTTTGCTCTAGCTCTGCCCAAAGCCACTACTTGCTGCCAAATCCTTGATGTTTTTTCTGAGGTCCTCATGAATAGCACATGTTGCTTGATTTCCCATCTCTTCCTTCAAGCCCCCTTTGTCTGCCTCTTAAAGTCTCAGGTTTTCAAAGTGTGGGCAGAGTTTTCCAGGTTTACACTGTATGTCTTGAAGCCCACAGGAAGGTTCCTAAATCTGAACATATTTCAAGTGCAGTGGTGCTAGATGTCAGAGGGGTCCCATCTCCATCATTCCCCCACCTCATCCTTGACTTTACTCACACTCTTCCAAGTCAGTGTTGTAGCCCATATGCCCTGACAAACCATGCTTGGAGACTCCACCCCAGCTCTCTGTACATACCTAAAAGTTGGCTGTCTGGCTGAACATACCTGTTGCACTTCTTTATGTTTGAAGACAGGGGTGAAGGATCTTGGACTTTTGTTGGATGCTGAGAACTGCTTTCCTTTCCAGGACACTTGACTGAATGGCGATTGTTCCAGTGCCCTCAGGGCTAAAGCCTTCAGTCCTTCCTCTAAGAGTCCAGCTTTTGTGCCTTGGACTGCAAGGCTTTTCCAGAAGGATCGGGAGCCCTTTGGCCAAGAGCTGCTTGGCTTCCAGGACCGGGCAGGGATGGACGGCTGCAGCCACCTGGCTGCAGCCTGCAGGGGATGGCTGAGGCTTGCTCATGCCTGCATCCATTCCAGCTTGTGGGTGATCCAGAAAAGCTGCTCTTGTAGCTGAAAGGGTAGCTGGAGAGTGGCCATTGACAAAGTTTGGAATAAGGACTTCTGTTCCTGGAGCGTCCTGGGCACAGTTTTAACTGAGCATGATACATGTGGCTGCCGAGTACTAACACTAATCTTTTTCCCCTCTACCATAACCAGTTTCCATAAGCATTGTGATGCTCAGGGAGAAAAAAAAAAAAAGTAGAAGAAGAAACAAAAACAAAAACAAAAACCCAACAACCAAAAAACCCAAACACAACCCTCTGTGGAGGGAACAGATTAGTTAAGCGAATACATTTCCTGTACATCAAATGGCCGAAGACATACAGGTTTCCCGGTTTCCAGGGCACTGTAAAATGAAACACAATAGGAAGGGGGAATGAGATTAATGGGAAAAACGTCACGCTCTGCTCTCAGCCAAAGCAGCCACACCAAAAGCAGTGGGACCACGCCAGTGGAGCTACGAGCAGGATTTGGCCTTGAATCTGTTAAATGAGGACATTACCAGAGTACCAGATTACACAGACGAGTTCTCTGAAACAAATCCTGCTAAAGCAGAAAGGATTTGTTAGAAGGCTGCAAGGTCAGGGAAGCAAGATTATTGGTTTAGCAGCCTTCTGCTGTGCTGGGGACCCCAGGCTATGGCAAGTGTGGTTCTGCCCAGCGTTTCATCTTGCGCTTAGTCATTTAAAAACTTGTGACAAGGAGAATGAGACGTTCTCCTTTCTTTCTCTTCAATATTTGCACAGTTGGAATCACTCTTGCTCTGTGCTTCCCCCCCCCCCCTTCAGAAAACAAGTGCTTCAATGCCCTTATTTTCTAAATAAACTGAACATGCCCACACAAGTGCACCCACGAATATTAGCAGCCCAGAGCGCATGACCACAACAACGAACCGTTTTGTAGTGCAGCGTTCATGAATATCCTGTTCATACCAGCCGAGCCCCCTGCTCATAAACAGCTCCATGGCTGCTGTTAACCAGCAGCCCTCCACTAATAATCTATCCTCTTCAGCCTTGTACCCTTGGGTGACCTCCCGTTAAAAGACCCCACTATCGCTACACAAATTGGCCACAATTAATCAATGTAGCTCAAGGATTGCAAATTACTTTCACCTTTGCCAGCCCGTGTTTTCAAGAGACCCTACAATAACAAACCAAGATCCACTGCTGGCAAAATAGTCACGTGTATATATATATATATATATATATACATACACACATATTTAATTTTTTTTTTTTTTTTTTCCAAAATATCAAAACAGCTTTTTTATTTTTTTTTTATTTTTTTTTTTTCCCAGTCCTTTCTTCAATTGAAAGTTATAGCCAGAACTTTGATTAACATTAGCACAAAGATGCCATATTCTGGGGGAAAAGACAGAGATCAGTTTTAACAGGCTTTTATGTGTCCAATCAGGGGAAAAAAAAAAAAAAAAAAAAAAAAAAAAAAAAAGGAAGATCCAGTGACATAGCTCTGACCCTATAAAGGCTTCTGCTGTTGTCCAGCCCAGGGGGATGTCACCCACCTTATGTGTGGACATGTCCCCTTCTGGTGTGGTGGCCACCCTAATGACTAGAAGACGTTATGACAGCCGTGACGGGGGTGCTAAGCAGCTAAATAGCATGGGCAGGCATGTGCTGGTGCTTGAGCCCCTGTCCTGTTTAATTTGCTTGTGCAACTGCAGACACAGCCTCTGGTTTGCAGCACCCCTTTCTCAGGAGGCTTTTCTGGTGGCTGAATCCCTCCATCCTACAGCGGGTACTTCATTTCAGGCGCTCTCCTCCACCTGGTCACCAGTTTTCATGAAACATGTGGAAATGTTACAACTCTGAGGACCCAGCAGCGTTGTCAGTTTTGGATGCAATGTACCAGTGTGTTGTGAAGCTATTGCAAAGTCATGGAGTGGCAGATGCAGAAATGCCCCTACTCCAAGTGTCACAGAGTCTTGGTGGCATTTTATCCTTCAGAAGCCTCTGCCAAAGCCGCAGTCTGGAATTTGTCCTGCTTCACCTTGTTTTAGCACCTGGGGTTGAAACAAATTTCAAAACCAGAGGGAAGCACAAAGAGCTGGCACACAGTGGGGTCCTGGCTCTGATCTCTCCAGAGCCACTGACTCACTCTGTGATCTTCAGCAAGACTGTTGACCTGCCTGTGCTTTGTGCTACACAGCTGGAAAATGGAGGAAAAAAAAAAAAAAAAAGCAATGGGAACTTCACTGAAAAGAGCAGATGCAGAGATTTTCTAGATAAACAAATCACCCAAACCCTGCCACTCCAATTTCCTCCCCCCCATCCTGATTTCTTCTTTGCACCTTATAGTTCAAGCAAGAAGCAGTTTAAAGTGGAAAGTCTGGGGCTGTGTTTTCTTACATGTCCTGGATCCTCCTTTAACTGTGAAAATGTTCAAAGTGAAAACTTGACCTGGCAACAGTTTCTGCATGACCTCGCTTTGGCTGTGAAATCCACTTCAGCTTTGCAGGAGCAGATTTTTATAGTCTTCTCTGGTACAGGAACAAAAAGATTTTTATTATTATTATTTTTTTTCTTCAAGAGGAAACTTCATACAGGCTGTGTGTTATGTTTTCTCCCAGCGCTCAAGGTCAAATCAGCAGTTCTCTTCTAACTGTTCCCCACTCACTTTATATCACCCCCAAAAATAAATCCCTTCCCCTCTCTCTCCCTACAGATATTCCCCAGCAGCAGCAGCAGCAAGATATGACAGAAGCGCGAGCAGGCACCGTGACATTTCTGCCATTGCAGCCGCACATGGTAAAGCCTCACATCTAGGCAAAGGGTTCTCGTAACTTTAAGTTGCTAATTATAATGCCTAAAGGCAGTGTGACAAATGCTGACTCCTAATTCAAAGGAGAAATGATCCATGGGATTCCTGTGCTCTCCAGGGCTTCCAGGCCCAAATTCCCTATAGTGCAAGTCACAGCACTGGGGATAAGCACCACTAACCTTGAGCTCGAGGGTGGTCAAAGCCACTGCTGGTTAATATTTGGTAGGAGTGCTGTCCAGCTCAGTAGTTAGTGCAGGATCAGGAGCTGTGGCTGAACATCTGGGGCTCAGCTGGAGCTCACTCGAGCCTCCTAAAGCACCCCATGCCAAAATGGCCTTTGCTGAACACTGCTGTAACTTGCTGCAGGCCGTGTTTGCCAGGGCACTGCATGCAGCACCAGCCATGTACTGGCTGAGAAAGCATTTTTGTTTGCAGAAAAGGCTTCCCGGTGTGCGGCAGTGGCTGTCGGCATGCACAGCTGGTATTCCTCGCAGCTTGGCCAGACCCACAAGCGCACACAGCTCTGCAAGTGAAGATTTATGTGCTTCGGCTCTCTTACAAAGTTGAACTTTAGGTGATAACAAATTCTGAATGATGTGCTAAAAAAGCAACAGATATACAATAAAGGCTGATCCTAACCTGAAAAGTGCTTGTCTTTCCCTCCTGGTCTGACCCTTGGAAAGGACAGCCTGGATTCTAGCACTGACCTTCCCCATGGCCATAGGCAAGGTGTCTCAACTTCTTAGCCTCATATGGTGGGGATAATAGACATTGACTTTTACTTGGCCAGCTCACACCTGTGTTTTCTGGGCTTGGCTTGGGGCACAGCATGTGCCAGGGACTGTTCCCTGAAAGGCCTGTGAAGGTGACTACTGTGGCATGGAGGAGGGAAGGGAAGGGAATTCAGCTGTGAGCCAAGCTGAGCTGGCTTGTGCCAGTCAGACTGCAGAGCACAGTCCCCAATCTCTTAGTTACAGGGATATATATGGCCTGCATTTCCAGGACTGTAAATGAGACATCACATCATCAGGGTCAAGAGAGTAACACACTAAGGAAAGGGATACAGGCCAAGGACACATTACCGTATTATCTTATTATTCCTCTACACTCTCTTTCAATCAGACTGTGTTCCCTGTACAGCTTTTTACACATGATTATGGGCTCCTTGGGGGCAGAGACCATCTTCTAGCTACATTTGTGCAGCCGCAGAAACAATGAGGTCATGTCCTTGATGAGGACTTCCACACACTAGTGATGCTAATGATGCCTGGATGCTTGTGGGGAAGGCGAAGAAGGGCTCCCCTGCTGAGATACTACTCGACAGCTGAGGCAAAGGTCTGCTCGCTTGTCTCACTCATTCCAAGTAGGTGGAGGTTTGGTCGCAGCCATCCAAGAAATGCCGGCATGACATTTTGCAGCCAGGCAGTTCATTTCTCTGTCAGAGATGGTCCCGCACTGGGAAATGTTCACCCACAGCTCCACCTGCTTGAGCACTGCCCCTGCCACCAGAAGGGTTTGTGCCCACATGTAACTGCGATGTGAGGCCCTGAGGAAGACTGTCATAAGTCTCTTTGAGGCAACTTTTTATTAGGTGTTGGATGTCATAGCAAAGGGTTACTTGCCCTATAAAAGCTAATGTAGGAAAGAACCATGCTGTCAGCTCAGCCCTCCTACAAACCGCTGGCAGATTGAGTTCATGAGGGGAGCGGAGGTGGTGGGATGAACCACGCTGCATTACGGGGCACGGCCAGGTGAGCTGCGGAACTTTTGAAGCCTGCTTCTTGCCAAGAGTTTGACGTGTGAGGGGGCTGATGCTGCTGATCCTCCTGCACAGCTGGGGCACCTAATTGTTGCTTTGATATCTTCTCTTCTTCCCTGCTCCTTGCTGTGGGAGGCCCTGCTCCATCACTGCGACACTGATGGCTTTGGGAGGACTCTCTTCTTCCCACATTTGCAAGCAAGCTCTTCTACAACACCTGCAGCATCCACGCTTGTCTTTCTGGCCCCTGGCTAACGTGCAGTGGCCCTTCCTTCTGCCCACTGTTCACCCCCCTCTGCGCTCCTGACTGCTTTAAGCAGAAGGGGTGAAGTGGTTTAGGGAGGGAGGGAAGCAGAGCAGGGAGAAAGGGGTTTGAGAGGCCTGAAAAGGCCATTCAGAGGTTCCCAAATGGGGTCACATCTATGTGTACAATTTACTGGCCCATGCTTTACAGGCATTGGCAGGCTCTGATGGAGAGACACTTAGGGGAGGTGTAAGCTACTCTGAGCAGATGCCTTCCCGTGCATTCCCCCCAGCAGAGCAAAGCAGAATGGTGCATGAGTATTACATAGATCTGAGAAAAGGGTGATAAAAACTTCTCATTGTGCACTGGCCTGTAGCACATGCTGGGCTTACTCACCCTTGATACTTAGATAGTTGTCAGAGGGGGTGAACTGGTAGGAGAAACATAGCCACCCCTACTCTACATCCACTTTTCTCCTTGTCCTGGGGGTCAGGGACTCCCTGGGTCACATTTCTGTACATCTTGCATAACCCTGCTGCCCTGTACAGATAGGGTAAGAGCCTTGAAAAGCCACAAGTGTGTTTGCACAGCTACAGACTGCCTGGCAGGTCATGCACTTTAGGGCATTCATGAAAGTCTTGTTGACCAGCCCTTCAGTTCTGCCTGGCAACTTCACACAAAAACCTTTGAAATCAAAGAGAAGTGCAGGACAAGCCCCAGTGACCAGATAAAAAGGAACAATCCCCAATTAGCACAAGGTGCAGAGCCATCTGTGCTTTCACATAATCCACTAGATGTGGACCTTGGGAGTAGAGGAGGAGCTGGTGTCAGCTTCTAGTGAAACCTACTGCAGTTGGCAGGGCAGCAGGAAAAATGTATGGGATGCTTATAGCTGGACGAGGGTGGCCAGACCCACATGGGTAATGTCACGCCAGGCAAAGCATGAGGCTTTGAATTCTGTTTCAGACAGAGTTGCATGTTTCATCTGCTTTATCCAAACCAATCCACATTTTGCATGGTCTCCTTTTATAACAACATTTCTGCATCGCTAATCACTGGTTTTGTTGTTGTTGTTGTTGTTGCTCAGATCTGAACTATTTTTGCTTTTCCCAGAGGGAGAAATAAATGCATAGTATTATATTGACAAAGAGGTGAGGTTTACACTGTATCCAGATGTGCCTAGCAGACAGTTGCACAGTCTGTTGTTTCTGTCTTGCATTATCTCTCAGGCTTTGACCCCAACGGTGCAAAGCTGACCTCCTCAACCAGCAGCACACTTTGAAAGCAGAGCAGAAAAGGAGCAGCCATAGAAAATAATGGTTTCCTGCACTGAGGGCTGTGTGATTGCATGAGACAAGCCCAGGTATGGATGCTTTTTGTTTCCAGCAGTGCCTGGAGTTCAGGCCCATTGCAGCCACCTGCACACACACTGATCTTGTGTACCACACTGATCTTGGTGCTTGCTCCAAAACCTTCCTTCCAGCATTCACATCTCCTCCTGCCCAAGGTCATGCTCAGACCTGGGTACAAATATCCCACTTGTGTTTTTCAGGGGCTGGATCTATCTGGAGGTGGCTGAATCTGGGGACAGATGTCCTGCTGTGCACAGAAACACTTGTGCTGATTTTTATTTATTTATTTATTTATTTTTTCTGTGTGGTGCTCTATGAGATTGCAGCAGAATATGCCAAGCTAGGGGAGGCTGGGCTCTCATGTTGAGTGCACTGTTTGTGATTAAAGCTCATAACATGACCAAAGGCTGTCACCTCTCTTTAGTATGAGAAACACAAGCAACAGGGAAAAGGTACTGACTGCTGACCTTGCCATTTTAGTAGGCTGTTTGCAGCCTTCCAGCTGGCTGCTACCTCTCGCAGTCAGGTTATTCTCCAGACTGAGCTATTAATTTTCTTGAGAGACCCAGAATCAGCCGCTTTATTGTATATTGTATCCCAAACTTGTGACAAAATAATTCATTTTGCTTTGCTGTAATTTGTAGTAATACAAAAAAACCCACAACACAACGACCACCAAAAAAAAAAAAAAAAAAAAAATTTCCAGCCTTTCAGCCATCAGGTCTCCTGGATACAAGAGGCAGGCAGTTCAGTTGTGACAGCCCTTTGGAGGAGGAACTGGTGCTTGATTCTTGAAATGCTCCTGGGTTTTGGTGGTGCCAGAGCCTGGGGCACCAGAAGCAGCACAAGATAACATAGAGAAAGAGAAGCTGACAGTTCTCTACAGAAGACTTGTAAGGAAATGGGCTGCAGCTCCTACCTGAGACAATTTTAAATGGATTTCTAGCTGTACAAGGGCTAACTCCCCCAAGACGGTCGGTCCTTTTTCCATACCTCATTCTGATGTGCATTTCTCTGTTGGGTTTCTGTGCTGTGCTTAGACTTACTGGGTTCCCCCAAACATGTGGAGCCAAGTGATTTAGCAGTGTGCATGTGTGATTCATAGTTTTTAAGTGATGAGATTTGTAAGCTATTATAAACAGAAGGGCCCGGACAAATCTTGCTGCCTGGCTGAGCTCTCAGCATCCCCAGATGTGAAGGAGAGGCCAACCTTCCTGCATGCTTGTACATAACACAAGGGCAAAGAGGAAAGCACAGTAAAGCTTGGTACCACATAAGTTACAAGAGCGACAGCTAATCTGCATTTATCTAACATTCCAACAGCAAAATGCAATTGCTTTCACACACGCTCCAGGATTCCTACTACATGATCTTGGACACATGGATTTGATGGACAATGAGTTTTGCTGAAGCCCATTACAAATAAGGAAGAAATGTGATGAGCCTCCAAGGAGGTTTTGAGAGCCATGAGTGTTTGTGTGCGAAGGTTTGCATTACAAAAGACTTCTACAAAAGGTAACCCAGTCCAAGCTCAGGATTTCTTTGCTGAAAGGTTGGTGTTTTTTTTTTTTTGGCCTTCAGAAGGTGGCCAGTCAACCAGGACCACAAATGCTGATGGTCAGGAGGGAGCTGGCTGAGGAGAAGTCTTGAAGAAAAGCCTGACCCTGGGATGAAGGCTCAGGCAGTCAGAGCAAGGACCGAAGGACCGTGCTCATTTTACTCTGGTGGACCTACTTGGAAACCCTCATCTTGCTGGTCATTTTAAATCTTGCTAGTCAACAGCAAGTGTTTTAAAATCTGTCTTTCCATCATATCTAGAGAAGCTGTCACAATACTTCCTGCTCTTTTTTTTTTTTTTTTTTTTTTTTTTTCCTTATTCCTGAGGACAGAAGAACTATCCTAAAATGAATGGAGTCCTATTGCTGGAGTGTTATCAGCAAAGTGTGACAGTGGAAATCTCTGTATTTCATTATCTCCTTCACCCCCTGCTACAGGGAGTAGTCTGATCCAAGTGTGCTACTGCCAGACCAGTGGACCTGGTGCCTCTGGTCACTGGTAGCCTGTATGACACTGGCCGTTGCATTGTCCCCAGGAACTAACCATTCCTGCTCATGACAGCTCCTTGGGTTGAGCTTCAGGCATGAGCTCCTTCTGCTGGAACAGAGACCTGCACCTCAATCCAAGGACCATCACTTAATTGTCCTCACCCCCAGCTTATTCCAAAAAATCCTTGTTTTTCTTCCCTCTGGGCTTTCATGAGCACTGCGGTGTGCAGCTCACCAGCTCTCTGTGCCACCTCTCTGAAGCAGATATGGCAGGGTCATGTTTCTGAGGCCTGAAACCCTGCTGAAGGAGGGCAGCAACGTGGACTGGTAGCAGGAGGGCAGCAATGAGGACAGGTACCAGGACCAACCTCCCCTCACTGCCGCGCTTACACCTCAGGCAAGCCGACAAATGCCGCTGCAGGCCTACCCTCAGGCCACGAATCCAGGTTCCAGGCTGTTCTTGAAGGCCTCTCTCTCCTTCTTCCTCTCTTGCCAGATAATATGGAACAAAATCAGGACTCACACGTCTCATGCAGAGCCAGAGTGTCCCCTCTCAGCTGCCATTCCTGGGGTGGGTTTGTGTCAAGTGTCTGTCTGTCCTGGCAGGATGAGGAGGCACACCCTGCTGAAGAAACGATACGACCAAAGGGCTGCACCTGGGACCAGGACTCGTCACAGTTGGATGGGTTTCTGCTTTCAGACCAGCCTGCTCCAGCCAGCTACACACATCCTCCAGGCAATTTTAATGTTCCTGGAAAGTCCTCCCAAAAACAATCACATCATCCAGATCAGCTGAACATGTGGCCTACTGAACGGCTGCCAAAATCAAATCCATGCGCCTTTGAGAGGTGCTAGGGGAATTGCAGAGACCAAAAGGCGTCACGTTAAACTCAGAGAGTGAGACACACTGTCTTTGGACAAGCTTCTCGATGAGTCTGCCCTTGGCAAAAGCCACCGAGCCCGCTTGGAGAGGAGCATGGCTCTGCAGCGCCCAGAGCCTCTGTGGTGCGGGCGAGTGCCTCGGGCAGCTCCTCTGCTTGCTCGTTTCTCCTTTTCCTTTTAGCACTCAGCAGCTTGGAGAAACGCCGTCCGCTCCAGCCCGGTCTCCCCAGGAGAGACCACCCAGCGGATGGGCTGGCTGTCAGGGAGCCCCTCTCATGCTGGGTTTGGTTACCAGAGATGGTCTCATCCTTGTGCTGTTAATCCAGTGCTGAGAACAATGGGACCTTAATCCCTGCTTTGAGTTTTAAAATAATGAATAGCAGCGATCAGCATCGTCAGCTGAGGCCAACGGGCCCTATTTGGTGGGGGGATGCATCCTTTTCTTCTAGGAAATGGGTCTGTGGGGCAGCTGAGCTCCACACCAGCAGCCTGAATATGAAACCTGTGCAACCATAACCTGTTGAAAGCCTTCATCTCCCATCTGCTTTCCCTTTGCATGACACCCTCTGCATTGCCTTGACACTCACAAGAGTTTTTATAAGCAAGAATACCAGTGAAGCCCAAGGATATTTTGGAGGATGCGTCATTTCCACCTTCCTACAAACAACAAAGCCAAACCCAGAATTTCCCCTAGTTGCTTTACTGACCAGGCTTGCTGACTCCTGGGAAATGCACTTGCATGTTGCCACTGAAGTCTTAAAAGAAAAGGATGAAAAACTCATGACCTGGTGTCCTTGCAAAGAACTTATCTGATAACAGTCTTCTCCCATTGCTGGTTAGTCAGACTTACGAGCCAAAGGAATGTTAGCAAAGGGAAAAAGGGATGAAATGTCAAATCTCCATTATCCCCACCAACCTCCCTATCCACTTAACATCTGCCAACACAGGGCTAGTGCAGAAAAAATAGAGGCTACGCCTGCCAGATGGCTGATGGATAATGGCACCATTGTAAAAATTGGCCAGAACTGCTCAGAGAGCAGCCCTGCCACCCATCACAGCATGTGACAACGGCTCAGATGGCTGTCATTCATCTCCAGCCATAAAACTGGATCTTCCCTCCAAGACCCAAAAGACCTAATCCTGCCAGGTGCAAGGCTCTCTGCAATCTCCTAATGTAAGTGGGAGTGGAGGGTTGCTTGACATCTCTCAGGAAGAAGCATG
>CM021771.1:28737020-28786909 GCA_011076525.1 Nettapus auritus
CTTCCATCTCTTCTGCTCATTTGTGCTTTTTTGGATTGCTGTCACGGAGGAAGGTTTTCATATTGGTTTGAATTTATACCTGAGTGACTCAGCACTGGGCTTAACCAGAAATTTGGTTGCCCCAGGGAGATACGGATAGAAGAAACTATTGTGTGTGTTGGCAGGGGGCAACATCTTCCCCAGCCTCAGCTATTCACACACTTTCAGTTAGGAAAGCCTGAAGAAAGCTTTCTCACTTCCTCCCCACTTGTGCGGAGCAGAAGCAGGACCAGGCATCATGCTCCAACATGCTGAGCCGTCTCCTTCCTTCGTGCTCGGCGGCTCCTCTCCCATGCGAGTGAGGAGATCTCAGAGAACAGCACTCCCGGCCTGTTTGCAGCTCTGAAATGCGTCAGCTGATTGCTATCTTGTCTTGCATACCTGTCTGGTGCAGAACATGTGTGGAGTATTAGCTCTGCAAAAGTGGGGCTGGAGCACTGGAGTATGCTGGCCGAGAAGCTGAGCTTTAACTCTTTCACCGCAGAGGTCCCTGCTCGCTGGTCACAGCTGCTATACGTCAGAGGTGTGGGTGAAAGGGGACCCAGAGCCATCCATGGGGGAACCAGGGGACTGAGGTGGGCACCCATGAGGTGAGCAGCAAATGGAGCTGGGGAGGAGAGGCCAGGACCAGCCAAAGGAGGCAGGAGGGTGTCATGGTGCAGGACAGACTTCCAAAGGAGACTGGATGAGTTCGTGAAGAAGAAATTAACTGAGGGTTAATATATATGCAGAGAGTAAACATGTTTAAGCAGTCCTGGGGGAAACATATATATTTGTCCTGTTCTTACTTACTACAGTCTGTTGGGCTAGATGGTCATGAGGTTAGACCCAGCACAGCTGCTTTCATGTGCTTTCAGTTATACAATCTTGCAGCTCCCTGTTATCTGCCTTAGGATCATCTGTCAGATTATTGGTGAGCGGCAGCCAGAAGATATTTGCTGGTAGTACCCCCAGCTATACCCTGGATGTTAGCTGGGCAGTTAGTACTGAAAGGATTTCTTTTTCCTACTGTCAGTACTTTATGACATTTTTAAGTACCTTCCTCCTGTTCTGTAAACCCAGGTAGGGTTAAACTCTGAAGTCACTTGGAAATGAGGAGGCCAAAGCCCCCGCCTAGGGCACCCTGAGAGAAAAAGCTGGTGTTTCTGCTCCCACAGAGGACTTCTGTTTTCTCCTTGCTCCAGTGGAAACCCACAAGGCTGAATCTTACATAACACACTTAGTAAATGAAACTCTGGAGGGGTTGTTGTTTTGTGACCAAATGAAGTGAAACAGGATGGGAAAGTCCCCAGAACTCCCACGAGGTGCAACAGGGGCAGATGCAGGAAGGAGAGAAGGCTGGCGTTGTGGTAGCATGAAACAAGGAAATCCACCAACCTGGTGGTAGGCTGTGAGGGGAAAAATATTATATCAGGAAAGAGTAAAATTGTTCTGCTGTCCTGCAGGGGTCTAGCACAGTTTTACCAGACAGGGAGTGATGAAGCAGGATAAAATCGTGAGAAAGGAGCTGGTCCAGGGTCAGTCACCTATGACTTCCAAGGTTAAGAAGGACTGACTTAGAGGTCAGTATTTTTTTGCGAGGTGTAAGCCAAAAGCCAAAACAATCGTTTAGTTTAATCAAAGTGGGAAGTGCAAGACCGTGAAAACAGGAAGTAGTAACGTTGATAACACTTGGCAGTGAGGTCTGCCTATTCAGAAAAGGAGCACTTTAATAAGGATGTGGAAGTGTTGTGCATCTCATATAATCAGGCATATAATACTTGATGAAGCAGGATTAAGAGAGGCCATAGGGGGACCTTCCTCTCTCTCTTCCTCTTTCTCTAACAAACGTGTAGTTCTTGTCTTTGGAAATGTGGGAAAGGATTGCAAATATAGAGCTGTTTTAAATGAATGAATTCGTCTAGGGAGTGCTATGGGTAATGTTACACAGGAATTTGGTCTGAACATGGGATTGAACTCATTTAGTTTTTAAACTGTCTAATATTCAGGTATTTGCAAGCTGTATAGACCCCAGTTTAGGCAATGGAGAAAGATGTGTATCTCTATGGCATATTTATCCTAACCCATCCCAGAGGTGGTGGGTATTTCAGGTTGGAAACGCATTTTTTTCTTCATTAACTGAAGGATCTAGACAGTTGCTTGATTTAGGATCCTAATTTATAATTGGCTGAAGCTGGTGAGATGAACCTCAGCGCAGATAAGAGTGAGTCCCTCCAGCCTTAGGAATTGATTTATTACATAAATATTTTCCTGCACCACATTTTGGAAGATACAAAAGTTGTTTTCCCTGTGCAAGTAACAATAAGAAGTACTTGACAAGACTGCAGAGGACCCCAAGGCCTTTGTCTTCTACTGAAGACAAAAGAATTACCAAAGCAGAGTATTTTCTTCTTTCCTTTGCAACTAACAGAAGAAGAAACAGACTTCCAGGAAGTCTGTCTTTTTAATGCAAATGTTTCAGCATTTTTATTTTTTTGGAGATGACACAGCCTTTTATGAAACCAAGATTTTAAAAGCAGTTTGCATATGGAAAGTTCTCATCAAAACCAACTTTTATGTAACTTTCTACAGCATGTGTTAAGCTCTTCTGGATACAAGTACATAGTTTCTCTATAGAAATATTCCTCATATCAATAATAGGGATCACTGTGGGGTCTGGAGCATCTGCAGGCTTTTAGATTACTTAGTATAGCACAGCTAGATAGAAACCTAATAATGAGCCTAAAATGCACTTCAGGAAAGGGCAGAGACAGACACCCCCAGGTTATACATACTGGATCCAATGTCGCAGAGATTCAACTAATCCGAAGGAAAAGCAGGCACTGGTATGAAGACACTAAAGCTTCCAAGAATGAAGGTGGGATGAGTCAGCTGCTGATTTGGGACTGGAAATCATAAGTGCTTCTTTGCTGTCCATGGGGCCCTGCTGCAGTGAGTGGGGCAGTCCTGTCCACTGGCTACTCTTCAAACCTGAGTACTGAATCAGCAACATCCTATTGCAGGTGCCAAGATTTAAACCTAATGAGTAATCCAAGGAATTCCCATGAAGATGTTACAGGAACAGCTCACATATTTCAAACTAGGCATGTGCTTCAGAAGGAGGTTGAAGTCCCTCATTCTGGGAGTATGATGAGGTCATGGGGGACTGCCATGATTCAAACACAGTTTTATATTCTGCTCTAATATTTTATTTGTTTAGATTTACATCAGAAGGCTTATTTCTATGTCTTTTCTATTTGTACATCTTTCCATGTTTTGGCTCTAGATTTTTATTTATTTTTTAATGTTATATATTTTCTGAGGGCTGGTGTTTCAAACCATGTTTGAGGTCAGTGAGTGACACTGTGAACACAATGACATTTTAGCACTTTCAGTCATGTTCTCTAGCCTTTTCCTAATAGAGTGATGTAGTCTCTGTTGGTCACCAAGACCTTGAGGCTACAAAGTAATTTGGCACAAATCTTAGGGAATAACTCTTTGAATTTCCCTTTAGAGGTGTTCTCTTCTCAGCACACCTCATTTCTGTCTCACTGAGAAGCTTGTTTGCTTTCACTGAGGTCTGCAAAACTTTTTATAGTTTCCTCAGGGATTTAAATACAAAATACACAAAAAATATGACTATAGCTAGGACGGAAGGTGGCATGCAACAACACCACTCAAGTACTCCTGGTGTGCAAGGAATGATGCTCTGTCAATCTCAAACCACAAAAAGGATTCAGAAACAAGAATGCAATTTCTCTGCAGTAATTCAGCCAGAAAAACAAAGCTAATGGGCTTTTTCCTATGAAATGCAAGCTGGAATCCTCCACCATCACAGGCTGATGTAGTCTTTGCTTAAGCCCTCCAATTTTAGGGTGCCATCAGACAATATCAAGGTGTTTGGTTCCTAGCATTTAATGAAGAAATAAAGATAAAAGTGTATATTATCATGCTCCTGGCTCCTTGCAGCACCTGATAGATATTTGACCCTCTCTGTTTCTGGTTAGCCAAAGGAATTCAAGAAGACTTATTCTTCCATTGGGATATTTTAACACTTTTAGGCCTCACACATGGAGGAATTGCCCTGGAGTTTTCTCTTCAGGCAGGGAAGGATGTCCTAATCTCACAACTGGAATCGCACTGGGAAAAGGGGGTTTCCTAATTATCTCTGACTTCAAGACAGTTAGGCTTCAAAGAAATCCATTGCTCTTTGCTAGGCTGAGGAAAGCTTTGGAGGTGTGGAACAGGCTTTTTCATCCACTTAGTTTTTACAGGGATATGTATACAACTCTTTCAGAAACACTGTACTCTGAGTCAGGCAGATTAAGTGGTGGTGGCTCTGAGGAGCTGTGATGAGGTACCATCAGGGACAGAAGATACTGATGTAGAATGTTCTGAACGCAATCAATCTGTATGACTTATGACAAAAAGCATCATTCACAGTCGCACACATCCAATTGGTAAAGCCTGCCAATACCCACAGAACAACCCATGTAGTTGAATCCTTTCTCAACCACCAAAAACATAGAAGGAAGAAAAGAATGTCACTTTTTCTTCTAGCCTAAAAACAAATGAGTTTATGGAGGGGCTATTAGTATTCTGAACATACGGCAACTCCTTGCATCGCCTGGGGAAACTTTTGACTTTCCAGTAGAAAAGCTGTTAAACCAGTAATTGGGGACTGGGTGTATCAAGTGTTTATGAGTCTCCCATCTGTAGGCCAGACAGGAACATCTCATGATGACTGTTTCACAGTACCGTCAGCCCATCTGCAGAACTGTCTACTTGACCCCAGGTATGTGATGGACTTGGCAAGAAACAAGAAAGAAACAAAGAAGGTTGGGGGAAGGGGAGAAGGTGAAGAAAGGAAGATAGGTGGAGAAAGAATAAAATATAAGGTGAGGAATATAAATAAGCTTGTTCAAATATCACAGAACTGACATCATTATGTTTCTTTACTCAAATCCTTCACTCTCAAACTGATAAACTAATTAAAGAGATGCATTTTGCAACTCCCTCAGCCTACTGAATTAAAATCAAATTTTTAGTTGGTCTGGCCAAATTCTGAAGAGGACTCCAAACATGTGTTTGCAAGGGGAAGTGTTAGTGTATGGTATGTTCATTGGAAAGACTCAATTTTTACTGGTGAAGCAGGGTGAAAGGAAATAAACAGCAAAGTCAGTCTTGTTTTTGTTTTATTTATTTCCCTTCTATTTGGCTCTGGGCAGTGCTGAACTTCCCACCCTCTGCAGTGCTGTCAGCCTGAACCATACAGACATCTGGTGTGCAAACCATTTGTAGTCCAGGCAAATTTTGTCTTGTAGTTAAGCCTCTCCGTCTTGCTTGCTTGCTTGCTCTCTCATTCTTTCTTGCTTGCTTCTTCTCTCCTGTCTCCAGCAGCTGTCTTTGTAATTAATTATTATTACAGGTGTCCAGCCACCTTTGATTCATCTTAAAGAGAAAGAACTGGAAGGTTACAGTGTGATGACACCCCCATGGCTAACAGCTAGACTCATAAAGAAAGCTCTCATTAAAGTATTTCACTTTTTATGATAAAAGCCAATTCATCACAACCAGCCAAAGGGTCTTAAATAGAATTTCATTTCTGTGAAAAAGGTACTGACCGTGAAAGTATATGGTCAATATATTCTCAACACACTACATACACTTTAAGTAGCAGGGATGTTTACAACAGCTCATGAAATCACTGACATCTGTAAATACCATATAACAGTCCTCAGTATTTTCTTATTACTGAACCAATTAATCTGGGTCTGAGAAACAATTAGATCCACTGGGTTTTAATTAGTCTGGACAGAATAGGCTTGGAGTTATACAGTAGGAGGACAGTTCAGAGTCCCCCTTCAGATTTCACCTTCTTTCATACTTTATTTGTGTGACACAGCTCTACTAAAAAGATCAGTGATGTGAGTGACCAAAGGTTTCCTTTCACTGACCTGTAGCTCCAGGGCCAACACTAATGCCTTTTAAAGGTCATTTCCAGGGAAAATACAATTGCTCGTAACCATTCCCCCACCTGGTCTTCCCCATCTTATTCCTCATAAACCAACAGGAGATTGCTCCATATAAACAAAAAGAGAGGAGGCAGAAGAATGTATACTGAGATACTGAAAAATGGGAGCAATGAAACATATTGATCACGTATCTCAGGGTATCAGAGACATAGGCTGAGATTGCCTTCCACGTTATAAAAAAAGGAACTGTTAAGGATGAATTTCAAGGAAGATAACATGTTGACTTTGTAGATATTCACAGGGAGCTCCTTTGAGGAATTTGGGGACAAAATATGAAAGAAGTTGTCTGAAAATGTAAAAAATGGGCTATGGAACACTAAGAACAATTTATTTGCTTTCCAAATACATGTGCAGTGTTGTCTGTATTCCAACAAGGGTATCAGCTACATTAGTGATACTGTGAGGGAAGCACTAGCCAACTCTGAAATTATGTTTTACCATGAGTGAGGGACCAGAGAATTTTCAGAGAACTTTCCATGCTATTGACCACATTTTAATTTGAACAGATAATATTTGAACAGAAATTTCAGAGTTTAACTGAGTCATTAAAAAAAAAAAAAAAATCCCCTGTCCTCTCCACCTTCTTTTTGTTTTCCTTTTTTCTTTTTCTTTTTTTTTTTTTTTTTTTTTTTTTTTTTTTTTCCCCTGAACAACTGGGCATAATTGCATTGCTGGGTCAGTTTAAATCACAAAGACATTTCTTGGCAGAGGAAATCCCAGATGGAAAACTTTTATATAGAAGTTGATCCTCATTCTTAATTTGTTTTTTAACTTTTTTTTTTTTTTTTTTTTTTTTTTCCTGGCT
The DNA here is from genome assembly GCA_011076525.1 of Nettapus auritus. Taxonomy (NCBI): domain Eukaryota; kingdom Metazoa; phylum Chordata; class Aves; order Anseriformes; family Anatidae; genus Nettapus; species Nettapus auritus. The sequence goes on from CM021771.1 coordinate 28,743,879, forward strand.
GTGTTTTGTTAATTTGAAACCATGGTTGCTGTCAAGCACACTGCTGGCCCTCCCGCATGCCCAATGCATCACAGCAGTCTTGGCTTGGCTGTTCATTCCAGCTGAGCTGGGGAATGGTGAGAGCTGGGTGGTATGTGCAGGGTAACCAAGAGAAATATGGATTCTTATCAGCTGTCCAGATCTTCAAAGTACTGCATGAGCTGAGGTTGGTGCTGGTGATTGGTTTGGGAGCAACTCTGAATCATTGCTAGCAGGGTTCCTGGCTGGAACCAAAGAAAGCTAGTGAAATGCGAATGTTTGAAACTGATTATTAATGGAAGAAGAACAGATGGTATTTAATTCCAAGAGGGTCAGCAACACTTGCCCTGATCTGCCTTTGCTTCAAAATTGACACTTCTATTAATTGTAACAGCAGAAGAGCTCACTTTTGATCAGATGATTGGAGAGTGAACTTTATTTGCTCATCCTTTTGCTGATGTTCCAAGTTAAGGTCTTGTTGCCAGTGGGTGGAGTGGTGAAATTTACATTGCATCCACTATAGCTAAGCAGAGGACCTCTATTTCCAGGGCTGTCAACTGAACCTCCTTCACACTACAGCGAGAACTTTATAAATGCAAAAAAAAAAAAAAAAAAAAAAAAAAAAAAAAAAAAAAAAAAAAAAAAAAGTGAAATGTGATCTTGCTGGAATAGGGGTGTATCCAAAAGAACTGTGCTTTGGGTTGTACAGCTTTCCCAAGGAGTCAGAACAAATATCCAGACTTCAATGCGAGACCAAGCAGAGTTGCTCAGTCCCTCTGGAGATGAGATGTAGAACTGGAGAATGTAAACAGATGTGGAGACATTTTGATGCATTTCTGAAAAGACAAATTACTTTTGTGCTGCTATATTTTAGAGTTTGCTCCAGTCCCCTTATCAAAAATATGATGCAAAAGCAATAGTCACTTCATTTTCATTTCTCAATCTGTCTGGAGAGCAAAAGGCACAGTCATCTAGCAGATGAGGTAACACCAGTGCCCTACAACTGTTGAGACAGACTTGCAGAATTTAGGAAACTGAAGAAAAAGGAAAAGATCTTCAAGAAAGTGAGAATGTGAAGGCAATAACTATGATAGCCTGAGGTCTTGAAACAGCATGCATTGTTATTATTGCAAGCAGGTTGATTACTATCTGAGGGAGAGTCCAACACAGCCTCATCCAACTGGGATAGAAAATGCAAATTAGGAATGTGCATCTATCCCAGTATGGCTAAAAAGATTCCATAGAAAATGGAAACTGTAAGATACAAAAGAGGTGAAACTTCAGCTTCCTAGTCTTGTCCCCCTTCTTCTGTAAAGGAGAAGCACTAGGTGAAGGAGGTAAGACTGGAGCAGTGGCAGTTTGGGATATTCTCCACATCTAGGAAGCTGACTTCTGCGGGTAGACAAAGAATGAGCCAACAGCCAACAGTGGCTCTACAGCTCAGGGTTTTGAAATGGCAAGGAACGTTGTTCAAGGATATCTCAACCAGTTTTAACTAACCAATGTGGCCTGCTCAGGCCAATATTATGGACAGCAATAAACAAGAGGACACTGTGTCTCATCAGTCTCATGGATATAACTTTCTGCTTACAGCTGTATTTGGCTAGGGCCTGTAGGTGGTTATGGATTTTGACTCAGTGGCTGGGCTTGGATGGGTGCCTTCTGGCTTACAGTCCTGTGCTCTAACCATCTAATCTCTCAGCCCAGAGGAAATTGCGGTGTCCCTGTGGGCCCTTGGTAAGACACCACAGCTTTGTTTGTTGAGTGCTTAGCTTTTGATGGGGATATTTGAAGGTTTTGCAGATGACAATGACTCTGTTCCCTATTTCTACCTGGAGGCTGCCAAAGGATGGCAGCAAAGAGACAGATGTGAGAGGGACATCAGGGTGTGAAAAGATGGGGTATGTGCAATAGGAGAAGTGCTGGAAGTGCTGTTACTGTGAAAGAAAAGCACACCATCCTGGAAAACAAACTGGAATCCAGCGCTTTCTGCAGTTTGGTGTTGATAAAAAATGCTGTACTGGCATCTCTGCAACATGATACCCCAAAGCAAGACTACGGTTTGTTATTACATCTGCGGCCAGTAGGACTTCGTGGTGATGGAGGAGACATCCTCAGCTATGGCTGAGTGTTTAGTTTCCATGTCCCTTCTGTCCTAGGATGGCAGTCAGCAATAATTACTTCAGTGGTTTCTACCCTGCAATTCTTAACCTCTAGGGACTATACACAGATCCACAAATTCATTCCATGCAAGCCCCTTCTAACAGGATGATGACTTCTAGTCTCTGCTGGACTTGATCTAGATTCACATGGGAAAGCTAGAGAAGAAATGCCAGTTTCCTGGAGCAGCCAGTGCCAGAACAGAGTTCTGTAAGGAGCTATCTGCATTTGGAAACAGTCCTGAACTGACAGAGAAAGAAGTGTAATGATCAGTCTGAGACATATGATTTAATGAACTACCAGCCACTAGATCAAGACAGGAGAGGAAAACGGATTGCTAATAACAACTGTTATACAAAGGAGTGTTAGGAATAGCCCCTGATGACACCAGGCTTGTATCCTTTAAATCTGTTACAAATTTCTAAGCATGCTTTTCTTCAGAACAAGAGAAAAGGCACTTTTTGTTTTGTTTTGTTTTGTTGTCTTGTTTAGCAGAACTCCTGTGTCTGACATAATCTTTACACTTGCTTCCCTAGTTAAGCCTCTTTTTTCTTTTCCTTCCCTGGCGTTTGCATGAACTTGGTGAACCCTCATCACGTGTGGCAGTGTTTATATTTGCACAGGCTGTTCTGCGTGTCTCTGTTTGTGTTGCCACCACATCTATATGGCTTGGCAGCAGCCCCACGGCTGTGTTTCAGCTGCATATAAATCAGCTTCCCTCCGTCCCCCTGTGTTTCCATCTGTCTGTCTTCCCTGATTGCTCTGAAATGTTACAGGGCATGGGGGTTAGCCCATGGCTGAACTCTTCAAACAGACATGGTACAAAATAAAACCTGAGCTTCTCCTCCACAAATCTAACTCATCAAAGTATGGAGGTGTGTGGTGTTTATGTTTTTGCAGGGAGAGGCCTCAAAACAGGGACTAAGCCTGGCTTCTGTAGTTTTCAACTCTTTTGTTTCCTCAAAAAACTTGTGCAGAAGATCTGAGGTCACCTCTACTGTGGAGATAATCTTCCCTTAGTTCTTCACTACATGAAGATCTCTCCTTCCTCACACAAATTTTATTTCTGCTCATTCATTAGTTATTACCTCTAGTTTAATTATCATTTCATTTGTTCATTTCTTTCTTTAGAGAAGGAGATGTGAAATAGGTCCAAAGACTGGTAGCACAGGGAACTGGAGGTATATGATCATCCAGGGAGAAGGATGTCAGGCAAAAATTGTAGACCTTGATACTCTCCTTGTACAAAGATATTTCTCCAGGTATCTCCTCCCAGACAGGGAGGTTAATCACATATGCAGTTGATTGTATTGCTGTGAACCCTGGAGATAAACTTCTTGGAGTATCTGTGTGTTTTATTCTTGGCCATGTCACTTCTCTCACGGAATAGATACCCAAGGGGAACAGAAAATGGATCATGTTGCCCTTTGGCCATTGACAATATTGGCTACCTCAACAGAGATGACAAAGACTAAATGGAGTCGGGTATTAGAATTCCCTATTTCAAGAAAACTGAGAAACATGGACAGGACAAAAAAGGTGGGAAAAGAACAAGACTCCCTTGTTGTCCTGGTGGACTTCAGTCAGACTTCCAGAGCCGAAGAGCAACGTTTTCTCATCATAAGTAGGTTTAGTGTACTGGCTTCCTCCTGAGCATAAAACTGAAAACAAGCTCTTCCATTTTATGTCTAAGTGCTGAGAGGGCTTTGCATGAACTTTCTTGTTCTAGAAGGCAGAAAATACCAAGAACTTAATCTCAGAAAAACTGTAAGCTAAGCTAGAAAAATAGTGGATAAATTTGGATTGGCCTCCCAAACCACCCAGATTCTACTTCATAAAGGAGACAGTGTGTCCTTACCTAAGCCAAATTATTAAAAATAATCAGTGATTGTGGGTTCATGTCTCTTTCCAATCTTTTCTCAAACTAGGAGATATTTGGGCTTAGTTCTCTAGTTTGCCTAGTTCTTTGGCTCCAGATTTGAAACTTAAAAAAATTATGTAAAGTTGGGTCTAATACTTAATTTTAATAGTTTCCAGAGAATGATGTGTAATGCCTGTTTTGTTACACAGATAAATCTTTAATAACATGATCCATCTGTCTAGTAGTACTTTGCTACTAAACTTTTACTGAGGTGTGGGGGTGGCTGTGATATCATTTTGGATGGAAGTAACTATGTTTAGAAATTCAGAAAGGGCAGATAACCTTGTGATGTGAATGTCCTCTTCTGTTGCATTTCTAGCTGAAAGAGAAAGAATTTCTAGTCATTTCCAATATTGCTGATGTCCCAGCCACACATCTGAGTAGATGGCATAAAAAAAAATCAGAGTTGTAAGAAACCTTGGACAGTATCTATCCATGGGAATCTCACAGAACCAGAGTGGTTTTAATGCTCACCAGACTATTTCCATGAAAGTTCCTAGGATGCCAGGGAAAGCGTGGACTGACCACAGAAGACAGATATGAGACAAGTGCATGACAATATTATTTTTTTGTTGTTGTTTGTTTGTTTTTAAAGAAAAAATATGTATTATGAATCTGAGAACTATACTGACATATCCATATTTACTTAAAAAAAAAAAAAAAGGAAAAAAAAAGGAAAAAAAAAGAGAGAGAATGAAAGAAGGAAAGCAAACAAGCAGGATGATCAGTTTTAAGTCTGTGTTATCCAGTCTGTCTGTCAGCTGTTCAAGAACAGGACATGACTTGCAGTACAAGGCTAAGTCAGCTTGGATTCAGTATTTAGAGAACACAGGAGAAGCAATCAGGTGTCAAAGGACAGGAGAAAAAAAAAAAAAAAAAAAAGCAAGACAGGATTGGTCTATATACAAATCCCTGGAAGAAATCCCTGGAAGGGACTGATGAGGATACAAGCCTGAAGACTAATGGAGCTGAACTATAGCCAAATAAGAGCTGGGGGAAGCATGCCCTATAGAAGGGATCCAGAGGTCTCTGCTCATATGCTGGGATTGAAGATTTTTGCCAGCAGTGGAAATAAAGTAGTTCGTGCCCCTTAGACTATCTCCAGGAGCCTCACTCCTGTCTGCATGAAGAGACTTTGTGGCTGGAGATGAGTTTATGGTTTTCACTTTTTCATGCTGATGCACTTTATAAAGCCACGATCACATTTTATTGGGCTTTTATAGAAAGGCCTCTGAGGTCTAGCAAAATTACAGCTGAACAGTAGAACCTGAGATAGGAGGACATGCAGTAAGGGAGAGAAAAGAGGAGGAGCTTGAGAAAAACAGGTAAATACAGAAAGGCAGGCTTAGGGTAAAGGAGACGTAAGGTCCCACAAAGAACTTATTGGGCAAATCTGAAGATTAATAAGAGCTCTGTCAAAGCAAGTATCTGACAGACATTTTACTTGTATCCATCAGTTTAAGGGCGAATCTACAGCATGATTAGCCCCCCAGATTCCACTCAGCCAGCTCACGTGTGGACCTAGAGCAGGATGCAATACCAATCTGACATACCAGACAGCCTACCAGAGGCATCTTGGTGTCAGCATTGCTGTGGCCGAGAAATGAGGGGGAGATGACAGGAATTCACCAAACTGGGGAATTCAGCACTGCAGCTAATTACAGAAACACCTTCCAAATCAGGAGAGACTATTCCTCTGTGTTCAAATATCACCGAAGGTAGTGTCCCTGTTGGGATATGCTGTCTTTGCTGGGGTGTGCATTAATATCTACTATGCTTAGAGAGGAATTTCCCCTCTCCTGCAGAGTTTGGCAGCAGCTATTAGATTCCTTCTCACTCATTTAGGTCCCACAGTCCCAGTTTAGAGGAGCTGAGCTGTTCTCTAATATACTCCTAGTCTGCAGTGACTCTGAACTTCTCTTTCAGCTCACATGTGAGACCGCTGGTGGGGCGTGGGTGCATCCCCATGCAGCGACACGTCAGCAGGAGGTAGCCTCGTTCCAGGGAGAGGAACACCAATTCAGCTGGGTCACTGGAGCCAAACCCCTGCAAAATTAAATTTTCTCTGAGAATGGCCCCTACAGCATTCACGCCATTGCATACACCCTCCCCAAACTCTTCCCAAGTGCCTGGAACAAATGCATCTCCTTTGTAGAAGAAGAAACAACCAAATAAAAGCACACAAACCCCAAAGCACTTGCAATGTGTCAATAAACAAGGGAGATATTATGAGTAATGTTTGTCCCATGTCCTTCTCATAGAAGGAAATGTTAAGTGAAATGTTCTGGTCCTCCAAAGAAGTGGACCATGCAGCAAGGAACAGCAGCCCCTCCAGCCCTCTCATGATCCCCGAGGCTTTGGTGCTGGGATCAGCACAAGGAAGGATGCCAGAGAAAAAGTATGAGATTACCTCTCAGCAAAACCCTTTGGCCTGACTCACTGACATCTTTGATTTAAACAGTAATTTAAAACATGCATGATGAGAAGTCAGGGAAGGGATCCAGGAAGGCCTGGGGTCCAGCCAACCTGGTGTGTCTGCCAATTTGCTGTTCAGAAGGTAGGTTTGCTAGGAAGGGGCAGGACCATGTCTGAAACCTGTCACATCTCAGCTAAGCCACACGACCCTTAGTCAGTGGTTATACACCTGCACCAGCACTGCTTTGTTGGATACCTGCAGCCCCAGTCTTTGCTCAGCTGCACCAAAGCAATATGTAGAGCGGTCTGGGGAAAAATCTTGCTATATTCTTTCCAGCTGATCAGAAAGCCCTGCTGATGTATGTCCCATGGATTCCTCCCCAGCCTTTTAAGCCACAAGGCTTTTATGGTCGGTTTAGTGATGTAGCTTGAGGGTGAGGAAGGCATGCAAGAGCAGAAAGAAAGTGAAGAAATCTGCATAAAAGAAAGGAAAAGAGAAGCACATTGAAACATGTATCTCAGGCAGCTTCTTTCCACTCTCCTGTATTTCCCAGACCACTGGCTTTACTGAGGGATATTACTGGCACCTGGTTCTTGCCATGAGGAGATAAGAGAGAGCAGGGAAAATCCATTTAACCAATGTCCTCATTGCTTGGTTTCAATGGAAGGAGTTCATGGCTTTAGATAAATGTTTCCCAGGTTGAACACTATTTCAAAACTGATTCAACTGGGAGCCCAGCTTTAGAAATAACAGTGACTTCACTTTGGTGAAGGGAGAAGAGAGTTTTGAGTCAGCTCTGAGTCCAGTCTCTGTGGCTCTGGCCCCCTGTGGGTTTTGGTGACTAATTGCCTTTTGGATTTAGGTACAAAGGGTTATTCTCACACAAATTGTCTTCCTTCCTGCTGTGCAATTTCAGATTATGTTCTGATATTCCTTGTGTCAATTTTCTTCTCTTTCCCGGGTCAGGTTCAGGTTGGAAACCTATTGCTCAGGGAGGGCAGATGGAAGAGGTCTCTCTGACTTTGAATCAGATTCTGTATGATCGTGACTCAATGATCATAAATCCTCCAGGGCCTGAAACCCAACAAGGCAATAAAGGAGGAAGCTCTGTCTCTTTCAGATCAAAGGGAGAGAAAAGCTGAGATGTAAAGGAGACAAAATGAGCTGCAGGGTATGTGAAAATCAGAGCTCCCATGCAGCTTGCTGAAGACTGCCAAAATAGGGTTCTCCACAGCCATCCCATACCTACGCAATACAGTGATGGGAGCGTTTTTAGATAAGATCAGACCCAGAGAGAGCATGCCTGGCTCTGTTTCTTCCAGCAGCACAATATGGAAACCCAGTGCTGGGAAACCGTTTTTCCGCGCCAGGAAGGAGGCAGGGAATTGTTCTGTGCAACCATTCAGAAGCCTCCGCTCCCACGCATTCTCCCACTTGCTGACACCCTGCCAGGACGGCAACAGAGGAATTGATTTACGTGCAGTAAGTCAAATAAATAACTAAATAGATAAATAAGGCCCTTCCTACCTTGCTCAGCTAAAGAAAGAGAGAAGGACTGAGGGCATATACAGCAGAAACTCATCTGCAGGTGCACTGCTGCAGTGCAGAACTGGGCACTGGGTGCTGACAGAGCTGGTAAATGTGATATTTATTCCCTGGGAGAGAATTTCAGGCTGCTCTTTGTGAGACCTGTCACTCACTTTCTCCTGTTCTTGCTAGTGAAATCTCTGTGCTGTGTGAGCTCCCTGGGTTCAGGCAGTGCCGGATGGGTCCCACCTGAGTTGCCCAAATGTTTTAGTTCTCATTTTGATGGGTTTCCTCCTAAAAGGTTTCAGATTCACTGCAGAAAGATACCCACATGGATTGAATGCAGCCTACTAGCAGTCATTTTGCTTCCTCCTTTGCCTGTACTGTTGGGACTCCAGTTACCAAGTGTTTTGTCAGAGAAGAGATGTCCTCTGCAGGTCTGCCCAGCTGAGCAGGTGCTCTTCTATCATGGCCAGTGGCAAACTGCCTGGGGAAAAAGCATAAGTAAGAGAGCTGTAGCACTATCCATCCTCTAGCTGGGACCTCCCAGCTCCTATTAATCTGCTCCTTCCCAAGAAGTCTGCCCTGTAGACCACTGTGTTTAATAGGCATGATCCTCAGTAAATCCTCCCCTTTCCTGCTTCTGGCCTCCTCAGCATTCAGTGGCAAAGAAACCTCTCATGGGAAGTGTGTGTAAAGTGAAAAAACACCAGTGTGCTTTCATTCATGCTCCTTTGAGCTTCCCCAGACTGACCATCCTTGTTTGGGAGCAGGTCTCCCACAACCGTGCACCATTCCTTTATCCTTTGTCATGCCCTCAGCTGCCCACGCACCAGAAGAAATGCAGGGAAGAGGTCTGTAGTCCATGATTTGTTCTCATGATTTATCTCCCAATAAAATAAGCAGAGATCTTGTGATTGCTTAAGTCCTGGAAGTTCAGGGGGGAACTCAATGCCTGGAACTGCCTGGGGATCAAAATGCATGAGAGCAAAGAAGGCCTCTGCCTGCTCTCTCCAGACATTCACATTTATTCAAATACCAATGACCTTTTCCTCTGTGCACCACCAGTAGCAGAACTGGGCCATCCGAGGGGACACTTGTTTTTCCCTTTGTCATATAGATTGGTCAACTGACTTTTTGATGGAGCTAAATTTCTCCTTGTTCTGCTACCAGGCTCCCACAGTGGGTAAGACAAGGGCTGAGAATAGAGGAGTCAGCGTCAGGAGATTTTTTTTGTTTGTTTGTTTTCCTGCCTTCTCCCAGAGCAGCAGGCTGGTGTAGGATAGGAGCTAGCCCCTAGGATACCTGCACCCAGGAATGTTCCAGAATTGCTGCAAGAGCAAAAGAATAAATAAGCAAATGAAAAAAAAAAGGGGGGGGGGGGGGGTAAACAAAAAAATTTAAGATAAAAAGTATGGATTCATCAGACACAGCTTTCCTGTATTTCTCCAGCTACCTGTACTTCTCTTTGTTTCACAACATTAACCTCATACCCTCTCTCCTTTCTAACATCTCTTCCCTGCCTCCCCCAGAGGCTGATTGCTCTTAGCTCAAACTGTCTAAGCAGCTGACATAGAGAAGTTAGACCAGGAACAAGTGTTTCCCACCTGTGTGCAGCTGAAAATGGCACACTTCGGTTTCAGGCCCATAGAAGGGTCACTGAGCCTGAAAGCGCATCTGTTTTTCTAACTCTCCTAGTTAGTCTAAGGAGAGATATTCTCTCTCTTTGAAAAACCCACTTGTAATAAAAATAATTCATTCCACCTCTGAGTGAAACCTCGTAATGTCCAAATTCCCTGGAAGTGGGTTTCTGACCTTTCGATGTGAAAGATGAGCTGGCACATTTCCCTGGGAAACCTTGCTTTCAGGCGAAGGGTTTGACAAAGCCAACCTGTTCCCGCAGAACCTCTCCAATCTGTCCAGTGGCGTTTCCAGCCAAAAAACCCCTCCTGCCCTCTTCCAACCCTCTCCGTTACAGCCAGAGAAGAAAGCATTACTGAAACAGAAGGAACCCTTCTTGCTTTCAGAGTGGAAATGAAACCAACATTAACCTATTTACAGAGGATCTTCATGTGAAGGCTCAGGCCAAGAGCAAATGCCAAACAGACCTGGGGTTAGCTTTTCCAAGCAGCAAAGAGCTATAAACGTGGCCCTAAAAGAAAAAAAAAAGAAAAAAGAAAAAAAAAAAAAGAGAGAGAGAGAGAGAAAGAAAGAAAAGAAAGCAGATTTTTTTTTTTTTTTTTTTTTTTTTTTTTTTTTTTTTTAAGGCAGGTGCTATTTCAGCAGAGTTCCCAACTCAGCAACTTTCTTTCAAACCTTTCCAGTACCACTGTTTGCTGTGTTGCTCTGGGCTCGGCTGCAAGGCAGGCCAGAAAGTACATGTACAGGCCGCGCTGCATGGCTTCTCCCCATCTTTGGATGGGGCTGCATTGTCTGAGTCTCCTGGCACGCTCCCAAGGGGGCTTCGTGTTTGCACTGCCACATCTGTTTGAAATCCTGGCACATCTCAGCCTGAGAAATATGGTTTGTGGTGTCATGGCAACCACTTTTTCTTGATCTGACAGGCCAGGCAAGGTTGCAGAGGCCTGGAAGTGCTCCTTGCGGATCTGGTTTCAAGGGATAGAAAGCTCCGGAGGCTGCTGATCATACGTATAACCTGTGATTCTTTTCTTATAGCTTGCTACCTCCCACCCTGCCGTACCTTAAATCATGGTACATATGGCAGGGGGTTAGTTCAGAGGTGTGGATGAGACCACCAAACCTACTTTTGAAATTTCAGAGATGCCCTGCTCAGACCACTGTCACTGAACTACAAAACACAAAGACATCAAAACTCACCAGACCAAACCTATCTTGGGTACTAGGGGGCCTGGGCGGAAATTTGCATCTGTGTCCCTGTGGCAAGGACATTAATTTAGCCAAGGGAGGCCTGCAGAGCATGTCTGTCCTTTCTCCTGAGGATGGGTGTGAGGTGGAAGGTGCTGCATGTGCTCCAGCAACCTTTTCTCAGAGCTGTGTGGAAAGAGCCACCAAATTTGCCCTCAAGTGTCTTCAGTGCAACCTGCACTGAAGGCAAGATCCTGAAGCTCTGACCAGAGGATAGAAAGGGAATTTAGTTAATCACTACAATTGTTAATGAATCAAAAAATCCTCTGCCTTTGGGCAGCCAATCCAGCCTGCAAAAGTGTTGCTAATTAGCACCCAGTCATCTGTATAAAATGAATTGGTCAGGTCTCCTAACTGAAGCCACACAGATCACTCATTTCTCAGTTACTCCATGCCCTGTGCCATGTAGCTAAGGCCAGGGACCAGAGGCCAGGCTCTCCTGCCAACGCTCCCGTGTGTGACACTTCCATCATGCAGTGTCAGCAGGAATGTAAACGTTTGGCAAAGACAAAGGGAACGAAGCCACCTGAATCTTTTCCTCTGGAAAGCAGCCTGGCAGCAACCACAGGAATGTTCCTCGAAGCAAATGGTACCGGCGAGAAACTGAAAAGGATGAAATCCTTGACACACCGGTGCCTGACTTAAGGCTTGAGGCACTGCATAAAAAGCATTGCAGGGGGGGTATGGAAGGACAGCACAGCACCAAGGAGAGGCATTTCTGAATGACAGTACTGTTGGGATATCAGTGGGTGATTTCCCTGGGGACAAGCACACAGCCTTCCTGCAGAAACCAGCTGCCAAGTGTGACTTTCTGCCATTCTCCTGCAGGTGTACAAATTATGGCTAAGTGCTATGGATCTGAACAGTAGTAGACTAATCTGAAAGTGTAGCATTTGTTGTGTAACTGATAAGTAGGTCAGGGCCAGGTTATCCCCAAGAAATGGACTTGGCTTGGCAAGGGGGAGTGAGTATTTGCAGGGCTGTTAAAAGCTTGCGCTTCCCCAAAGAAAAGCATTAGCAAGCAGGGAGAAAGCAGCAGTGGATCCAATTAAAAACACATGCCAAGGCAAAAAGAGAGAAAAAAGAAAACAGATTTCTTCAAAATGCCTTAAAAATATACAGTGGGAGAATCCAGACTTGTTTGCCATAAACGAGGAGGCAATCACAGTACAACACAGGTGTCCAGGCCCGGAGGGAAGGCAGGGGAGAGGGCAGCCAGGCAGCAAAGAGAATAATTACAGACTCCATTGAGGGTATCTGCACTTATTTTGGGATATTAGTCCAGCTTTGCTGTAAGGACTCCATTTGGAGGCATGCCATGGAAGAAACACTGAGGAAATTTTGGCTATTGCTACCCACAAGGGTGAAAGGCGTTGGAGTATCTTCCCAGCTCTGACACCAACCTCCAGGGTAGAGCATACCCCAGTAAGCCTGTGCCTTAATTTCCCCATCAAGGCTCTCCTCTGACAGTAGTGCTCTTGATCAGCTTTGCCAGATGCTCTGCGATCTGTGCAGGGAAAGTAAACTTAAAAGTAGGAGAGATACCATTTTGAATATGTTAAAACAGATAGTGGTCAGATCTTCCTTTATGAAATTATTTCCTCAAGAGGCACCTCCCTCTGATCTGATCATCCCAAAGACTTGGCAAAGCCACCAGACAGTCAGTCATGGGCACAAATGTGCCTGTTGAGGAGAGCTGATTGTATGCATTTGTTTCAAAAATGCAATAGTTCCCCAAATCAAGTTAAAAGCAAACATTCTCCAGTGACTTTGCACAACACAGACCGAACAAATTTTACACCATGGGCTCTTTGCTTTTCCTCCTTTTTTTCTCTGCTTTTATTTGTCATGCTTCCTTATGAAAATATTTTTAAATTAATTGGTAGCTATTTGGGAGCAAGGATTCCTGATTTCTTGGTCTCCTGATGAATCATCACTGTCATGTATCCCTTGAGCTTGACTGGGGCTTCCTTGTGTTCTTCTTCCTCTACCAATATTTTGTTTTCAAAGAAACCATGAGTGAACTCCAGGTTATTTAGGTAGGGCTTATGTCTGGGACAGCCCAACCTAATGGCAAGACTGCTGGTGAGAGGGAAGATCCCACCTCTGCTCTTGAGATATTTTACATGGTTTCTGGAATAACCACCTTTTAAGTGAAGAAAATTAGGATCAAATAGAAGTTCTGTGAGCAAACATGGCAGTTGCTGGGAGATGAGAGTTAGTAGAGAGTAGGTATTGACTGAGTTCTTCTAGACGGCATGAGATAAACAAAATCTTAGACTGTTCACTGCTCCAATGCAATGAGGAGGTGAATGCAGAGGAAGAGGCAGAAGCTGAGGATTTTGCATGGGAAAAAATCTGCCCTCCCCTTGATTAAGTTAGATGAAATAAAGGACTTACCCAGCTTTATTTTAGCTTTCTGTGACGTAAAGGATGCCAGCTAGTCCCTCCAACTCCCTTTTAGGGAGGAGAAATGGGCACTTTCAGAGTACAATTAATCTGTATGAATGTAGACAGTTACTTTTGGATGTGGCGATCCATGCCCATTTCTCCACTGACTCCACTGATTACATCCTAGTGGGCTGTAGAGAACACTTAAGATTAATTGAGATGGGTCTGTCAGCACCCCATCAGATGAGTCCCATCCAAAGCCTGTCAGTGTGTGGGCTGCAAGCCAGTACCATCCCACCACCAGCTGGGATTGTAGCTTAGGCCAGAACTGTGATGTAGCTGTAGGATGCCCTGCACTGTGGTCAGGGCAGAGCTGCAGCAAGGATGGGGAGAGAGGGGTATGCCCAAAAAAGGAGGAAAATATGATCCAGGCCTCTGCCTTCCAGCGCTGTCACGAGAGAAGTGTTGCAGTTCTGAGCCAGGAGGAATTTCTGGGGGCTGGATGTAGCTTAGGGTAGGGCAGTGCTCTGGGGAGAGCTGTGAGTGGAAAGAGAACCAAGCTGGTTATACTTTAGGGATTAGGTATCTTGCAAATGAGCTGGTTAAGAGATTTTTTTTTCTTCTGAACTTGCTTGACACCAGCCACTCTCAAGATACTTGCAGGGTACTTAGCTAGAATAAGTACAGGTGTGTTCCAGCACAGCTGTGCCCATTCTGCTCAGTTAGGGTCTTGGAAGGGTTATTACCTCTTCCAAGAAGAAAGCTGTTTGCTCTGGGATTGGAGAGATTGATGAAGTGGGGGGGGGGGGGGGGAAGGAATCTAGAGGACTTATATGGTCCAAGCTGAGCTGGGAGCCAGCAGGATTCTAGGTTTTCCAAGATCCTGACTCAGCTTTTGACCTTTGGCAAGTCATTGACCTGAGTCAGAACAGCTGGAAAGTTGAATAAAACTTAGTCTGGCAGGAAGAGTAGAGATGCTGTGTTGAGATGATCTGTCATCTCTCTGTATTTGGGTAAATGTTGGTTTAAAGGTACACACATCCTGAACAGACGTTACTTCCTCAGGAAATTGTGCGACTTAGGATCAGCCCCCCTGTTGCTGCACTGAAGTAACATAAGGAAGGAATGGGAGATGAAATTAACTGTGCTTAGTTCTGTGATCAAGACTTATGCAATTTAATGAAGTGGAAATCTTGATGGATTTGTAGTTTTTCTTAACTATCCAGTTAGGATCTTCTATCTCCCCATGAGAAATCCTAAGAAGGGGTTGCAAAAAATAATTCAACCTGGCTTTTAAATAGTTTTTTTAGAAAGGAGTGTTCTGTTAAGCAGTGATGGGGTTGGAGGAGCAGTAGTGGGGATAAAGCAAGGTCAGGGATTCCATATCTGGTATTATTGCTGATTTTTTATGTGGAGTGAGGCAGGATGCCCAGTCTCTTTCCATTCCTATACTTCAACTCTAAAATAAGGCAGCCATATTTGCCTGCAGGTTTTGAGACTACCCATTCGCAGATACAGTGTAATATAATCCATGATGTCTGATCATGTGGATGCTCTGAGGCCATTGCAAAGGGAATAAAAGGCTCTAGAGACCTCTGGGTAGAAGATAAGAATTTATTCTCTCCTAATTTTTCTTCTGTCAAGCACTGTACAAACAAGAATGAAAAGCTGGCCTTCCTACAGCCATACTACCCCAACTATTTTCCAGCTTTAAGTGAATATTTGAGTCAGCTGTTATTTGATTGATTTTCTTGCCTTGGATTGTATGGGAATGTCAGGAACAGAAAAGCATCTGTGCACATCACTAAGTGATGCAGTCTTGAACTCTGCTGAGTTCTGCTTTCTGCCGCTCCTCGCATCATATCTAGTTGTGTTAAAATTGAGAAGTTATGTCTCTCTGCAAACAAGGTAATTCCCAGTATGTGATGGTTGCCTGCAAGGCTGTGGAATGGGATTGGTGTGGAACATTAGTTGGTGGAACTGTACTTAACAGTATAGTTTGGAACAGTTACAGTACAGTGTACTATAGTGTACAGTGTTTCCAATTAGAGTTCTGATAGTAAAAGAAGATTCATGGAAGAGCTCGGGAATTAACAGGAAAATGCTGGCCCAAAAATTCTGAGCACATTGACCCAGTGAGGCAGACATCTCCAGGCTCCCTTGGTTTCACCAGGTTTCCTCACCACATGGCATTCATTAAGAAGCCTTGAAGGCAAGTGTTTGGCCCATAAACTTGAGACTGCCTTCCTTTCTTCACTGACCCTTTAAATGGTTAACAGTGCTCTATATCTTCCCTGCAGCAGAAGCAATTCCCAGACGTTGAAGCATTTCCATTGCAAAACACAGCTTGGGATTCTGGACTCGGTTATTTGTTTGGAAGACATAGACAAAATGAAAGTGTAGCAAACTCATACCAGATTGGATCCACTTCAGAAGCTGCCAAACAGCTGCCAGTGCTGTCGGGTCAGAAGAGCTTGCCAGGCTGTTCCCTGGGGCAGGGGGTAGGTTTTAATGGGGGAACCTGGGATCTGGAGATGAACTGTACAGCTAGCCTGGAATAGAACATGCTGTCTACTGCATTTTCCCACCTGCAAGGATATAAACATGCCCCTTATCCCCCTTTCCAGGCTGAAATACAGCTGATCTAGAGCACATCCACAGCAAAAGTGCCACTGTGCAATTAGCAGTTAACTGCAGCATCAATTCAGACAAAAGAGTATGCACACATCCCTAATTTAAGGGAGAAGAACAGAAAGAAATAGAAGTTTGCAGGATGCTATGTAGCTCAATACAAATTTCTAACCTGAATGTCACCCTCTTTCAAAAAACATTGGAGAGAGAGTAGAAGTTGCTACTTGGTGGTCTGGTGAGAAGGAAGGTCTTGCAAGCCTGGATGAATTACTTGCTATGTTAGTAAGAAATACTGATGTTGTCTTTTGCAGTAGAGGTTGTAAAAGTAAAGTGTTCGGTAGCTTCTGAGCTATCCAGTCAGTGCGGGTCTGTGGCTACAACATGGGACTTTTCTATTGTTTCTGGAGAGAAAAAGACTGAAAGAGAGAGAGAAAGAGGAGGGGGAGAATGGAGTGAGACCTAGCTCCGGCAGTTTGGCACCTTTCACCAGCCTGAAATGAGTTAAAAAGAAAGAAAAAACCAAACAAGTTAAGTGGGATACCGAGGTTCAAACACCTTTGTAAAAAAAACATAATGAAAGAAGAGATTGTTATTTGCTGGATTTAGATCTGAAAGATTTTTTGTTTCATTGCTAATACATACAAAAGACAGGGAAACATCTTCCTCTCTTCAGGGGCTTATGAGAGCTCACCTTGTAAATCTGTCCATTTAGAAAGGTACGAACTCTTCCATATGTTGTTAGTAATGTATGTCAGCTTCTCCCGGTCTCACATTTGTTTGAAAGGGAGATCTTCCTCTGTTATCAGAGATTAAGCAGAGACAACAGAGAAGAAGTCCAACAAAAGTGAGATTAAATTGGCAAACTGCAATGCAAAGAAGGTTGGGAAAAAATTCTTCTGGGACTACTAGAAATTTTCCATTAGAATATTTTTTTTCAGTGGAAAATTTGCCTTTCAATAAAAGAAAAATCGCTTTGTGTCAAGTTACAACCAGTCTCTCAACAAGGCTTCAGAGTGTGGCAAGAGGCGTGGGGATTCAACTGGGAAATCTTTGGACAGTGTCTCCTAGAGGCTGTCACTGAAGAGTTTTGTGACCCCATCCTGTTCTTATGGCTGGGCTTGCCATGTGAACTGTGTTTCTCACAAAGCACCGTGGTGATATGACTTCCATGGTGCATGGCATTGTCTCTGCAAGAGAGGGGATGATGCTGCATCATGAGAGATGTGGGCAAGCCAGGAATGTCATCTCACAGGGAAGGACAGGGACACAAAGCATACCAGCTACAACTCCCACGGGGAAGCATTTCTGAACTGAAATGGAGGGCTCTTGGCCAAACATTTTCATTGTTTGGTAAAATCTCAATATTTTCCATGGGAAAAGAAAACAAAAACACAATTAAAAAAAAGCATTTTTTCAGCCCAGTTTTATCCAGTCAAGGTTTGAGAAACCCCAAGGACTGGGTTGCTATTAAGAGAATTCTTCCAGGGACCCACAGAAATTGATGGTGGGAACCACATACGGCTTGGGACTAATCAGACCACTATAGTAGGACCACAGGAGAGGTCAGGGAAGCCCATCCATGTGTGGTTCAGGCTTGGACTAGAATAGTAACTATCAAGCACCATCAGACCACATAAGGCAGGGGCAGCCAAAAACTTACAGGGGACAAGTCAATATATTTGTGTTCAAGGCAGAGATGCATGGTGGTTCTGGTAAAATGCAGTGTGAAGACTATGGCAGTGGGTGTCTTGAAATTAGACTATCTGATAATGAGTTGTATCCTCTTAGATCCTGCTGGCTCTGGATAACTTTCTCCCTTCTTACTCCAGAAAGTCCTTGTTACGTTACCTATTTGAAGGACTAAGTCTTGAGCATGAACAGTTAACACTACAAGTCCTCAGCAAACCAAGAGTGACCAAGAAAGAAAGGATGGGAGAGGGTTTTGTGTTTGTAAGTGACAAGCAGATACAATACCTACCTTGCACTTATGCTCAGTTTCAAGTTTCTCTTGAGCAGCATCTGATACCTCCCATTTTCCATAGGTGAATTAGCGCAACAACAGACAGACAATAGAGACAAATTGGCTAAGTCAGTGAACATGTTCAACAGGAATGAGCTAGCTATGTGAGGGAGGGAGGGGAAAGCTTTACTAGTAAGTGATCTTTTCTTAGTTTACTTATCTGTGTTGCAGGTAGGCTTGGGAACTGAGAAATGGAGGCAGTGCCCTGGGAATTCTTCACAAGAGATTATATTTTCTACAGCCGTTTACAATTACATCTGCACTGTGTCATTTCAGTCTCCTTTGGTTGGCTGTGTATTTTCTTCAGCACAGGTAAGTAATGACCTTTTTCCATTTTTCCTTCCCTTCCCTTCCACCGCCCCCCCCCCCCCAGCCTTCTATTCTAAGAGGAAAAAAGGAAAAACCATAGACAGAAGCTGATCCATTTTTGTTGACTGTCAATGTCAAGTCAAGAGTCCCCACCAAAACCCAACACCTGAAACAAAGCATTTTCCAAAAGTTATGTAATGCTCAGGCCTCATTCTAAGAATTAGGACTTATGCCAAGAGTGATATAAAGTTCCCTTTAACTCTCCCCACAAAAAAACAAATGTGTTAAGTGTCTCCTGGAAGGTTATTCTCAAGGGACTTAATCTCATGACTGACAAAATAGAAGGTGGAAAGGTAATGTTATGTATAACTGAAGGCTTTCAACCCAAATTGTTAGGAAAAAAAAAAAAAAAAAAAAAAAGAACAGTGTCCCCTTAATAGCATAAGCTGGGGAAAAGAGTGGGAATAGAGCCAAAACAAAGGTAAGAGTAAATATATTTATGCCACCAGTACCCTAAAAGTTTTTGGTATATTTTTACTTTCTAGTTGCTGACAAGGAGATTCATTAGTGATGGACATGCTAGATATCTAAAAGAGAGGGATTTGTGTAGGCAACTTATAGATAAATTTATTCCATGTGAGATACAACCAGAAACCTTGCTATTTTTTGATATGGGGCAATATTCATAGGCCAGTTAATCACTGCAACAGTCCCTCACTGCACTGAGTCAGGATCTCAAAGGCAAAGAGCAGCCAGAAAAAAAATCACTGACAGCTATTTAAGCAGAAAACCCTCACCTCCAGCTCTGGAAGTCCTGAAGCTACAGACTGTAGGAAGAATGAAACACTCCCTGTTCACCCTGTTCATAATCTTTCCCCTTGACATTTGCTATTAGCCGCTGTCAGCAATGGTGTTATGGAAAAGAGGAACCCAGTCTGACATGGATTGTCTGTTCCTATCTTCTATGATACGCTAAAATCACTGCAGTTTGCAACAGCTGGCTACATATGACAGTCACAGGTGCTTTAGAAATATGTTAACCAGCCGTGAGTGTAGAAACAAGAAATAGTGGAGGCCAATTAGAATTACCTCTCTAGTCTGTTGTGCCAGATAGTCTTCACTCCAAGTCTCATCTCCATTGTGTTAATAATACACTAAAAAACAGTGCATTTTTTCTTGTTTCTTTAGGGAGACTCCTCACTGGGGCAGTTGTCACTATAAGGCACATTTTCATGGTCTTTGGCATCCTTGTTCCATCTGATAGCTATATGGCTTAGAGCAGTTTGGTGCTTCTCTCTTTTTTGTTTCAGCCATCAGACTCAGAGGTGGCCCTTTATGCAGCACAGTTGTCATGGCATGGAAATCCTCCCTCTCTGAGGGTACAACTGCTCTGCATCTAAAGACAGGATTGCAGCTCATGTTGAGCAGACCTGAGACTGAATCAAACTTGTTGGGATCCTACTTTGCAGTATATCTGCTGAATTTTCTGGTCCAATTTACAGCCTGGGCTCTGACCTGAATCTCCTTACATTGCACTGATATTCCTTTTAAGAATAAAGCTACTTGAAGTTTAACTTCCACAGCCACTACCAGATTGCAGCAGGGATGTCCTCTCCAAAATGCAACTCAATACAGGGAAGCTGAACTGGGGCATCCATCCAACAGAGTGAAATGTCCTCTCCGTTCCAGTTCATGCCTGAACAAGCTGACCTAAAACTTTCTGACCCTAGCAGAGACATGGGGTAGATGCCTTCCAAGCCTCATTATCTGGCAAGCAGCGTAACCATAGGACAAAAAGTTGTTCAAGTGCCTGTTGGCATTGCTTGAGCTGACTAAGCTTGAAATTGTCTGATCGTTCAGCTGAGCTCCCCTGTCTGTCCATCTGCATCAACTGGTCATCTCTTAACTCAGACCACAAGGGCCCCAAACTCTTGCAGCATTTTTGGCTGCAAGGTAATAACATTTCTTTGGTAGGACTCATCTGTAATTCTTAGAAAGGATCTTTTTCACCCAACTTCCTAAGGAAACTAAATAGTCTTGAGCAATTGCATTGTCTGTCTTTTTATGTGCCAATCTGTTCCTCTCCAAGCAACAGTCGAACATGTAGGCCAAGTAATAGAGATCTCAGAGATTTTCTGAGATCTAAGGAAAAATAAGCACCAAGAGATATCTCTTGGAGAAATTAAGTGTTAGCACAACGTCATGTGTTTAAATTAGAGTCCTGAGAACAGAAAAGTTTCAAACAGAGGTCTTCATTAATCACCAGAAACAAATCAGTTGGAAACAAGGCATCAGTAGTACTACATGAGCAGTTTGTTTGTCCAGTGTTCTTTTTTTTTTTTTTTTTTTTTTTTTTTTTTTTCTCTTTCAGTCTGAATCTGTACATCACCTAGCATAGTGGTGTTCAGAAATACACTTGTAATAACACAGTGGGAGAGCTGGCATGCAGGAGGGATCATGAAGAGTGAAGAAACCGCCCTAGCAGGAAGCTTCTTCATTTCACATCAGTTTCTAATGTCAGGCCAATTCACAGTGCAGGGGTGAAGAAGCAGAAAGTGAAGAAGAAAAAGAAAATCCCACAACCCCAAGAACAAAAACCTCAAACAAACCAAGAAAACAACATCATGTCCAGAGACTGCTTGTTCCTCAGATGAAGGGCCTGTTTTCATACCCAACTCTGTCTTGTGTCCCAGACTCATGTCGCCTCCAAGGCTGAAAGACTGGTTCCTTATTCTGAAGATTGAGTCTCCTGGGCTTTGGTAATATTTTCCGGCCTTTCTAAGGTGTCTGCTTTAATGAATTAGGAAATAAGAAGCCAGACTGACTCCATGGGCCAAGAGATTGGTTACCACTTACTTTACAGGAACTGTCCAGACAGAATGAGAAGAAATGAAGCAGGGATTAATTGACGCAGATTGCCTTTGTAAACAAATGTGGGAGGGATCAGGTAACAATTTCCCAAGCATTGTCCAAAGAGGCAGCATAATCAGGCAGGCAGTGTGAACAGCCCACACTAGGGCTTGAAACCCTTCTCCAAAAATCCTTTGCTCTTCTGCTCTTCCTCCATTCTGCCTCAGCAGCTCCATCCCTCCCATTGCCACCTTCCATGAGAACTATTTGGTTTGAGGTTTTTGCACTACTGAAGGACATCTGGCACACCAGGAAGAAAAACTGCCCCCAAAGCCTGGATTCCAAAATGCTTCCACAGACCTTGCCTTACACGGATTCATTCAGCTCAGTTACTTCCCACTTCTTTTATTTTCTTTTTAATCCTGTTTCTCCCTTCTAGCCCTTACCCCCCTCCCTCTTACATTTATCCCTTAATCAAATTGCTATATGCTCTTCTCAGCAATTCTTCTCTAAATCCCTCAAGCGGGTTAGAAGCCCCCTGAGGAAAGATCTTTTTTGGCAACGGAGTTGATATAGGAAAGAGGTCCTTGACAGAAGCATATTCCATCCCAGAAAGTTTTTAATCCTTCCAGATGCTTTGTCACAAACTGTGCTTTTATGCCGGTGCACTTTTAAAGGCAGCCAGGATACGTGCAGAGGTCAGATCTCAGAGCCGGGCTGGAAAACTCTAAATTGCTCTCGCCTTTGATTCTTGTGCTTTAAAACCACTCTGAAGTTTAAATAAATGGATTAGAAATGAGTTAAAGAGCAGGGTGCTTAATGCTTCTGCTTAAATCTATAGCCTCAAGCCACGGCACTTTGGGTGGTGAGATCCTGTCAAATCTCACCAGCTCAGCAGGCTCCAAACAAGTCGAGGCTTGGATGCAGATGTCTGGGGAGAAGCAAGGTGAGAGAGACCAGAAAGGTGGCAATGGTCCTACTGCATCACCACAGAAGCAGCTCCCAAGGTGGTGAAACGGGCAGCTGTGCATACCTGTGACCATCTTTTGCGGAAAGCATCAGCACCGCAGCTATGTGAATTAATATTAAAGCTCAGACACCACATACTTTATTTTATTTTATTTTATTTTAGGATTCATGATTTCCAGACTTCTATCCAGCTGGGAAGAAGGGGGGAGCAGTGATAATGTGGTGGGCTAGATCCTCTCGGGAGACTCAGCTGCCTTGAAAGCCCGTTCTGCTTCCCGTTGTTTATTATTGTTGGATGGCGATAGCACAGCTGCTATGTTACATCCTAGAGGTGACTGCACTTCCAGGGCTGGATGAAATCATTGTTGTAAATGCCAGGTTGGCAGCAGTTTTGGCCCTTGTTGGGGCAGACCTTTACCCCCTGCCTATCCCATGGCTTTGTTCGGCTAGAGAAAAGCATTTTGTAGCTGCTATTGAAAGAAGTTTCTCAACCTTTTAGGATAATCCCTGTTTTAAACAGAAGTTGAGTCAGTGAGAGCAAATCTATTCTATAGAAACACAGGTGGAGCTTGCTTGTTAATTGCTGATTTTCTTACTGTCTGTCCACACTGTCCTACCTGACTTCAGCATCCCCAATCATGGTTCCATTTTTATTTTTATTTTTTAATTATTTATTTATTTGCAATCAGACCAGTGATATTTATTTCCAGTTCACAGAAGGAGAACTGAGACACCAGGAGATGAAACGGACCCAGCCACAGTGACCAAGGTAAGCCTCTAGAAGGAAGTACTGGCAGTTAAAATCTGAAATTTTGGATGCCCAGCATACACCCCACCACATACATATGAACAGCTCAACTATGGAGGGAGCAGAGAATGGATTAGCTCAGCTTTGAGAGCTCACTCACTTTTCTCTCTGCAGCAGGCTATAAATTATGCAGCATTTAAAGATGACTTTCTAAAACCCTGGCTTTAAAGCTTTTATTTATATCTCCCACACTGATATTTTTCAGACTTGACAGCTCCCACCTTCACAATCTGGGGACATGCCAAGCACCTGGCCTTTTCTGTAATAGCCCATTCCCCCCTAGCATGCTCCCCCCACCTCTTTTTTAAGCAACACTTTGGATATCTCCAGCAGCTCTTTATTTATAGGAGAGGCATAAAAATGAGTGGAAGAGAGTGAGGATGGACAAAGGGAGAAGCAGCAAGTATCCTAAATGGCTGACAAACTTCCTATGAACATTTCATGCTGGAAAAATAAGGCCCTCAGAACAGCCGAGGTCTCTTGGTGACAATCAATAAGACCAGTATGAACCTATGTAAACTATCTTAGACTCAACCTGGCCAAGAGAGAAACCAATGAATAAAGGGAAACACCTCAGTTGTGTTCAATTCTCAGTTCTTGCTTTGGGTTCAGGCTTACATAGTCACATTTGCGTCTGGCCTCTGGGATCCCCTGAATGCAACAGAAGCTAGGATATTGAATTTTAAACAGGACGACCAAAGCCCAGCATG
Organism: Nettapus auritus; assembly: GCA_011076525.1. NCBI lineage: Eukaryota > Metazoa > Chordata > Aves > Anseriformes > Anatidae > Nettapus > Nettapus auritus. The sequence continues at coordinate 28,767,495 of CM021771.1, forward strand.
TGGCAAAAAGCTTTGTGTCAGACTCCCTTTTGGTAGGTGAGGTTGTTTTAGACCCAAGCTATTGCCTCCAGATTCAGGAACATATCTGGTATCACAGTGGAGAGAGATGTCTGTCCAGGCTACCACACCAATGTGCAGAAAGATGACAGCTCCTGGCAACTCTGTATATCAGAAAGGGAGCAGCACGTCATGGCAATTGAATTTTTCAGGGTTTGCTTGTAGAGGAGACCCCCTGTGCCATGGCTTCAATTCCTCACAATGTCCTTGGCACTGGGTGTGGTAGTGAGAGGCAGAGCCCTGCACTCCTCTGGGGCTGAGGAGCATTTCTGTGCCCGGGGTGGGTGTGCTTGCATTGCCAGAGGAAGACAATTCAGATTTGCGAAATCTTTCAAGGTTTTTTGGTCCACCCTGGAGCAGGATCAGCATTAAAAAAATAAAAAAATTAAAAAATCACGCATGTGAGAGGCAGAATTGTGTTAGAACATCTGTTTTCAGCTTGATGCTTTTATTCAGATGTCTGCTTCTCTCTTGTCTGAGGTGACCAGCAGATATCAGAGTTCAGAAATCTGGCCAGAGAAAAACTTGCTTAAAATTGCTTTGTCTTGTCCACAAAAATGCCCCAGGCTTTACATGAATGGTACATTTCAACAAAAGTAAATTTAGTCAAAATGCTCTGACCACCTCCAGACTGTTCTCTGTGGCACCAGGCACTGCAGGCAAAACAGAGACATCTTGGCAAAATTACACCACTGAAATTGCCGGCAGAAGAGCTCAATTTAACACCCACTAATTGTTGCACAATAGTTACAGGAATAAACGGAATTTGTTAATTAGATGCACGCCAATGAGTAATTCAAGACTGGTTTAAATAATTATTCCTATCTTCCCAATAGGCAGTGGTGGTGATTAGCTAGCTGGCTGTTTCTCTTGACTCTTCTGCTTCAAATAGAAAGGAGGTGAGACATCCATGCACTGAGCCATGGCACTCCTTAATGAAATCCCACTCCCGGGATGCTGGGACCCGCTTGCCTGCGGCTGCTGTTGGTTGTTGCTGCTGACCACAGAAACGTCACAGACAGTGAGGTGGGCTGCCAGCAAGCTCGTGGATCGACACTGTGCCAGTGAAATTAAATTAATACTTTTTAATGTGTTTAATTCCTGATGGAAGATTTAAGGGCAACAGCGCCGTAGATGCAAATCCTCCATTATAACCACAGAAAAAAACCCTGGGCTGGAGAACAAAACTCTCCTCCCTGGGACATAGCAAAGCTGCTTGTCCCCCAGCCTGGAGAAATGCCCTCTGCTGGCTCAGGTAAACTCTCGTTTTTTCCCCTCTTCCAGTTTCACCACAGATTTGCCAATTTGCCACCTTCAGATCTCCCCAAAAAGGACATAAAATAAATCTAAACTTTTGCCAGACTGGGTCAGCTCCTGCCCCCCTGTCCTGTTCCTTTTTCAGCACTTTCTCACTCTCCTGCAGTTGGCTGGCTATGTCTGTGCTGCTTGGCTCATGTAATACCTCTTTGTTGGACCATTGGGAAGTGGTACATCAGGAAAGTATGTGAAGAGAGTAGTGGAAGAGGATCAGTTTAACCGATCTTCTGAAAGCTAGACAGTGAAAATTGCAGCCCAAACACAACAATGAGAAAAAAAAAGAAAAAATGAAAGCAAACTAAGCTGAATTCCATTCAATGGCACAATCTGCTTGTCTAAAAGGACTAGCCTCCTGAAGAAAGCAAGATAAATGCCCAAATATTAGAGAATAATACAGTTTATGATGCAAACAGTATTCATTATCAAGTCATTTGAAGCCACAACCGATTAATATTTCTGCCAGGCACACTCTTCATGGACCTAGGAGAAATGTTGCTACTGAAACAGCCACCTGATGGCTGCCTAAAGGAAAACAGCAGTAGTACAAACTGGTTCTGTGTAGGAAATATTGCAGTCCGTAGGATTTGTGGAAGAAATTAAGGAAGGCAGCACACAAGCAGGAGCCAGGAAGCATGAAGACTAATCTTGCCAAAATTCAGGTAGATGACCATAAGTTCCAAGACCTTAACATTGTATTTCCCCTCATAAATCTGCGCCTCTAAACACTCCAGAGATCTCTCGTCCACCTTGCACTAAAGCACTTGTTCAATCGGTGGAATGACAGAGCAAGGAAAGTAAAGGACAAAGGTGCAAGAAGGCAGTATTAGCCATGGGCACATTAATGGCAGGGACAGCCCAGATGCCTGGTATGCAGCCCCTTGGTGGAGGGGGCAATTCTTCATTGGCAGGGATTGCAGCAGTTTGTGAAAAACATTAACACAAGTCATTGTTGGTCCTCATCTTCTCATTGATAGGTTGAGATAGAGCCCCACTAATTACTTTAAAGCTGAGTACCATCCTCTGCTACTTTTTCCCCATTACCTGTTCTTTCTCTTCATATGTCTCCACTTCCCATCTTGTAGCAAAAGGAGACAATATGTTTGACAAATGTTCTCCCTCCTTTTGGGCCCTAAGCAGTGACAGAAATCCTTTCCCAATTTTCTCAGTACATTTCACTGTTTTGGTAGAAGTATTTCCTCTCTCATCTAACCCTTGTTCACTTAATACCTCTTACATCATGATACCCCACAAATTTCAGCTAGCATTTGAGCTGCCTGGTTTAGAAACACAGACAAGGTAATCTCTCTGTTTAGTCAATGGAGAGAAACCAGGGTCTTCCGTCTGTGATTCAGGTCTCAGGTGACCTGTGTAACCCTCAGATAGTTTCTCTTTTTGTTAACTGTAGAGGGAGCTGAAAGCTAGCAGGATCCTGATTTATTTACCTGAGGTGAGGTAGAGCTGGACCATTGCATGGACAGGACTGGAAACTACAGGTTGAGCTATTTAACACAGCAACATCTGAACAGCCTATAAGAATTCAACTCTTCCCAGCAAGCAGCAGAGAAGAAAACATATGAAACAGTCTCAGACAAAGGGGGGAAAAACATGTAAAAAAATTCCCTTGTTGAAATTTATGCTTTTCTCCTTAGTTGCATGAGGAATCTGAAGACAGCCAAGAGCATGGAAGACAGTCTCAGTTCACAAGTCCTTGGGGAACTTCTATCTCCATTAATAAAACTTCAGGTGAAAGCTAGCCCTGAACTTATCACCACAGGTCTCAAACCTCTCCTTTTCTGTCCATCTAGACTACAAGAAAAGAAGTACAATTGGCTAGTTGTCTTACAGCTTCTTGTATTTCTATCTACTGTTCCCTCACCATAACCACTGAAACACACTCAACTGGAACTACCAAAGAAGACACTTCAACATTATCACATGACAACACAAGTTAAAAAGTTTTCTCCAGCCTAGTCTTGATACCAGTCCAAAGATGGTTATGCAGAGCCCAAAGACCAAATCTTCTTCCTCCACCCAATCAAATTAGAAAATCTACCAACAATCTGCCCCACCTCTTTTATGGAATGCTGAGAAAATTACCTATTCATGTCAGCTGTTCCAGTCTTGCCCCTGGAGAGTCCAGCCATTCCTGGATACAGCTGCAGCTTTGGTGCTGCTCAGCATTAACTCCTTGTCTCCCACCTCCCAGAACAGACCTGCTTGCCCCCAAAGCATTGGGTTGCTCTAAATCCATGCTTTCCATAATGCAGAAAGCAAATAAAAAGTGAGGAATATTGTCAAGACCTGCCCTTCTTTGCCAGATAAGAGGATAGGTGCATGAGTCTAATGAGGAGGAACTCAAAAAGATTCTAGTCCTTTTTTTTTTTTTTTTTTTTTCTGGTGCTAGAAAACTGAATGCATGAATTGTCCTGTGGTATGCCAAGAAACTCTCCCTTAAGTATCCTGCTTCCTCCACCTTCACTTAAAGTTGAAACTAGATGAAACAAACTTTAAAATAAACCAGGCATTTACTACTCACTGGCCAAATAATGGCCAAATATCTCAGGCATCCTGAGAGAGACAGAAACAATATGGGTGGAAGGGAAGGATGATTGACAGAATCTGGCTAACACTGAATAGGCTAAGATATTTTGTACACCAAATGGAGGCTGGAGATTTTTCTGCTGTGAAACAGCATGGGAATTTTTCCATAGTTTTTAACACAATATGAACTTGATCTAAATACACCACAGAGTTTTTTTTTTTTTTTTTTTTTCTTTTCATTTCTGATTTCCATGATCTAGATGCATAAATTGGCTTCTTCTCCTCTGTTTGATCTGAGATAGTCAGCTATTTCCTGCAATGTGTGACTGTCTTGACTTTCTGCCTCCAGTTTAAATGGCTATAATAACCCTGAACACATCTCTCTACATTTCAGCAGATACAGGTCATGCAGTTGTGACATTTTGATAACTGTTTTTGTGTTTTACTCTGTGGATCGGAGGATCTCAAGGGATTTTCCACCTGAAATTTTGCCTCCTTCTTAGTGATTATTTTGGAAGGAAAGGCGCAACAAAATGCAGCATAAATATAAAGCACATTTTTGGCTAACATCTGAAATGCCTTCAGATATCATCTAAAGTTACACACACATGTCCCCAGTGAAGCCTGAAACAAAGCTCTCAGAGAAGACAGGATTAATTTGAGGTCAGAAGGGCTTTGCTTTCTGTCATAACATTGCCATGATGTAGTACCAAACTCATTACTTACCGTGACATGAAGCTAAGAGGCTAAGGAATGGTTTAGAGTATGTTAGTTCATTCTCCCCTTCCACCACAATATCTTCTCTTGAGGATGGCAGCAAACAATCTAAACAAGGAATTGCGTGTATGGAAGAACTTAGTCCCCATGCAAACAATATGGGGACATCAGGGATTTCTGTGAGTTTTTTTTTTTTTTTTTAAATCCAAATTACCCACAGATTTCTCTACATTATAGTCTTTGCTCAGAGGGAACTGTGTTCTATAATTAAGTCAAGTTGATTAGACAGTTTCACAGAAGGGAAACTAGTTCACAATATGTCATCTGACCTTTTCTGTCTTTTTCCTCAGCTCTGATCAGTTGTGAAGTAATTCTGAATTTTCAAAACAATTTGTTCTTCAGTTTGGAATAATGACAGTAAATAGTTCTTTAAATAGCCTCATTTGTCAGCTGTCCACTGGGATTAGTTAACATTAAAGAGCAGATCTCATTTAACTGGATACTTAAGCTGTCTACTGCTGACCTTCTATATGATCCCAGGTAGATGTTCTTGGAGGGTCTTGGATTCACTGGTTATAAATTTGGAAGGGATGTCTCTAATTGTTCAGTTCTGCAACACTGAGACTTTAAGGTTTCCCTGTTTCAATCAGTGCACAAGTTTGGAAAAAAAAAAAAAAAAAAAAAAAAGCAAAAACTCATCCTTACCAAAATATTTCTAGTGCTCGGGGTTGTACCATCAGCTAGAATTTGATTGCTTCAGGGATAAATCATACTTTTGACTGAACATTTGAACTTTGTTTCTGGCCAATATATATCTAACTTCAACTTCTACATACAAGCTGTTTTTATCTATGAATTCTCTTGCTTGCAGTGTGAGACTAAAAAGTGCTACCAAATTCAAGTAGTTTTGAGTATGACATTCATGTGTAATAGTTCCCCAGAAACTTCAGAACTTCTGTAGATGCCTCTGTGACAGTATCATATTTACCTAATCCATGGAGAGCTCTTCATACATTGTCTAATTAATCTGACTATACACTGCAGGTGATTCTGACATTTTTGGAGATACAGCAGCCTCTGTTGAGCAACAGAGGTCCAACAAAAGGCCTAAAATTCACCTAGAGTAGAAGTCCAGATGAGAACAAGGAGCATAGCCAGGAAAAAATTGTGTTTTATGTATCTCTCTATAGAGCAACTATCTTCTATCGATGTCACTGGCCCTCAGCAAAGCTGGATGTCTTAAACAATGCCTCAGTATACTGGATACAAGCTTCACTCTCCCCCCACTTCAGCTATCCTTGATTGCACACTTCCAGGTGCTGATTTCCACATTAAGAGAGTCTTTATTTTAGACTTTTCACACGCTATCAACGTGGTGTTTGATTACATCAATAGTGGCAAAATATCAGCACTTAGTGCAAATAAAGAGATTTTTTAAGCAGGGAGATCTATTTTTGTCACTTCCTCCTGTGGGGCAGGTTATCAAGATGACCTGCAAACAGCATTGCAGCAGAGAACAGCAAACTGTTTGGGGAGGTGGAGAAGGGGAGACAGATGGTATTTATGGTCTGTCATAAACAGTGAAGGACTCTTTGGACAATAGCCTAATAAATACTCAAAAAAAAAAAAACTGCTGGACTCTCATAACTCAATATACAGACTGTCATCTTTTCCCTCCTGCTTTACGATCTGGTTACAATTTGCCTTTTAGTATTGCAATAGTGAACTCAACTCTTAAGGACAAACTTTGGAAGCACAGATGAAAGATGTAGCAGGACCCTTTATGGGCAGGAGCCATGCAGAACTCCAGGGAATGGTTATGCTTGCCTTCTTAAACCTAGGTTGCCCTATCAGACCTGCAGCTGCCTCTTAGGGACCTCTTTCCAACTGTGGTCTGAGTCTTGGAGTCAGCAGGTTCCATGTGCCCTACCTTAGAATGATGCAGTCTCTGAAAACAGAATTTGGACATAACTCTAGGTTTGATGACCTCCTGTAGGTAGAGATTGACTCTAGTGGTAAAATGTTTGGGTCCAGGTCTAGACTTCTCTCAGGCTGAAAAGAGGTCTGCATTCATCTCTGGTGGGAGACTACTGGGAGTAAGAGTGTCTGGAGGACAGCACCCATAAGGAATCCCCCAGTGATCTGGAGTCCTGTGCCACAGTGTGTCAGCTCCTCTCTGTAGACTAGCAAGGAAGAAGGAAGGCAGAAGATGCGGGAGAGCTCACCAGAGAGAGGCAGCTAGCACCAACACATGGAAGACAAGCTGTGCTTTGCCCTGAGGAAATAGTTCCTTTCACTTAGTGCTGGGGTCTGCCTTGATCCTCCTCATTTCTGAGTGAGCCAGCAGGCTCAGGAAGATAACTCTTTGTTGTCCCCTAAGTTCTTCAGAGGGAAAGAGTATCATCATCTTCTTGCAATAGTGGTCACCTTCCTTCAGCCCCACTCAGCTCAGGGAATGGAGCCTCTGGACTGCCTTCCACTTGGACTTTCTCCAGGAAGACCACTAGGCCAGACAGCAACTGTTGCTGTGAGCAGGGTGTTTCTACAAGGAGTGCTGACAGCCTGTTTTCATCAGCTCCAAATGGAAAAAATTGTTTGGAAAAAGGCCTGAAATGTTTATCAAAGAACCATGGCATTTAGTGTAAATGATGAAATGACGGCAAATTAATCTAAAACCCACCATCACTGCTATCAGGAATCATGGATTTTAATAGCTGTGTGATGGTCAGTGGGAATTTCACCATTGAGGGCTGAAATTTTACCTTTCAATTGAAATTCAACAACAACTGGGGTGCATCACAGTCTGTGCAGTGCACCAGCTCCCCTGAAGAGTGGGGAGTTAAAAGGTGATCCTTGCATTGTAGTTTTCGTGGCTGCATCATGCTGCTGCATCTGCCCATGATCTTTAGGACCATTTTGTCTTACACTGTGAAGTTTTTCAGTACAGAGACCAGCCTGTTCTCTGCTGTGATGAGGATTAATAATCCCCATCATGGTTGATGATACAAACATAAGACTATCCGGGACGGAAGGATTAAAGACCACAAGGAGAACAACTGCTTGAACGTCTTGTGGTAACCCCAGGGAGATCTTTCCTTTACTTCAGCAATCAGGAGTTAAGGCTGTTCAGGCTGTTTCTCTAACAAATAATACCCTTCAGGCCTTCCTGACTCAATTGCAGAGCAATAATTAGGACAGAAGAGTTTCCTCCACTCAATCAGCATTACCATATCTTGTGGTGCCCTGCTGGTGATGTGTGTAACTTTTATATCTAGAGAAAAGGTTTTAAACATACATGAGCTTCAACAATCACATGCAAATCATGTAAAAAAAACAACAACAACCAAAAAAAAACAACAACAAACAAACAAAACAAACAAACAAACAAAAGCTTGCATTTTTAAAAGTTGTACTTCTAGCTGTCATCGGCCAATGCCTAACTTCCAAACTGGGAACCGAGTGTAAAGTTGTGGTGGGATTTTTACAGCAGTTTGCAGACACCCCTCAGGTATCTTTGCATTCACCTTTGAATGTCAGTCTGGTGGCAGGTCTACACACCCTGTAGGCAACATTGACCATTTTCAAGGACAGAGAGAACGGAGATGAAAACCTCCTCCACTCAGCCCACTCACTACCCTACACACATCTCTTCAGACCTGTCTACCCTGGTGCTCATTAAGCTTCCCTTCTGCTTTTCTCTTGTTGCAAAGCACTTGTCCAGCAAGAATATCCTGCGAGGTGCTGGGCTTGAGGTTGGAGGGAGGGTGGAGAGAAAGCTATTTTTGCTCTTATCGCACTGTGAGATTTGTTGCATTCCGAGGAAATCATTTGGTACTTGGCTTTCCCTGCTGCCCTGGCCACCGTGAGGATTTAGGACAATCCCTAATCTGTTCCCTTGTGAACACTGAGGGCCTTTCTTGTGGGAAACAAGTTCGCAAATTCAGTTGTTTCTATCAAAGATGAGGGAACATCCAAGCAACGCCAGACAGTACAAGCTTCCCCCACAGGCACTCTGTCTCTGGCATCCCACACCGCTCTATCACCACCGAGCCCCACAGCACAAGCCAGCATCCCTGTCTCGGGCAGCCACCTCCTCCGCCTCCCCCTGTGCTCATAGCCTGCGTTCCTGGCTGCCTACCTCTCCTCCTCCCTGCACAGCTCCCACGGGGAGAGGCACAGTGCAAAGCCCGGGAAAAGTTGGCACCGACCTTCCCTTCCTCTTGCTGCTGCTCTACACAAAGGAGCGCGTGCAGGCGCTCAGCCCCATGGGCCTGAACCTGTGACTCGGGCCCGTGTCCCAGCCCACGCGGAGGGCTGGAGAGCAGTGGTGGCAAGCACTGAGCCCTGAGGGACTGTGGTGGGAATGGGAGCGGGGAGGGGAAGGAAGCCAGCCCTTGGCGAGCATGAAGCCGAAGGGGTGGTGGGGATAGGATCACGATCTCCTCCTGCGGCCCTCCTTGCCCTTTCCTCCTGTCCCCCACCTGACCCTTGCTCTCCCGCCCCATTGCGCAGCACTTCGCACTCCCTTTCTGCCCCGGGGAAATGGCCACCCAAGAAGCAAGGCAGCGGGGAAGCAGGAGAAGCATTTCACTCGCTCTCGTTGCCAAAATCGCACCCACGTTGCTTCAGAAGCCTTGGCTTTGGGTGCTAGTGAGCAATGTTTTCTGGCACTGCCTCCTCAGGGACCACTTCTGCCACCAGCTGGGCCCTCTCCTCTTCTTGCAGGAGTTGCTGATGACAAAACACAAATCCAAGGATTTAGGACAATTTCCATGGCCTTCCTATTTCTTCCCTCACACCTCAGTTGCTGCCTCACTTCTCAGCCCAGTGCCAGAGGGCATGGGGGAAGTCTGCTGCCACTGACCTTCAGGATATGTCTTGTTCTTTCCTCCTCCACCTCCCACCTGCTGAGCAAACCTGGCCACCTCACTCAGCCTGTCTTGGAGACAAAGATCAAAGGGTCCCCATTAATTATCTCCCCAAGTCCCGCTGCAACACCACAAGCACATCTACTTGTGGTTTCCCTTGAGAAGGCTCCAGAGAGTTGCTACATTATCACTCCACCTTCCTTGCCCAGCCTTGGCCTGCTCCTCTACTCCCTACCTGTGGCCACAGCATCATTAACTCTGCTCCTCTGTAACCTCCACATGCTGCAGTGGTAGCTTGTGGCCAAGGAGCAGGCAGGGGAGGTGGTGTGACTGTACATGAACGGGGCAGACCTCCCCAGAAACAGTGCAGCAAACAACCCAAAAGTCACCTCACTCCTACATAAAAATGCTGGGGCGAAAGGATCCAGTAAATGCCTGTATCCCCAAGGTGGGTTGTATTTATCCTAAAGGTAAATGTATTGCCTGCAGTGAATTTGGCAGGTGAAATAGGAGACTTGGGTGGGTTGAAATGGGGTGTAAAGAGGTAAGGGGAACAGTTTGTGTTTTCATCTTACCTCCCACCTGAGGCTCTTTTTGGAGGGGCTGAAGTCTTGGGGCAGAGCCCCAAGCTGAATCAGTCCTTCAAGATCCCCATCAGACCATAGGATAGAAATGGCTGGGTAGAGGGAGGTGCTCCTTCTCACATCCCCCACTTCTCTTCAGTCTGGATCAATGGAGGCTTTTCTACATAAACATCAACAAGTCTTTGTGAAGCTGTGAGGGAGAGATAAAGTGCATGCAGAGTCCCAAGCTGTGCAGTGCTGGAAAGGGGAAGGAAAGCAAACTATCAGTAGTGCATGAGGATCAGGAGAGTGGGTAGGAGTTGAAGGTTTGCTAGTAAATCACAACAGGTTGGATTTCATGATGAAACACCTAGGGCAGCCTTAAAACCCACCCGTTAGTTCAGCAGGATTTAATGTTTTCCAGTGAGTAAATACCACCTCATTTCGTTAGCACAAAGTGGTCCTCATCAAAGTATTGGCACGATTGCTGCATTTTTTCATAAATCTAGCAAATTGAAGTCTGCCTACAGCCATCCATTGGAGTCTTCCTAGTCTCGCTTTAATTGAACTTTGTTGTAGGGGAGGGTTAAGGCATTACACTTTTTATTGCTGTGTGTGTTTTATGGGAGATCTGTCAGCTGGAATTGACAATGCCAATTAAGGCTGCATGTTTTCATGTGAGTTGCAGAGTCTTAGAAAGCATAAAAAAGAAGAGGAGGAGGAAGCAAGCCAAGCTATTTACAGTGATGGATTTGGGGAAGAGCGAGACGGGAAATATCTCCCTATCTTCACTGCTACCTGCAGCTGTGAGACTTGCCCTTCACCCTCCTTCACCCCTGCCAAAACACACACACACACATGCACGTTCTCTGAGTTGTGCTTACAGAAGATCAGAGGCTTATTTCCCATTGCCCTAATCACACCTTTCCTCAGCTGCCCATGCATGGCCCATGACTGCAGACAAGTTATTGTGTGGTCTTCTCCTGCATGCTCCCACAGGCTTATAACAAATGTCTCCTGAAGGGAGCTCCTTAGAACTGGTCTGTCTCGGGTTGCTTTCTGTAGGGGAAGCAATCTGAAAAGGCAGTGTTTTGGGAAAGAAAGACACAAAAGCTAGAAGCAGTCCAGGCTCCCTGGTGGTGTCTCATAATGAAATTCACCTGGCAAAGGACAAAGAGTGTGATGGGAGCTTGGTTTGGGGCATCTTAATTTTAATCAGCAAAGGGGCAGAGAGGGGTCTGTATTCCCAGGCAATCTTACTCCCAAGGATTTATTCTCATGAGTGTGACGTCCGATGGCAAAAACAGCAGCAACTTCTTACAATTCAGAGGTAAGGCTTTACTTTTTTGAGTTGTGAGCCTTCTGGGTGCTCAACAAGACCACCAACAGACTCTTCTGCCTTCCCTGCTATGTCTCTCCAATCAGCACCTCTGCCTCTCTCCACAGGCACCCTCCAGACCCCTTGCATGAGGGTCCTCAGCAAGCCTTGTGAGCTAGACAGCAAAGCTAGAAAGCCAGCTCCAGCACAGGGACAGGTGGGATGGAGAGGGATGGTGTGCATTGAGAGACAGGCTGCTCCCCTTTGGGGGAGGGATGGGTGCTTGGGATTTATGCTGCTGTACGTGAAAAATAAACACTTGGTCTCCATGTGCTTTGCTAGTCGGCTTGTGCTACCCAGCTAATTCAAACATCCATCCATCAAAGTTGCCTTGACTCATCACAACATCGATGTGCACGGGGGAGTGAGCACTCCCACATGGGGATGAGAGAAGGTCCGGTCTGCCATGAGATGTCGAAATACTTCTCTGAGCCAGCTGCTAATGAAAGGCGGTTGGGTACAGCACAGTCTTGCTGTTGTGAACCATCGCTTCCAGCTTTGAGTTAAATGTTGATTTTTTAATGTATTTCCCTGTGACACAATGTATCTCACTTGGCAGGCTCAGCTTGCTATGGGCCAGTGCAGGGGTTTGCCTTTACCAGGCAGATGGGACATTCCCGTCGTCTCCTTGTCCACTGGCCATCTCAAGTGGTGGAGGGGGACTCCCTGTTGGCAAAAAGGGGGTGATGCCAGCTCACCCATCACCTCTGGCTTGGCTGCCTCTCTGCATTTCCACTGGAGCACTCTATTAATAGCCGTGTTTCTAAACAACACTGGCATTAATAATGATTTATTGGAACTTAAAATGTCACAACCGACAATGACAGTGACTTCTGGTTTTTGAAAACTGGTGAGGAATTTTAAAAAGAAAAGGAAGAGAATGAATAATGTGTTAAAAGGGAGATGGGTTTCACCAGCTTTGTGTTTAAACAAGATGATGAAGTGTTTGATGAAAGCTTATCTACATGGTAAAACAAATGAATTAGCTGAACCTCTTGATGGCCAGGTGGCCCAGGGTATTCACGCTTGCTTCTTGAGATGGGACTGCTCTGAGCCTCTGCCTGTGGGAAAGTACTGGAATATGAAATGGGAAGGTAGTCTCCATCCAACAGCCCGTATCTTCAGGTGGGTGTAGGTCCTCTCATCCAGTGGCTGTATTTGTACTCAGATGTCCATAAGCCCAACCCTGCCTTGATCCTGTCTCCTCAAGGCTGCTGTGTGAACAGATGTGTGGGGAGCTAGCTTGCCATTGAACTCAGGGTGCAGCAGATTTGAGGTCTAGAGGATGATGCTGGGGTCACAGAGATTGCACACAACACAGACACCCCCAGTGGCCCTGCTTGGTGACAGAAGACGTTCACAGATTCTTCTAGATACAGAAGTTGGATGGGCAAATGGCATAACACCAGAAAGGCCAGGGAATTATGGGGACATCAGTCTGGGAGGACTTCTGCTTTTCATGAAGCCGTGTTTCTGGTGGTGAAAGCACTACATTTACAATGTGTTTAGGACTAAGATTAGTGTGGGATTTTCAGGACTAGTGGAGTGCCCCACCTGACCTCTGTTGGATATGCAGAATGAGGTGGGTGGAGATTCTTTCTCCTAGGTCGCGACCCATATCTGAAAGGTCCCTGAGGATGCTAACAATACCCTAGGAAGTCTAAAATGGGTTATGCTTAAGCAATTGGCTCCTGACTGTGTTTCAAGACAGTGTCTCTGTGACTATCTTGTTTCAGGTCCTGCTGGATAACAGAGACAGATCAATAGCTAGAGAAGAAAACTTTGGCTAGAAACCTAAAATACTCTTGTGACAGGAGTATTAAAGAGGGCAGACAAGAACATGCCAGGGCTCAGCTCAATCAGTATCTTGTCTCTAATGATAACAGATGATTCAGAAAAGTGTGACCCTTCCCTTGCCCTTAATATTCTGCTTGGATTTTTTTTTTCCAAAACTTTTTTTCCACTCCACAAAGGCTGTTCTGTGTAAATACATTGAAACAGATTCCCCAGAAAATGAGCTTATTTTTTCCCTACCTTTTGTTTTTCCCCACCCTCCACATCTATTCCCATCCAAATAAACATAACCTTAAAAATAAAGATTACCCAGATTTAGCAAATAAGTGAACCCAAGCACATGACTCTGGAACTGATCTTACACCAACTTCTTTGCATTTCATGGTGCAGCTTCACAAAATGAATTTCTTTTGCCTTCAGAATAACGGCGTGTGCACACAGATCCCCAAACAAATATGGAGCATCAACTTCAAAACTGCCTCTGGTAAGATTTTTCTGGAAACATTCCAGGGGCAAAATGCTTGCCTTGTGTTTCATGTCCTATGCAACATGCACGATGGAATTATTTATTTGTTGCTGCTTTGCCTTTGTTTGTGCAAACTGACGCCGCAGGGACTTCTTTTGAGGGCATTTTTCAGCCAAGAAGATTATCCCATATAAATACAGCAAACTAAATAGATTTATCACTAAAATGACTTCAGGCTGTTCTATTTATCTATCTGTCTATCTATCTAATATCTGCCTGCCTTTGTAGATAGCAGAATAAGAGAGTTAAGTTCCTATCACTGACTATTGGGTTTATCTTATTTTGGGTGTACACTGAAACTGTGAGCAAGCTCTGAGCTAATTAAGTCAGGCATATTTACCCACCTCATTTACACCTTGGAGTTATTGCCCATAGCCCATTAGCCTGCTCCTTTGCCACAGGTCATTACTACTTTAGCTGAGGAATAGAGGCAGATGGAACCCATACGTCTTTCTGTAACAACCTCAGTCTGAAGAGGAACATGATTTAGAGACAGAATCAAAACTAGCTCAAAGGAGAATATCCTATCAGCTTTGAGACACTGGATTTTTGTCACAATTCCTAATCTCTTTGCAAAAGTGAGGTAGGTTCCCTTTATTTTTACATTTTTAGCTCTTATCAGAAATTATTTCTAAGGTGAACCACAGTTTCAGCTGTGGGAATAACCAGCATAAATGCTGTGAGAGCAATGTTGGGAAAGATGTTTCAGTTCTAAAGATGTTAGTATAGCCCCTATCCGAAACTGATGCAGGAGTAGGTCCTGCTGGCATGTGACCCCAGGTAAGTCATTTAGAAGAATGTTTGAAAATTGATCCATCAGAAAGTAACCTCAAAATGACTGAGAATTAAAACCAGGATGAATATACTGTTCCCCAGCTGAAATGTGCATTCCCATACATGCAAATGAGGAAGTAAAACCTGACAAAATAAATGTGATAAACAAACATGAAGTCTTGTCTTATTTCTAATTGGCTGGGATGAAAACCAAACAGTAAAACTACATGGACAAGTCTGTGGATATATATATATATATATATAATTTCTGAACAATTACATGTTCCTTATATTTACAAAGTTCATAAACTTTAATATGAGAGTGTGGCTACATGTGCTGAGGGAGTGATGCCATTGTTCATCAGTTGGTGCACTTGCGAATATTTGACCAGGACCAAACCATGAAGTGGAAGGGGTTACCTTAAACCTCAGAGGAAGAGGTGGTAACTTGCTAAGCTGCCATAATTAAGTGGCTGTATCTGTGGCTTCCCAGTGTACTTGACAGCTTTACTTTCATTTGAAATGAGTGGGAGTTTTCCACTTGAACAAGTGTGAGGTACCTAAGAAAAATCTGGGCTCAGGGAGAGCCTTAATCTGTCTGATTCCTAACAGAGTTTTCCCAGAAATGCTGGGAAAATAAATACAGGGAAGACTATGAGACACTCAGACAATTTGGCAATAAGTCCATAGGAGTATCTCAGACGAAAGACAATCCTTAGTTCTGTCTGGAAACATGGACTATAGGAAGTTTCATGAGCATTTTGGGACCAATCATGGTTGAGACTGCAGTATCCTAGCTTAAGAGAGCTAGGAAATAAAGAACAATCCAGGTCTCTGACTCCAAAAACAATAAAATCATTTTCATGCCTCTTTGCTACAGTAACTGCAAGTGTAGAAAGAAGCTAATCAGGGACTTACATTAAAGAATGAGCTGGATTCCACCTCATAAGAGATGAAAGGTGTAAGGGAGAGAAATGGTGGTGGCTGGTACAAGTGCATGAATGAAATTAAAGATTAAGTTATTAGAGGTATCAATCATGCCCCTTTAAAAAAATTAAATTGCCTAAAAATGAGACAGAGACAAAATGAATTACTTAGAAGTTACAGTGTTACTGTAGTCTATTTTTCCATTAATGTCACTGCACTTATGAGGTAAAGTCAAAACAGTTTGTTTGCCTTTGATAGACAAATACAGGTTGAATAAAGAAACTTTTCCTTTATGGACTTTTTTTTGAGATCTTTGAATATTTTATTCATTTTTCTTTTGAATTGTTGAGAAAGATGTGAAACATGAACAATTTCTTTGGATTGACAAACTGTAACAAATCACATTTTTGAAATGCTTTGCTTAGATTTTAAGATTTAAATACAATTGTTCTACAGTTTACAGTTTAAAATGGAATTTTAATTTTGAATTAAAAAATAGAACATATGCTTCTCCAGTTATGGCTTTTAAAGCAAAATTAAATAGTTATCTTTCTTTTTTTTAACAGTTTAAGTTGTGATAAACTCAATTTTTCTACATTTAAAAAAATAAATAAAAATCCAACCTGCTTTGCTATACTGCTCTTGTACCAGAATCTTCAGTGATCTGTATGCAAACCTCTATGAAAATTATGATGTGAAAAGAAAGAAGAATCTGAAGGTCCTTAGTTTCTTGAGCTGACTACCAGGTTGGTTGTCTAGACCACTCCCACAAAGGTCACCTTAATCCTGTTTTTCTTTGACAAGGCTGTGCTACCCCCTTCCCATGGATTCCAGGAGGATATCTGGACATGAAGAGATGATAGCTCTTGTTATAATATCCGCCCCCATGGATCCCCTGCAGGTAGAGTTTGGTTGGTGATCCCAGAGATTAGCTGTTGCTGATGACGCTGAAGTACAGGAGATGCACATGGCTTATCTCGGTCATTCAGTTTGTGTCTGAGATGAGGCACCAGATAAGGATGCAGAATTTTTGCAGACAGAGCCAAGCAACTGTATCATTAATAACCAGAGAGGAGGAGCTGACATTTATTTGCTCAAATATCCATAAACAAAGACTCTCAGAAAATGGTTGTTTTCAAATGAGTCATTGAATGGGCATGGCGGCTAGGTCTGCAGCAAATCCTCTGTGAGACACCAGGGTTCTCATTTAAGAACCTCTTTTTCTAGGGGGAAAGAGAGGCTCCAGATTCAACACAGTGCTCTCCCATGCAATCAGGGAATGTATTTCTCCCAGCCATAACCAGTAGAGCACTATGGGTCAGGGCTAAGATGGCCTCTCTGCTCCTAGATTCATGGTCTCTATAATTTTTTTCAACTTAAAAATGAAATGTTTAAAAATGGAAATGTTGGGTAGTGTTATCTCCTGACACATATCCTGTGATGTTTGCATAGCTGCATCAGTGGACATTTGTCATTTAGACTATCCCAGAATTCTACGTAGACTTTGTCATCCCAATGGCAAGATGGAAAAAATCTATAAAACAATCCCCTCCATTCATTCTTGATATGATTTCATTGCAGTTTAGCGGCAGTATCCAAAGAAGAACAGCAAGTTTTGGGGCCCAGTTTCATGACAGGTATGTTAGGAGGGACTAGCTCTTGCTTTCTGTGTGATCTTTCCTCACATTGTCACTGTGTTTGGAACCCAACCATCAAATCAATTGAACCACAACAAACTTTGCAAACATAACCCTATGGCTTTGCATGGCTGTCCAGAGAACAGGGAAACAGTTACTCAAGAGTCTGGATCAGACCAAAGAGGGCTGGCAAGCTTAAAAAATAAATATAAAAAATAAATGACTTTGATTTACTCATACTCTCTGTGTTCTGTTTCCCTCTGAAAACAAAGACAGGTATATATGGGCTCTTGGCTTCATGCAAAATATAAAAGCATTTTCATTTCTGCAAAGCCTCTTGAAAAATTGAAGAACAGTTTCTTTTGAGCAACTGGTTGCTACATGCTCTTAAAAACAAAGCCTCAGAGAAAACTTGTCTTCCATGAAGAATGCATAAGTCCAACAGATCCTCATCTGTCCAGCACAGGTGAGGGGGACTGATCTGATTGGAAGAGACTGACTCCACAGAGCCTTACTGTCATTCTGCATTGACCGATCATCTTGTCCCAGAGACATGCAGGATATAAGTGACTGGAAAATTCAAACCTAAACAAATGTTTATTGCTACCAATTTTAGGGATCCAGGGTTCAGATACTACACAAACAGACAATATAGTAAAGTAAAGGTAGTTTGGAAATTTCCCAAGGAAACATATTTTCTCTCATAAAATAACAATGCACGTAAAGAAAAATCCATGCACATACATGGATTTTGATGATTGTCTATTTCAAGATAAGTTTTTAATAAGTTTAACATTTTCTGGTTAGAAAGTAAATTTTTAGGTGTTGCATTTATGAAAAATGTAACATATTTTTATAAGAGATTTTGTGACAGGAATATCAAAACTACAAAGAATAAGACCAATTTTATTTCCCAGAGCTGAAGTACTTCAAGTGCTCTGAAAAGATAAAAAAACGCCCTACAGATAAAAATGCCCTTTCTTAACAGCCTGGGTACACCACTATTTTGTACTCAAAGAGCAATTTCCCTATTACAGCAGAAGGATGACACTTCCATTGGCCTAGAATCTTACGGTTGGATGGAGCAGGAACTGGTTTATGAAATATTTGACTCACATAATTTAAGAAAAACCTGAAATATAGGAAAAGGTGTTGGTGATGCCAACCAGGGCTTCTATTTACATCTCAAATACTAGCAGAGCACACAGTTTTTCTTCAAGGAAATATGGAGAGGAAGGATTTGGATGCAAACACTGTGAGAGAGGAAAGAGTTACACGGTGACACAGAATTGGACTGGGTCCAATAGGATTACCAGCAAGAAAAATGAACTCTGGTTTAGTACTGCTATCTTTGTTCCAACTTTTCTTCTCAAAACAAAAAGAGAAAATATACAGGCTCATGGCTGTGTGCAACATATAAAAGCATTTTCACATCTGCAAAGCCCTCACTGCAGACTTAAATAATGAAGGCTTTGTGAGCAATCAGTTGGTACATGTTCTTAAAAATAGCTGCATCCCAGACAAATCAGCTTTTGTTCAAAAATTGGTCGGGCCACATGAGCAAGGCAGCCAGGGCAGGTGATGATAAGGACAGTGAGTCGTTATTGTGTTGTGAAACTTCTTTCAGTTTTACCATTCTGTGTTTTGGGACTCGAGCAAGTCTTCATCTAAAGCGAACCAGGTACATTGGGTCAGGTCAGGTACATCATGTACATTTTTTTCCCAGCACAGGAAAGAGGGAGGACCAAGTCATGGCTGAATGCAGCACACATCCTTCCACAATAAGAATGTTTGGAGACTAAAGCGCTCTTCAATCCCTATACTTCAGCATTGCACCATCCCTCCTGGTTGTATGACAATCCATTTAAACAGTCTCATTTATAAGAGATAGTAAAATGAATCTCAAATGCCATGTCCTGCTCAGGTAGCTAATGTGCTAACAATGATCTTAAAATCCACAGAACTACAGCTTAGATAAGAGAGGAAGGATAGTGTTAGCGCACGTGCTCTTAGGAAGCAGAATTTCAAAGAGTATTCTGCCACCATAATGTTGCACAAGTGGTCTGGTGATTGAATGAACATTTGTCTTCTGACCACAGGAGTCTGTTCTCCATTTGATTTTCTGATGGGTAAGGTATGTTCTGGCATCTATTTGATATTTACTGAGCAGAAGAGCTGATGCCTAGCCAAATATCTGCTTTATAGAAATGTCCATTAAGGGCTGAATAAGAGTGAGCACAAGTAGCAGGGTCTACACAAGGAACCTCCCTTTTATTTATTTTATTTTATTTTATTTTATTTTATTTTATTTTATTT
>CM021771.1:28786919-28847479 GCA_011076525.1 Nettapus auritus
TTATTTTATTTTATTTTATTTTATTTTATTTTATTTTATTTTATTTTTATTTTATTTTTTAATGATGAGAGTGTAGCTTCTGCTCTTACCCAGTTCTTGTTGTTTGGCTTCAGTGAAGCCCATGGCCACTAACCAGCTTGTTACACAAAAAAAGGATTTATGATTTCCACTGATGTCTCTTTCTCCTAGGAGCATGATTTATTCTGAGGAAATAATTGGATCTGACAGGGGATCTGTGCGGTAGTACTAGGTTAAAATTCAGCTTCTCATTCAGAGTAGGATACGTTCTTTAAATACCTTACTCTCCTTTTCCACTGCTACTCCTTTGCTGCAGGCTCTAACAGAGCTAAAACTGGTGGTACAGAGGGGTGTATTATATATGTGTGTATTAATGTTGGTCATTGTGGCTGCTATCAAGGCTGCAAATAGAAATTTAAAAATGGTTGACCTAATATTTCTGTTGGGTTTTGCTTTTTTTTCTGTTAGAGTGTGTTAGCAATTTTTAAATTGAATTTATTATAATTGTATTTATTAAAATTAGAAAATTCACCTTTTGCCTGACAGTAGCAATGATCTGGTCGAACATGACCCAAAAGCAATTCCTGCATAAACTATGAATGTAGATGATGTGAAATGGGGTTTCTTTGCCCAGTAACTGCTGGCTGAGGTTCTTCATTGTTTTGTCTTGTAATGGGCATTGTGAGAAGGTCAGGCAGTTTCATCAGTCTTGGTTTCGTGGATCCTGGCTCCTGTTCTACAACATGCTCTTGAGAAACTGCGCAGGATGACGCTCCAGCTTATACCTCATCTGCGTACTAGGCTACATAGGGTGACAGGTCAGCTTGTCTGAAGAACTCCTTACCCAAAAGGCCTTTGCTCTGGGTGCCCGCTTTACTTGACAGGAAGATGAATGAGAACATTTGTAAATTTTTGTCTCGTACAATGTATTCCCGGCTTCCTTCCAGCCCTGATTTTGAAACTGGCATATGACTGGTTCAGTTGAGTCTTCCCATGTCTTTCTAACATTCCTTTTCAATTTGGGCATATTGTTCTGCTTGGTGATAGAGGCTCTGATAATTGCATAAGTCAGCCATTTTGCGTAGTTTGGCAATATACCGATCTATTGTTTTTTTCAGCTCCTTGGACAACGTTCCTGTTTCTGCGGGTTGAAAAGCACTTCTAGGATTTTAGACTTTTTTCTCCTCTCTTGTCCCTACCAAAAACTATAAATGCATATGGTGAACTAATCTTGGAGAGCTAAAAATGTCTGCTTGCATTTCATTTTCTTCTGTATTTACTATCAGCTGTTTTCAGTTCTATCTTGCAGCAAAAAGGGCACTCAACTACAGACCAACCCCTTTCACATTTATCTGTCAGACCTGGGACAGTTATGCCCTTGCCTTTGCCATTTTTCCCCTTCCTCCCTTCCTCCCTCCCTTCCTCCCTCCCTCCCTTCCTTCCTTCCTTCCTTCCTTCCTTCCTCCCTCCCTCCCTCCCTCCCTCCCTTCCTCCCTTTATTTCTATGACATTATTAGTTTCTCCTTCTTGTAAGTCCCATTTTCTCATTTCACCACTCTCCATGTTCTGGCACAAAAGAAGATTGCCTACAGAGGGATGAAAGAGTTCCTCATGCTTGTTTAAGAGTGTCCATCATTACTACAGAAGTGCTCATTTGAACTAAGTTATTTGCAGTTATTAATTAATCATATTAATCTAACCATGAAGAGAGGATGGATGGTTCACAGTTATTTTGCATTCATTGATTGGCACCTTATTTGAATGTATGTTTTATCAAGTTTTATCTCAAGCTGAGTGACACAGATAATTATATCTGTTTTCCCAAGCTTCAAGTTCCAGTTTGAAGGAGAGTGAGCATAAAAGCATGAGTGTCTTCATTTCTAGAGATAAACATTTGATTTTACAAAATGTTTGAGCATATGGGCTTGAAATGTGACTTCTGCTAGTAAAACTGAAATTACTGGAAGATTCTATGGGCAGTCAACAGGGGAAACATATATAGGTATGGCAGGATAACTGTGGAAAGAAATTCAGACTCACTGGGGAGTATACCAGCTGCATGTAGCCTTTGTCTTTTTTCATGCTCAGCCCCTCCAGGTGCAAAGGGAAGGACCAGGCTAAGAGTGGTGGCATCCCAGCTTACCTAGTGAACCTCTATAAAATATATCCTGCTTAAAGAAAAGTTTTATTATTTATTTGGTACCCATTATGCTTAGTAATCCAGAAACAACTGAACAGATCTACATCTACAGAAGGAACTCCCGACTGATCGTGGATGTTTTGCAGGAGACACTCAGTTCTTTCTCTTCCTCCATGGAGCTTGGAAATCCCAGGCATCCAGACATTGTTGTTGGAGATATGAGGGGTGCAGGTGAAAAGTATCCTCAGATAATAAAATAATAATAATAGTGATGAACCTAACTTCTTACACAGCTTAGTCAGGAGTGACTGAGGAATCTGAGGAAGGGATTTACTTCTTACAGGATGACCCAAGAAAATGTGCCTTCTCTCTTAGGCTAGGCCTAAAATAATACATAAGTGTCCAAACAAAGCATAAAAGACAGGTAGTGGGAGGTGTTTTTTTTTATTTTTATTTTTTCTTTTTTTCTTTTTTCTTTCTTTCTTTCTGTGCCTGCGTGCCTGGTTGTATAAGACAGGTGTTAGCTAATAAGAAGCAACCCTTTTCAGTCAGTGAATAGATGACTCATCAGCACAGCAGGTCAGAGAGCTAAAGGCCATAGATGGGCTTTTAGAAGAGTTGAAATAATTTTATGACCAATGAAAGTACTTGCCTCCTTGTTCCTGTATAATCAGTAAGAGAAGGATAATCAAAGCCAGTTCCCTGGGGCACCAGCTAATGATACTAATTAGCAAACAGACAGGGATTTGCTGAAAGCATTACACCCAGGCATGTGCTAATTAATTAGCTGATTGTAGGGAGGTGATCCTCCTGCTTTCCCTCTCTCCTGCAGGATTGTGCAATGGGGAAGGAAGGAGGGTGTTATGCTTTCTCATAAAGTAGATGCCATTGTGGGGTAGCCCAGTAGGGTGAGTTTGGGCAGCTTCTGCAGGAATGTGTCTTGTCCAAGGTTTAAAGAGGTCCCTCAAACTACTACTCCAATCTGCATCCAAGTGCATCAGGAGACAAATATAGTGTTATTAGGTTTTTGGCCTGTTTGTCCTTCAGAAAAAAACTGGTTCCAAATCCAGCTTTGTCATGCACCCTCTGTCTGTTCAGGCTATAGCAACAATACTCAAGTGAAGTCATAGTCCTGAGTTTCTGGCAAAATAAGTTTACATGAAAAACAATTCCTGTGAGTTTCTATGCTGTAAGAGCATTGCCACTCATAGCCAAAATCAGTCAGTGGCACAGACTCTCAATACCACTACAGGCTCTCAGGAAGCTTTGAAGATCAAAGATCACCCCCTCTGATCATCAGGGTTTCTTGCAACGAACATGGCTTTGATGAAAGCCAATGTCCTGACATTACAGTGACCGCTCTGGCTCCAAGGAGCTCAGCTCAGACAGAGGCACTGGAGTCTGGCAGTGACCAAGTGTTTTTTCTTGTTGGCTTTCTATTTCTAGGAGACTGTTGGATAAGATCCCAAGTGATATGTCTGGCTTCTTTTCCAGGCTGGTTTGTATGAGTGTGTGTGTGCGAATGTGACTAGGCAGAAAATATTTATTCCATTGTTATATAGGAAAGAAGCAAAGAAAGACCAGTTTAAGAGAGGAATGTAAGGCGGAGTTCATTTTTCTTTTAACCCCACACAAATCCCTGCCTGGCCAGACCTCCGCAGTGCTCAACATTCTGCCCAACAAAGTCAAAGCCAAGTTTTGTAGCTGTATTCAGGGATTCTCAGTCCTTTCCTCTCCCCTACTCTTGCAGAGAAAAAGAGAACCTCTGTTGTGAAGCATGTGACACATAGGTTGGCTGTACCTACAGCAGCAGAGGGAAGACTGCAAGATATTCCTTGTAATTTCATAGGTCCTATGTAAAGGCTGCTATGCGGGAAGGGAAGAAAGAGATCTTTCTATGCACCATGTTCTCAGTTATTTGAATGACCTCCTGGTCAGGTCTTGAGGAGGAGCTATTAGGTTGTCACATTTTCTGGACAGGGTAGGTGGTGGGAAAGGGAAGCTAGTCCCATTTCTTGCTCCTACAGAGGAACACTAGTAATTTGCAGCTCTGGCCTAGGTCTTTTCAAGCCAGGTAAAACCAGTGTTTTGTGAGCATATTCAGAAGAAAGATGGATGTAATTTTGTGCTATCAGTTCCTCAAAATGGATGATTCTCTTGTTTGATGGGATATGAATCAGCCCTTCCTTTCATTTGCATTAGGTCTGTATGTGCTGCACTTTCAGCATGGTTTTGCTGCTTTTGGATTTGACTTGGTACCTTAACTTACCATCCCTGTGTCTTGGTTTAGCCCATATATCATGTAGTAGGACTGCTACGAGCACATCCAACATTCTCCCCAGGTGGCCCACCAATACAAAGCCTAGCAGCCAGATGTCCAGGGTTTGCACCACAAATGGAAGCTGTTCTTCCCCTCATGTGAATTTGTGTAACTATACCCACCAAAAGCAGTCATAAACATTGTCCACACTGGTTTTGTGACTCAGTAAGTGCCCATGGGTCTGACTTTTATAGACCTTAAATTACCACATGAGGGGATAGTTGTTCTCAAGGCCTGAGTCACTTGTTTAATGGGACCTATTTTTAAATGAAGGAGGAAGAAGTGGCAGCACTACTAGGAAGGGTGATAACTACCATCTTCATTGTGACACTGTGGCATGAAGTCCTGTCTCCCTAAGGTGGTACTCCATCCTCAAACAAAAGCAGAGTCCACATGGCTTCTGCAAGTTGGAGGATAGAGAAAGGCACATGTAATGTGGAAAAATCAAAAAAAGCATTGCATTTTTAGTTTTGCAGGACCTGTTCAGAAATTGGGATTGTGCTGAAAGCTGGAACACAAACCTTCTTGGATGTCTAGCAGCCATGACTTTCCAAAGTGCTGAGTAACATATTTCAGAGTCATGAATTTGGGCATGTGCAAGTTACTGTGTGTGGCAGAAATAGTGTCTTCCCTTTTCTTATTTGTGTTGCATACAGATACAACCGTGTCATTCACATAAATCAGGCACAGTTAGCCAGAGGGCTCAAATTTACAGCATTTCTGATAAACCAGACGCCTAAGAAATTCTGTGATGGGAAAAGGCTGCACTCTGCAAGAACACAGCAGGTAACAGTAGCCTTGTGAATGATAGCTCAAAGCCTCAGCTTTCGCCCCAGTACCTGAACATCTCACTGTCCTGAGGGAAACATCTGCGGAGCAATTATTATCTTGGAAAGAGCCATGGGAAAATAAAGCAGTCGGTAACACTTGAAAAGCGTCCCAGATTCCCACTGAAAGGCTTTGTCAGAACTGTGAACCTTCACTTTATTTAGCTGTATGCATTTTTTTTTTTTTTTTTTTAGGGGTGGGTAGTAAACCAAAAAGTATCCTGTATGTTGCTGTGGTGGGAAATCTCAGCCGTGATAACATTCAGCTCAAGGTTGTTATCTAGTGGGTTGTAACCTGGGAAATATGGGAATATTTCTCAAAGGAAAAGACAGGCTTGTCACTTTGTGCTCTTTAGGAGCTTAACTGTTTGTGTCTCAGTAGGTTACAGCTACATGAGCTATATACCACACAGAGGGACAAACACTACTTTGTGCTGACCATCTCTAAGGGACACAATTTTTTATGTCATAATCACTGTTTTTCTTTTCTTTTCTTTTCTTTTTTTTTTTTTTTAAATAATTTAATTTTATTTTTTCTCCCAGAGATTTTCTTTTTATGTAAGAAGGGAGACTGGGAGGTTCAATTTGCATAGAACTCTCTGCCAACACAAAGAGGCAAACTAGTATGTCAGGCCATGAAATACGTCTGTCACAGCTGGTGAGATGACAGGACTGCCACTGAGCACAGTGCTTCCTAGGAGGACACGCTAGATGGCACAGTCCCCAGATGCTGCTCAATGATCTGCCTTCCCTTCTGCTTTTGGGTCTCATACAGCAGGCATGGGATCACAGCTCTGGCTATGTTAGGCATGGGCAGTTGTGGAGGCAGAGGAAAAATGTGCAAGAGCCTCACAGAGCTGGCACCTACACGTGAGGAACCTGGTTGTGCATGGGGAGAAAAGGCGTGGAGCACACTGTCTGCTGTCATGCAAGCCCAGGTGAAGATGGCATGTGAGGCTGAGCAGTAACACTTGGCACTTGTCTTCAGATGTTGAGGGCCTTTGGGCAGGAGGTAGCATCACTGCCTCTCATGTTCACAGATGTCAAAATGGAAAGATAGGACAGTGAAAAAAACTTAGTTAAGGTCACCCAAGCAGGCAGTGGAGGAGCTGGGAATAAAATCCAGGTTTCATGAATCACTAAACCACACTGCTTCCCTTGGGGCTATGGATGTATTATAATAGAGTAAGATCCAGATGTGGTTTTTAACTGTCATTCAATACTCTGTGTGATATTACTCTGCCTATGAAAATATACAAATTTGGACTCCCCAGAGATCTGACTGTTTCAGGGGAGCTTGATTAAGCCAGTTTGGCATGACGTTGTTAGGCAGAACAGCACCCAAGGGGATGGGGGAGCAATTCTCAATTGCACTGACAAGGCGTTGCTGAGCCATTTCTGTACCCAGGAGGATGCATAAGGATTGGAGAAACACAATCACCAGAATGAAAGGGAGCAGAGTCAGAGCAAAGAAGCTGGACCACATCAGGAGGCAGGAGGAAAACAGATGCTTGGCAGTAAAGCTGAGATCAGATGTGCTGTTCCAGTGGCAGCCAATCCCCTTAAAAAGTTATTACTCTCCAGCTGTTCATCTCTATTCCCTTCCCAACCCACCAGCTCAACTGCTGGTTAAGTGCTCCAAAAAGTGACCCAGGCCAATCTGAGAAAGCTGTGTTTGAAGGTGATTGCAGAGCTACCAGCCTTGGTGATTCAGGGGTGGTGGTCAGTGGTGGTAGTGAGGAAGAGACGGGGATAAGAGCCAGGGATGTCCATCTCTCCACCCAGCTCTGCCACATCTCTGTAGCTCTCTAGCTACAGTCAGAGAAAGGAGCGTTAGCTTGGTAAAAAAATATTGTTCCACATGTAGAACTCTTCATGCTTTGATATTAACAGTAAGCACTGAGAGGGCCAAAATCCCATAGCCTGAAGCTATGATTTAAATTGATCTGCATTCGCATTTTCACCTCCAGGTTTGGGCTGTGGGGAGGAGGAGAATGGAAGAATTGAATCCTTTCATCAAATTTCTTCATTAAAATTGCCCCCCAGCCCACCCTGACAAATTACAGGTGTTTTTCCTCAGAGCACTGCTCTTGGAGTCAGATGGCTGCATATCATCTCAGAGTTTGCTGGGAGTAATAAAGGGCTCTTTAACTTCTGGAATTGGCCCATACAGTTAGAAACTTACATTTAAAGGTCTGAAATACTTGAAATCAAAACCTATCCCTTTCATACTTCTTTATGTTAAATAAGCCTTTATGATGTAAAGTTTAATTTCTGATTTCTGCAGAAGAACTCATGCTTTTGAAAACTTGGTCTCAGAAATGTGGATTTAATACTGGCCTAAACTGGAAGCAATATTCTTCCTTTCCCTCCCTTTAGAGTTATGTGTTCCTGAAAGCTGTTAAAGAGACATGATCCCACCAGCACGCAAGGAGGGCAATGAAGACGCAGAGGTGCCTGGCTGAACAGAACCATCCTTCACTGATCCATCGGCCACACAGTAAACCTCTGCCAGAAACAAGAGTCTCATCCTGTGGTGGAGTATTTGTAATCAAGTCCTGGGTGAAGTGATTCCCATGGATACTATGCTTTAAAAGCATTCAAGGGGTGTTGGTGATGAGAATTGCCAGTCTAACCCACTAGTGAGACCTTGCACAAGGCTCCTGGTTGTATTGAGGGTCCCAGGTGGTAGAGAGAAGATGATTTGGGGAAGAAGCACTGAAAATTCATGCCTTTCACTATGAAAGCCTCCTGTCCAGCCCCTGTAGACTAAGCAAGACAGCAGCTGTCACATCTGGAGGTGGCAGCTCACTCCCATGTTGAATGTATGAACTGTTGTAGGGATGAAACAAACAACAGTCTGATGTGAACTAAAGGTGGAAAACACTACTTTGGTATCAACATTAATCCTTCCTAATAGTCTAGTCATATCATCCTCTTTGTTCTTCAAAAGGAAAAACCCCTAAAGCGTTCCATATGTTTATGTTTATTTAAAAAGGCCACCAGGAAGCTACAAGAGAAAGTTTTCCTTTTAGTTCTCTGAGAATAGAGGCAGGAGTCATCTCACTATATTCTGGCTACCTAAAAAGTGTGTGACATATAAATAAGACTTGCTCAACATCTGCTAGAGATATACTGGAAACTCCAGGAAAGGATTTCTGCCAGCCCAACCAAAAACAAATCAAAATGAGCAGGGAAGATTTGTTTTTCGGAGTGTCTCCTTCATCAGCCAAGGGAGTTTAGATTTAGGACAATTTAGGGCAGACACCTAAAATGTAGGTTCAATGATGTGAAACCACAGCCATGTCACAGAGAGAGAAACTGTTGACCAGGAGAAGAAAAATAAGGCCTGAAAAGGGAAGCAGAGAGCAGCCCCAGCGAAGGTAAGAAGAGACGGAAAGTTGAAGAGTTACAGACAAAAGACAGCACTTTTAAAACAAAGCTGGTTCAGAGGCTGTAATGCAATGTGTCCTTCAATATCAGGTTAGCTGCTCAGCAGCTGGCACTTTGCACTGTGTGAAAAGATCTCAGCTGAAGATCTTTGATAATCCAGCCAGCCGTGGAGTACTCTGGGGCACTATTCCCCAAAGCTCATCAGGCAAGTGCAGGAAGAGGGAGGCAAGGCTTTCCCACTGCTGACAGACACCCTGGCTGTCCCCTGCTCCCACCCACAGTGAGTCACAACTCAGGAGACACCGCCTCAGGCACTGGAGAAATCCCCATGCCACTGAAACGTGAAATTATTGACAGGATGCATGTGATGCTCTCCTTCTTGAGCATGCTGGAGCCAAATCCTGCCAGGGCTACAGCATGGGGAGACATCAGGACGTGTGGTCAGGACAGAGCCCTGAGGATGGGTCACAAAGGCACACGACCACAAACCAGTTATTGGGAGAGCATGCTCTGGGAGCCAGGTCTTGATAGATATACTGAAACTGGAAACTTTCTGTGTCTTACCTGCCACAGCCAGCATGTGTTTGCACATCTCTTTCTGAATAAACTTTTATATAGCAATAAATGCACTATAGCTGGCCAGGTGTTCGCTTGTTCCTCAGCCTCTGATATCTGGGGCCATTACTGCAATATCGTAGTGCCAAATGCTTCTGCTCAACAACCATGCTTGGCTGCGGTGCCCTGCAAAATCAGTCTGGGCTCTGTTCCTCTGCTGGTGGTGGTTAGACCAAGTACCCAGGGGACAGGTGGGGGGATGCTGCATATTTACAGAGGGACGGAAATATTAAACCTTCCCCCTGCTTGTAAATTAAATGCTCTGTTAAACCTCCAGGTCAGATGCTCGACCGACCACCCTGCCATCTCCTCTGATTTATCTCAGCAGCAGATGCAGGCCCACACTTGGGTGGTGAGCACTGCCAGTAACAAAGCAAATCCCTTGCTCACCCTCTCCTTTGCCCAGGAAAATAAAAACTCAAGTCTGCGGACTCCTTTAGAGGGGGAAGAGGGAGCAGTGAGGTTTCATGGAGTGGTGGAAGGATGCTTTACCTTTGCCGAGCTCACATCTGACTTATGGACATGAAGTTGCAGGGGCTGTGTGGGCCAGCCAGTGAGCCCCAAAGATGCCCACAGCCTGCCAAAGTGGGGACACTGCACATCTCTGGCTCTTATCTCCCACAGCGATGCTGGCTTGTCGGGCATCATGGGGTGAGACATCTGCTCCTCCAGTCACTCTGCTCCCTCTCCTGCCCAGCTGAATGACCGCCTGCCATCCTATCCTTACCTGCAGGTCCTGTCCTCACCAAGCCGGCTGAGCACACATCTCAACGGGGGTTTTGTGAAGGTCCACATCCTCTCTGAGGACTGGAAATGGGGTCTAAGTTCTAACTCTGTAAAGGAGCTTCAATCCTATCTGTTTCTCGAGCCCTGGGGATGCTACAAGATGGTATTATATTGCTAAAACCCCTTGGTTGACTCTTTTTCTCTTCTGTTTTCCTTTTTTTTTTTTTCTTTTTTTTTTTTTTTCTTCTTTATCTCTGCATTCCCCATTCTTCCTTCTCCTGCTTTTCATGTTGCACAAATGAGTAAGGAAGCAGATTTACATGGTGTGAGATGCTAAGAGGAACCTTATGCCACGCTGGCGTGAATACTGTGTCAGAGAGAAATGTGTATGTCTGTGTGTTTGAGACCACTTGCACAGGACAGCAACCGCAGGATCATGGGGATAGGAAAGCCTGATGTCTTGAATTCTGCAGGAAAAACAGCCAGCCTTGATCCTCATTCTGGGAAACAACAGCTGCTGCCAGGATAATTTTATCCTCTTGCTTACACAAGAGAGAAGATCTATTTTACAAACATCCCGTGATCTCCTGGACCCGTCCATGCGGTCATTCCAGGTCAGAGTTGCATCACCCGAGTGGCAGGTCCATATTCTGACCTGCTTTTTTGCTGTCTCCCAGCAGACTCTTCCTCCTTTTAGTGCTCTCATCTTAGGGACCATATTCTTTCCTCTCCCAATTAAACTGGTTATGAATGCATGCTCTTCGCAGAGTTTCTCCATGCTCTTCTCAGAGTTTCTCCATGACTTTCAGGACACTAGGAAAGTTTTGCTCCATCACACTCCATGCAATGACTCACTTTCAACAACAATCAATTATGGAAGAAAAGAGCTTGTTTCGCTCCTTACAGGATGCAAGGCACTATAGATAAAGAATCCATGCCCTTATGCTGAAGTATTTGTCTTTTGCTGGTCTTAAACTTCTTACTGGCTGCCTGAGTGCAAAGGAAGAGACACAAATTAATTAAAATAAGATAGAGACGAGACGATGAGATACAGAGACATTTCTCAGCTCCCTGTCTTTCCACAGAAACAGGCTACCTTGCTACACTGGTAATCCAGAGAGCACCTCTGGTTAGCTCCCAGCAACATTCCCCAGATGAAAATTTCTCTAACAAAAAAAATAAGGAGAAAGAGAAATCTCAAAATCTGTCATAAATTTTTGAGGGGTTGCAACAGAATAAAACCTGAAATGCTTCATTTTGTAATCAGGCATTTTTTTTTTTTTTTATTTTATTTTTTTTTTTTTTTTAATTTTCTCATTTGCTTCTTTGTGATGACTTTCTGGCTTTGCATTTTCTTCTGAAAACATTCAGAAGATAAAAGATAAATAAATCCTAAACCTTCCAGAGAAGCTAAAAATGAAAACTTTGGCACTTCTGGACAAGTAAAATTGGCTTCAAAAGAGACAGAAAATGGCTTAAAGTTGAACACAACTTTGTATTTCAAGAAAATAAATTCCCCCCCCCAAAATGTCATTTCCTTCAGATTTTTCCAGTGCTAAAATTTCTTAAAGTATCTCTTTCCTTGAAATTAGTGATGACTCCAGTCACCCATTTGGCTCTGAACTGCCATTATTGTATTGGAAGCGCTGTGTAAGCCATCCAAAAGAAAGAGCTCTCCTGATTGTTTCATGAGGCCTCCCCAGAGCATGGAGGGTGCCCTGGAGGGTGGCTTTCAAGCCACGTTTTTATTTGGTTAGCAACGGTCACTTGGCATCTGTGAAATCAAAGTATTCCCATATTTAACACCGGACTACGGATGCTTACAATCAGAGGGTTAATCATTATGGAAATACTGACTGATTCTTGAGTCAAATGTCAGGTTGTGCCAAAACCCAGAGCCCCAGGACAAAGGACAGAGAAAAGTCAGCTCTGACTAATGCTGCAGATAAAACGGCTGTTACACAAAATGTGTCTTCCAACACAGCGCTCAGGTCACAGCAGTATATGTGCCACAAAGCCCACTTTCCTTCCCTGCGAAACACAGTGAATGCCATTAGCTGTGATCTGATTTGTGCCAAAGTCTGGGGTTCACAAAGCGGGGATCAACTGGTGCCCGACTAATAAAAAAAAAAAAAAAGAAAAAAAAAGTTTCAGAATGATACATGAGTAAACTTAGAAACTGTAAATTAGAAGAGGGTCTCTAAGCAGCAGCGGGGAATGGGTCTGGAGTACATCCACCATGGATACAGCACCTTTAAATAAATGATACCTTGTTTTAAGATGAACTGCATAAATCAGTGAATGGGGTTGTATGATACAAATATCTGTGAAGGCAGGGCCAGGTCTCCTGGTTTAGCTCTGCCTTCCTATAGTCATCTTTATTGAGGGCTGAAGAACTGAAAACAGACAATAGTCATAGCAGCCAATGCTTGCAGTCCCTCCTCAAATTATCTTAAATAAAGACTGACATCTTCAGTGATGACTCAGGATATTGGTGGTTGCCAGTTTTGGCTGCCCCATGTAGCAGAGAGTGAAATGAGCATGATTTCACATGAGATGGTCCTCTTAGCACCAGAGAGCTGGTTACACCACCACGCCCTTTGGGAAGTCTTGGTTCACACATCAACAAGTGCCCACAGACATTTGCCCTTAATCAGCCCTTTTGGTCTGGTCCAAGTCAACAGTGTGTGGACTTGTTCAGTAGCATTTCTTTTGGAGGGAGGGGAAGAAGGCAATCTGCAGAGCAAGAAAGTCCCATATGTTATTTTTCTAAGCTTAATGGCGGTTGCAAATATGTGAATCTTAACGGCTAGGGAGAATAATATGTGACATGCAGTCGGGGTGTTTCTGATCCTGTGGGACTATGTGTGTCCATTGTTCACCAGAGTAAACAATGGGATTCCCATCATCAGATTTTGACTTGGCTTCTACCTCTGGGGCAATTCAACTTAGGTTTTTCAAATCTTTGGCCATGGCAGGGGCGGGTGACTGTTGTTGAAGGGACAATTGTGAGGCACAGCTGGGTTGGAGCTTGGATGTGCTGCTACAGCACACAGAAAGAGGCTGACAGCTCTGGATGTCAGTGCATCCCTCAGTTGTAGAGAGTATTCTTGGAGAGAGACAGATCTCCTGCCCTTCAGGAGAGAAGGATCCTAAATGACCAACTAATGCAAGATGCTAAATTTTTAAATAGAGAAAGGGCAGTATGATGAATCTCATCTGAATAGAACATGGTCATTAACACATCATTAAAAATGCCTGGTGCTTTACAAATGCAAACAATAAAATCCTTCCAGGAGTGTAAGGCTCCCCTCACTCTTTAAATACAGCTACATTTATTTATTTATTTATTTTTAGTGCATGATGACTTTTCAATATTCAGTCTGTTTCTCTTCTCTTTGTTCACAGCTACTGCTGTTCCTCAGCTAGATAGGAGCAGGATGTTTGCTCTCTGTGTTCGACAAGCAGTGGCCCATCCTTACCTTGTCCTCAGAGCAAATCAAATCCTTTTTACATACCCTGACTCTTGTTTGGTGGCTCAGAGAGGACTGAAGTTTAAGTTTATTACATATATAATGTAATCTGGGATAAAGGTGGGTGCCTCAGCAGCTTGTGTCACTAGCCAGAAGGCACCTAGAAAGGAAGGTGGAAAACTAGGATTTGACCTCAAAAAAGGTCATTGGGGAGAATGCAGAGCCCAAGGGCAGCAGCCAGTTCTGCTACCAGAAAATGGTGTTAGAGTGGTGTTCCTCTTTCCATCAATTCCCAGTTATTCTGTATCCAACTACAACTAATCGCTTTCCCCTAGACAGTATTTTCTGGGCAGCATATCTTGGTGGGACAACCATAATCCTACCAATGTTAAAGCAATAGGAAGTGTGGAGGAGGGGTCCTGGAACAGCCTGAAGAAGAGTGTGCTTGTGCTGGGGGACAGTGATGGGAAGGGCTTGGCTAGCTGAATTTAGTGAAATGAAGGCTGAAAAGGGTAGGATTCGCTGCCACAGACACATCGGGGAGAGGAAAGAGAGCTATTTAACTGTCCTACAATGTTGGCACAGGAACAGCTGGGTACAGGCTGCCCATGAATGCATTTAGACAATGTGAATAGATGGAAAACAGTAATACAAAATTTAAAAACAAAAAACAAGCAACAACAGCAACAAAAACCACAGACAAAGTCATTTTCAGATTATAAAGTCATAGAAATAGAACTGAGAAAATCCTCCAGAGACCTTCTCATTTTGAGCTTTTTAACCTTTGGCAATATGACAATTGCCAATGTGGCCACAACACTTTTCATTTACAGCTTACTAAAAAGAAGATGATTACCTGCATGTTCCTCTTATTGTTTTCCCCATTTGGCTGCGTGTTTCCATGCAAGGACATGAATTAGTATAATTAATAATTTGCAATCATTTCACAGCCCTTCATCTAAAAGTGTTTCATGGACAACTGGATGAGAAATGCTTCTCTACTGCAATTCCCTGCTCCAATGCCCTGTCACAGGCATCTAAAGCATCTTTCTTTCTTGACACACTCACGAGAGGGGTTGTGGGAATGTGGCTGCTGCTAACAGCAGGACTCAGACTTTATGATTTCTTCTAACCATTGGGGCTGAAAGAATGCAAGACCTCTGAGTGTGATGGTGGTAGTAATCGAGAGCTTTAAGCCAGCCCTGACACCAAGTAAAGAAGATGCAAGATGATCAACAGGGAGGCCAGGGAAATTTCCCTGGAGCAATCTCAACTGGATTTAGAGGGGAGCATGGGAGACCTGTGCTAGAAAGACAGCAGGAGGGAGCTGAAAACCAAAGGGAGATCAGGGGCCAAGAAAAGGCTGGTGGACATGTAGCCCCCACCACCTCTAATCCTCAGGCCAAAGAAGGAGCAGCAAAGCTCCGCTTTCCCATGCTGCTGAGAAATCCTGAGCCTGTGCTGGGCTTCTCTGGCTCTCTACAGTTTTCCCTGTGCCTTTTTCCTCCTTTCACTTTCTTATCTGTTTAGCATTCATCTTCCAGTGCTGGGACTGTTTTGGGCAGTGGGTACAAATAGTGCCCAACACAAACAAGCCTAGAGGTGCTACTTTCCTACAAACAAATAACAGAAGAAGCTTTATTTTGGCTTCACTTCTCTGCCTCTGCACAGGAACCTGTGTCATCAGTGGGTCTGCAGACAGGAAAGATAAAGAGCTGAGCCCTCATATTCCAAATGTCTATGTATGCATTCTTTCCACAGGCTGTGAAAGTACCCCAGAAAAGCTCTTTTAGGGCTTAAAGCATTACTGTTCTGGTCTACACTGTCATTTAGTTCCCTGGGTAGTAGAGAAGCCGGGAGTGGAGAATGCCAGATCTGGCTTTACTTTGGCCCTACAAACATATTAGTGAGTAGTGAAAAGTCAGGGAAAAGCATAAATCTCACTGCTGCACTCCAGTGCTCTGGGAGTTTTTCAAGTCCCTCTGGAATCAAGAGGCAGTTTGCAGTTTGGAAATCCAAATGTTCTTTGCTGATGGGGCCAAATTCGGTCTTAACACAAGGCCATGGAAGTCAGGGGAGTTTCATTAGGAATGCGTTAGGAATTGCATCTCTGCTTTAGGGGCTATATATTAGGGGAGCTGCTGAGCCAGCCTGACTTTATAAAATGTCAGAAGTAATAAAGAGCAAGCCTTGTACCAGTGTGTTTTCACTCCTCACCCTGAGATTATCAGATCACCACTGATACCAAATCATTCCTGGTAGACAACAGTAAAAATGTTTTGCTCTGCTCTGCAGTCTGCTATGGAGCATCTCAAAACCCCTGCAGATTGTTCGTGTAACTTTATCACTTTCACCTTCTAATTAGCAAATGGTATTTTAACCCTTTCACTAAATGTCAGACAGAGCACAGGACTGAGCCATATGCATTCACACCAGTGTACCCCTGGAGCACACTCACTTCTGCAAAATCCCAATATCCCACAGAAATCTCACTGGCAAGTCAAGGTGGTAGGTGGAGAAATGCACCAGGGATTTACACTGCTGCACCCTGTCAACTTCTGCGTGAGCAGTGTGGGTGTGTGTGCTTTAAAAATGTGTGCACAAAATTTTCTCCTTCAAGCCCATACTCTTGCAAAGCCTGACATGAGGACAGTGAAAGAGTCCTCATGCATCACCCTGCACCAAGAAAGCAGAATGCCAGGCTGAGCAGCATCTGGGTTTTGGGAGTGCTTTCCCATTTAGGTGGGGCTATGCTCCACCTTGGCCGGTAGCAGCTGTCCTCAGTGTGCTCTCTTTCATTGCACCAGCCATGACAAACTGCTGGGCTTTTGGAGGTTGGGACCTTGGTGAACCACAGCAGAGACATCAAATGCTATTCATGGCTCCTGCAAAGCTGCTGCATCTCAGACATCCCAACTATTTTAAATTTAAAACACAGTTTTGGAAGGCATGTCTCTCCTGCAGCATTCTTCCCATTGCACCCGTGCGCACGGGCTTGGCTTTCCAAACAACAGCTCTACTGAGGGGCTAGTTTTGTTATTAATAAGATAGTTGTGTTTATGTAGTTTTAAGTGATGTTAAAATTAAAGTGAAGCTATGATTCAGCTGACTTCGAGTTTTCTCAGCTCCCTTCCTTTGCACACACAGTTTGCCCTGCACTTGTTTGCCTTGGCAGGGCCCAGGCTTAGTAGTAACAATTTCATCTTCCATTTATAGGCATCTCACACCACGCTATTCTTTTAGAGCAGAGCACTTCTTGGAGTTGAGCAAGGGGGACATGTAAAGCCAGACACACAAAGGCTCAGATCCTTTCAGGAGCTCAGCTTCTTCACAAGAGGAATAGCTTTGTCTCTGCCCTTTGGGAAAAATAAGTAGAAAAGGAAAAAAAGTCCCATCTCTGACTTTGGAACTTGAAAAAGCAAAGGGAAGCAGTCACAAGCCTGCAATGTTTTACGTTCACTGTACACTGCCTGGCAAGTTTCCAGGACAAATGTAGGAAAGCTGTAAACTGGTGGAGTTGGACAAACCAGCAGATATATTTTTTTTTTACTTTTTTTTTTTTTTCTTTTTCTTTTTAGATACTTAGACTTCAAGTAACTACTGTACCAGAAACTGTCTCTTCTGAGAGTCTGTGCTTGCTTTCCCACCTAGACTTCCCAGCACCTAAGTGTAGTGCAACCCACAGAGAGTTGCCTCTTTCCTGTTAATCACTTGCCAGCCCCTCCTGCACTTTAGCAGTGCTCAAGCATAGGGCTTTGGGATGAGTTTTTTTTTTTTTTTTTTTTTTTTTTTTCCTTGTTGTTTTGTTTGTTTTGTTGCACTGTATTTTGTTGTGTTTTGTTTGTCTGCTTGTTTTGTTTTTAAACTTTTTAAAATTTATCATTTAGGGGGAGTGTTGTAGCAGGGATTTGACACTCTGGGAACCAAGACTTTGGGGTACTTTTCAGCTTTGCCTTGAAGTTCCACAGAAAAGAAAAAAAACATGAATGAGACCTTGACTGCAGCAAGGCTAAGGGGCACTGCAGCTACAGCATCACCTGGTGACAGCAGCCTGCCACTTACAAAAATGAGACTTGTCCTCTGAGAGTACCACTGAGTCCCCTCTGCTTTGTCTCAGCACAAATGGAAACTTAAGTCAAACATTTTCTTGCTTTGATACATGAATTGCAGCGAAGGGCAGGGATGCACCTGGAAGAGGGAGCAATATCCCATGCCTGGAGCTTGTCATGCAAGTGGTAAAATGAGGTGGATGAGGAATGAAGGAGTCCTGAGTGTGGGGAAGAGATAGTTTTGCATCAGCAAATGACTAATTGCCTTTGCGCTACAAGCAACCCCCTTTTCAGCAGGCATCCTTCCTCACCACCCTATTCCCTACCCACTGGGCCCTGAATGCTGCCAGATCCGTGTCTGAGCACTGCTTGTGAGGGGGTTCCTTGCTCCCCAGGGTGCCTTCACAGAGAGCCCCATGTCCTCCCCTGGCCCCAGGAGAGGCCTGCTCAGACAGCACGCCTCTTGCAGGATCTCAGCCTGCATGGGGGCTATGGGTGATACTCCACAGGCCTCATCACTGGCAGTATTGCTGAGCATGAGGGGACAGCCAGAGCAGCGTCTCACCTGCCTGGTCTGGCAGGACCTCCAAATTCTGAAGTCTCTGTG
Source organism: Nettapus auritus (assembly GCA_011076525.1). NCBI lineage: Eukaryota > Metazoa > Chordata > Aves > Anseriformes > Anatidae > Nettapus > Nettapus auritus. The sequence goes on from CM021771.1 coordinate 28,805,088, forward strand.
GTCGAGTCTGGCCTCCAAACCTGCTGATTCTCTAGATCCTTGGCGAAGTGAACATGGGCTCATCCCAACAAGCTGTGAGATGATAGAGAAATGACCAGATTTTGCATCTATCAGGAGGACAGAGAAAAAGTGCAATGTTTTGGGTAGCAGCATGCGACTGGCTGGGGTCCAGAGGTACAGGCAGAGCTTGTGTCAGAAATCTCCTTCCCCCACTGTTGCTCCCGGTTACATGTCCAGCCTTAGCATGTCTTTCACACTAGGTGACGTTCAACTCCTGTGTCTGCAAGCCTGTTGTGTGACTCCCCATTCATGTCACCTCTCTGTCCCAAATCTGCTTCCCATTTGTCAGGAACCAGATTCCCTGCTGTTTCTGGTGGACTTTCTCTGAGCTGCTCAGCCATGACCCGGGCCTGAGGCATGTTGGATGGCAGCTCATGAATCTCACACTGCAATGACTGACCACAAACTGAAAACCTCCCAGTGGAAGACTGCTCTTTAGGAGTGTGTTATGCTCCCTTCCCAAAATTGCTAGTTACTCAGTCACTTCTGCATAAACAGGAACTTTGTCTCCAGCTTCTTTCCAAGTGCTGCAAATCCAGCAGCTGGCGTGCTATCCTATCATCTTTAGGACAGCATCATCCCCTGAAACATTAGAAATGTGCATTGCGTCCTGGCTTTCCAGTAACCAGATTCACTTGCACTTTCACTGATGTTTTGGTCCCCAGAGTAAAACCGCCTACATTTTGCACACAATTGGCAGGCCAGGGCTGCAGCTCTCCTCTGCTCACCCCCAGCAGATGATCTGCTAGAAGCTCTGTGGGGCAGAGGCAGTAGGAATTGTGCAGTGATGAAGTCACATAAGGCCTGTTTTAATTAAAGATGCTGCTTTTCCTTTCAGACTTTGCCTGCTCTTGGCACTGCATGCTGAGGGATAGGGTGGGGAACAGACTCTGTCCCTGCTTCAGAGAGCTCCAACAGAAGGTGCCCAGATGCTCACCAGAGCTGTGATGGTCCCTAACCTCGTGCCTTGGAGCTGATGCTTGCTGTGAATCCTGGATGCTCTTTTGCTTCTGTAAAAGCTGGGCCTGAAGGCTGAGGACTGCTCTCTGCATGCAGGATGGGTCCTGGGAGCCCCTCACCATGCCCTGTCAGCAGCCCTGCCTCTCCCAAGCACATCTTGCAAAGCATACACTGCCACTTCAGACAGCTGCCCTCTTGCTTTTTATCTGGAATACTGTTACTCTTTAGGCATTTGCAGGGCAGAAAAATGCCTGTTACTTCCCAGGGATATTTCTTAGCAGTTCTGAAGCTATGTGCAGCGTTTCAATGAATTCTGTTTCTGTGTGTCCGGAATAGGTATGTTCTCTCTGTCTGGTTCATTTGTCTGAGACAAGGGCATGGGGCCCTCAGGTGGGTTAATTTATAATTCCTAATCTAGGTGCTGCTAGTGGCCTGGATCATTCCCTTAATCTTTTAGCATAAGAGAATGGTATAATGAAAGTCTCCTTCTGCAGCAAGTTTCAGAGGGTTGTCTGGGTTGCTCACCTGGAGCTGTTGGCATCCTCTTCACATCAGAGAGAAATGGCACAAAATATTCTTGAAGGCTGTGGTAATTTCAGAGGTCAGAGAGCAGAATGGGGCTCCTTCCCCTTCCATCCCACCTGAAAGCATTAGGAAGATGTCCAGGAAATCTTCCCCTTCTGCACAGCCTCATTTCTCCAGTCCTCTTAGTCTCCTGTGGCCCCTTCACCTGCTTTCCTCCTTTTACATCAGCACTTCCCACCTCAACATTTCCCCTCCTTCCATCATTTCTGACCTCATCTGCCCTTGCCCTTTCCTTTAAATCTGTTCCTCTCTTCTCCCACCCCCCAATGACTTTCTGCCTTCTAGCCTCACCTCTGGTGCATTCAATGGGTGTGCCAAGCCACCGTCTCCTTGTTCAGCAGCAGACTCTGCAGCTGCTCTGGCTTTCTTGGCTCTCTTCATTTTCTTTTTTTTTTTTTTTTCATCCTTCCCCTGAACATCCAGAGGTTGCAAACCTCAGAAAGACCCCCCAGCACCAAGGTTTCTGACCCATTCTTCTGTCAAAGAGAGGAGAAGAGGTTCTCTTTGGGAATTTTTGAAGTTGCTATGTCAGCAGAGATGGTGCAGAAGCCCACGGCACTGCCCTGGGAAATCATTAGCTCTCTGTCTGAACCGAGCGAGCTGCTTTGAAGAAAGCATGTGAGCACTGTGCTCTTCATTAAATGCCTTGCATGGGATGACGGGAACTGCAGGGGGAAAAGGAATGGACTAGAAAGGAGAGACACACTCAGGAAGAGCTGAGCATGTAGCAGAGGGATAAATAAACTCAGTCAAATGGGGGAGAGGCCTGACGAGACCTGCCAGGGAATGGTTTGAGGGTCCAAATGAGAAACAAAGAGCTCTGTAGAGCAGTCTGCAATGTATGTGCATGAGGTGGTAGTGGAGATTTCCAATGAAGAGCACTACAAATGGGTGGCACCCTGAATTGTGACAGACTTCTCTGTTTAGGAAGCATTGATAGAAAACAAACAAACAAACAGAAAATCATGTTCTTGTTTTGGTAAGGAGCTCATCTGGCTTTTCATTATTCACTCTAACAGTGCTGTAAGTTAGAAAAAGGATTGCAATTGTCCTTTGTCAGTTGGACCTGAGGCACCAGGGGTGCATTTTAATTGTCCAAGGACTGACATTGAGTCTGTGGGAGAGCAGGGAGCTCAGAAATCCTAAACAGCAGCCTCTGTCCTTGGGAGAGAAGACCTCTTTCTAGTTAATTTGTTGTTTTGAAAGAGTGGTGAGAAGACAGCTTGATTTTGCCTGTCATTGCCAGGAAGAGAGAGACAAAGTGGAGGCAGTTCAGAGGAAGGATGACCAAAATGACCAGAGGTGGCTGAGCTAGCTTGGTTTCTGAGCTGCAATTGAGAAAACAAAATCTGCCCAGCTTGGCCAAGTGACAGTGAAGGGCTCAGACTCACAGTCAAGTTGCCATGGCTTCATGAATAACTGTAAATTGGTTGAGAGAAGCAGTGGCAGTCTTGATAAACCTCCAGATTGCTGATGGGTGTAAATACCACGGCCAAAGAGGAAATGGTCTTGGCCCTGAACCAGGGACTGGCTCAGACTGAACATGGTTCTCTTTTGACTTTACCATTGTGGATGGCCATACTGTAAATGAATCTCTTGCATGACTGTAGCTCTAGTACAGAATGGCCTTTACCCCATCTCTATTGCAGCCTCATGAAACATGAAAGTTCTTGTTCAGTGTTGTTTCTTCTTTTTTGGGGTCTGAACTGAATGGTAATTAATGTTCATTGATAGTGCCTTTGAACAAGAAGATTGAATGCAAATTGTTGAAGGGAACAGGGAATAAATAGTCTTGGTACCCTGTAAGACCGAGGAAGAACCTTATCCTTATCTGTGTCAAGTAGGTTTTTCGTTCTGGCTTACCCTAGTGGATCATCTGAGGGGATAAACTAGATAATGCTCAGTTTGAATAAAGTTTGAATCTAGGCCTATGCAAGATCTCCATAGGTGATGCTGCCAGAGCCTCATCAGTGAGCCTTGGAGCTAACACTGTCCTGATAAACTTGGAACACATGAAATTACATGAAACTTTTTTTTTTTTTTTTTTTTTTTTTTTTTTTTCCAGATGAGGCTCAGGCAGACACCACAGCATTCATTACACTAAAAACACATTTTCAAGATCTGCTTCCAAACCACAAGGTCTAGAAATGTCAAAAGCAACCAAACAAATCTTCCAACAGAATCACCTGACTCCAGGAGATGAGGTTCTAGTACTCAGCTGATAACAAAAGGACTTGCAAACAACAAATGGTTCAGCCTAGCATCTGACCTAAATAATAGGGAAGAGATTTTTTTCTGTTCTACAGAACAATCCTTCAACCTGAAATGAAACAACCTATTTATTTTGGGATTATTATTATTATAATTTTTAATGTGACCTGCTGAAAAGACTGGCGAATTTCAAAATGAAAGGAATTATTTGGCAACACAAAGTTGAAGTCATTTGGGAACACATTTTGTTTCCGAAATGTTGAAGCAGAATCTTGGAGGAAATGGGAAGGGGCAGGAGGGACACTTTTTTTTTTTTTTTTTTTTTTTTTTTTCTCCTTCTTGTCAATTTGAAATTCAAATTGCACCTCCAGCAAATTCCTCTCTGTGGGCGCATCTGCATGATGTTCCCAAAGGGAAGCCTGGATCCAGCCCTTTTTGCTGAGCTTACCCTGAACAGGGAAAGATGATGTACATTCTCTGCCACTACCTCCTTTCCCAGTCAGAAGCTTGCAGGACTGCCTTTTCTCTTCCAGGAAGGTCTCTCTTTCTTCCTGGAATGTGGCACTGCTTTCTCAGCCCAGCTGCCTTCCATCAGGTCGGGAGCATGGGGCAGAACAGGCCTTGTAAACAAGGTGGTGATGCACTACAGAAGGAGAAGGCTGACCTCAGAAACATTTGCATTTCCAAAGTGTCTTGTCTGATGAACTGAGCTAGATGAAGCTCTAAGACATGCAGCAATATTGCAGTATTCAACTATGTTACACCCTGCCTTCTGAGGTCAGAAAGAAATCAGAAAACAGCCACCACAAAAAAAAAAAAAAAAAAAAAAAAAAAAAAAAAAAAAAAAGGAAAAAAAAAAGGAAAAAAAAAAAAGAGTCCTGTTTTGCATTAATGAAATTTACGAGAAAAAATAGAATGATGCTGCTCAGCAGATGGTAGGTCAATAAAGCGGGCCTTACCTGGCCTCAAATCTTTGGTATTTTAATGTATTTCCTGATTCTGTAAATTACAGCAGCCCTGTTGCATATATATGCACATAGCATTTAATGATGCATAAGAGAGACAGTGAAGTATTTTTCCCCTCACTGCCAATGATTCCTTTATCTTTGTTTTAAAGGCTTGATTCAGCCCTGAGAAATCTCCTGCCTCTGATGTGCTACAAGTCAAACTAAAAGCATCCCCCAAGAGGAAGCCATTCATATTTATTTTAGTTAATTGCTTGTTTGCATAATTACTCATTCCTAAATCCAACTTACAATAAAATCTTCCCTCCCATCAATACAGCTATTGTTACAGCTTCCAGCATGCCTGTCCCAACGGTCATATGCTGGAGCTGGGAATGTTGCTTTGTAAAGGTGAGCCCTACAGTTTAGCTTTGAAGGTTAGTATGTCTGATCTACAGAAACCAGGTCAGACAGCTTCCAAGTCGGCTCCAATACCCACTTTCTCTTCCAAGTCCTTCACTGTAATTCAGTGTAATAAAGAAAGGGTCAAGTGGATGAGGGGGCAGGAGTATTTGAGGTTGGTGAATGTAAAACAAGGATGGCTTTTAGCGGTAAGCATCTGGTTTTTGGCTTTGCCATCTCTAGCATAGGTATATGACAATGTATGTCCCTGCATATTAAAAACAAACCAAAGCAGAACAGTGTTGGAGTGTGGGAGAACGGTCACATGAAGGATGTTCTGTACAGTACAGCAGAAAGTGCTCAGATGAGACTGGGAAAGGGGCAGGTGACATGTTTTTATAAACCAGAGTTTTCCTCAAAAGTTAAAAGAATCCCTTGCATGTCCTCCTTAAACAAGTACGTTTATTTTCCCAAGATAATTTCCCATCAGATCTTTTAAAAATTGTTATTATTTTATTAATTTATTTATTTTGATATGTGCAAACAGGAGAAGAATATTTTAAAATTCTGCCTGAACCAGTAGGGCTTAGAAAGTCCTTGGCAAGGCTTACAGTGTCCTTTAGTGCCTCAGGACCAAGAGGTTTTTTCACCAGCACTGAAGAAACATATTTGTCTCTGTGCTGAATGTCCACTCCATGTCAATGATGAAATGGTGCATCCTGTAAGGCTAAGATGACAGCAGAGGGCAGGGTGTGCAACCTAGGAGAGTTGCAAAGAACGCAAACAAAAGCTTTGCTAAGCAGCCTTCAATGCTGTGTTAGGCTTCTGGCTTATTGTTTGTGTCCTGTGACTCAGATTCACCCATTCCCAGCGATTTGGCATGACCCTGCCTGAGTTGGTGGGGTCTGCCAAAAAATCAGTTTCCAAACACGTTCATTTTGACTTCTGCTGGCGTAAATCCAGGGGCAGAGCTGAAAGCCCACTCTCACCCCTAGCACCCTTCGGGATACACCCTCGCTGGGCCAAGCTGAACCAGACTGGCAGGAGTGTGCATTTATGTGTGTCTAAGAGCCTGCTCAGGGGCAGCCCAGAGCTGCTTTTTTCTAAACACACCAGAGGGTCTTTTAGAAAGCCAGTGAGGTGCCCCACCTTGATGAGAAGAGCAAGCAAGACACAGGCAAGTCACTGACCTGCCAGAGGTGGCCTTCAGGTACAGAGGTAGACCTTACTGATGGAGGTTTTTTACTGGTGATAGCTGTTGCTCTGGTTTTGTGGTCTGCTTTGTATTGGCCTGGGGCCTGTGCCTTTCCTTGCTGGCAATATGCAACACCCAGGTGGCCTCCATCTTCCCTTTTGTCAAAGACAGCTGTCTCTGAGAAGAAACCTAGATGAAGTGGACAGTGTGCTTCAGGATCAAGCTCAGCGTTGTCTGGACTGCGAATCAGACAAGGAAAATGCATTTGGAGTCAGGAGTTGGACTTGATGATCCTTGTGGGTCCCTTCCAACTCAGGATATGCCATGATTGTCCAAAGAGATGGAAAGGACACCATTCAGGTCACTAGTTGGACATCTTTTATCACGTCCCTGGAGTTTTACAGGATTAGTCTGGTGGTTGTGTCCTTACTGGCAGAAATGGTTATATCCTCGGTAGTTTCTGCCCCCATACTCGTTTCCTGACATCTCTTCACAATGTGGGTATCCCAAGGAGGAGCCAGTGCCTGCGGTAGTGTGGGAGAGGGAGGAGGGAGAGGAGAGCAAGCCTCGTGTCCTTGTAAGCGTAACAGTTTAGTCTTTGCTCTCAGGGACACAAGCTGGCAGTTGGCTTTGTAGTAACCCACATGACAACAGGAGTAACATCAGGCATAATTAGACGAAATGATGGTATAAGTTCATCTCTTTCCCCCCAAAGCACCCAGCCCCCTCAACCCATTTTGAAACAATGCACCTTTGTGCGCTCCAAGTAGCTTTTAAAAACACAATCATTTTCTTTCTTCCCCGTCACAGAAAAGAGCTTGCTGCTTGGATAACTAATGTTGAAATGTCTCGGGTAGGATGGGGGCTGGGACAGGGAGGGGATGAGACATCTCACCCACCCCTCCAGCTTCTTCTGATGTCCTCTGCCAGACAGACCCTACTCCCCCTCAAGATAATAATTTCTCCTTGTTAGTACAACTTTAAATGCTCTTCCTTTCCACCCCTGCAGCCCACAACAGTATCCCCTATTGTCCTCGCATCAGAGGTATACGTGATGTAGGCCTGATTCTGCCTTTTCCAAGGCCTCATCAGGTTATGGATGATTGGTCATGCTTCATCCACCCGATGAAGGCCATCAAAGAATAGCACAACATTTTCCCCTGCTGTCTCCTTCCACTAAGTGCAACTTGGCTGAGAGGACCACTGTGCTGGATTTGAATGGAAATTATCTAAGTGTGTGGTTCCAGCTCCCCCTGCTTGCTCCCCTCTCTTTAAAAAATGAGTCTGAAATGTAATCAGATTTACTTTAATGAGGGGGGACTGAGAAAATGCATCCCATGAAAAAGAACTTTGTGGGCAATCCAGGTCCCACACCATAAACAAAATCAAGTCACTCTGTATTAGTGTATGGAAAACTCCAACACAGGAGAAACTGTATTTCTACCCCTTCCATATCAGAGCTTTCTAGCCAGCCCATTAAGCTGCTTTGTACCCACTCCTGTGCCACCCCACCAGGTATATGAATGTATGCCTTTACCGGGTAAGAGATTTGTATGTGGAAAGGCAGCACTAGGTCAGAAGAGGACCAGATTCTGTGAGCTGTGATTTCACTTTGAGATGGTTTTGGGTCCTTTGCTGAAATATGAGTCGTTTTAAAACTACTGAGCTAAGAACTGTGGTTTTTTTTTTGGTTTGGCTGTTTGGTTTTGTGCATCTTTAAGGCATTTAGACATGAAGTGTGATGCCAGCCGTGGCAGTATTAACATTTTAAGTGTTTGAAGACTGCAAGTGAATGCTTAATGCTTTGATATATAGATCTGTGTGTATGTGTGTATTGTTGATAACTCTGAAGTTGGTTTATAACTCCACCAAGTTTATTCAAACCTAGTTTCTTTTTAAGGTCCCAGTGAGATTCCCAAGCAGTCAAGTTTGAAGACTTGCAGTGCAGTCATGTAAATAAAACTTGTGAACAGTGGAGTTTGACAAAGCCATCTTGAGAACTGTTCATCTAGTTAATGGGCACAGGAAAATTTCTTCCAGAAATGTCCCAATAGAAATACATGCAAGAAAAAAAAAGAGAATAAATAAATAAATTCTTAACATTTATTTTTTTTCCCCACTGCTTCTAACTTTGGGATAGCCATACATGTTCCTTCCTCAAAAAGCAACAGTAATTATTTCTGGAAAAAAAAATGCCTACCCTGGCAAACTTTATTCCCAAACTGTTGCATATTTCTTTTAGCACTGGCTCAAAAATATTGAAGCTGATTTTTGGGGAAGCTGTATTCTTTTCCCTGCATATGTAAGATTTGATTTTGCCCCCTAGAATTACTGGGATGTTTCAGGCCAAAAATGGAATGTTCCAGAACATGTAAGGTTGTGGCAACAGGGGATTGATCATAAACTCTTTTCCAAACTTAACTACTAGTTTCACTGTTGACTGCTTATTACCCAGAGAGTATATTTTATTGACTGTGAATTCATTAATAGTTAACTGGTGTGTAGACATTGAAACAATGTGTCAGTTCTTCATATTGAATCCTATCTCAGACAAATACAATAAGATGCCATGGTCTGTTGCTTTTTCAACTCAACATTGCTGAGTGTTGATGTCAGGGAAATGTCTTGCTCAGTTAACAGCATTCCTAGAGCACTTTGTGGGACCAAAACAGCACAAGACAAAATAAATAAATAAATAAATAAATAAATAAATAAATAAAGAGCTCCAGAGCTAAAAAACTTCAGTGAGGTTCCTAAGCCAGTAACATGCACCTTGAGGAAAAAAATAAGCAGACGAAGGATCAAATCCAATGCTGCGCTCCAGCATGAAGCCAGGGTTTCTTGCTACAAAATGCTACCTCTGCTAGAAAGGTTCCTTACTTAGATGCCTTTCCTGGGTTACCTGTATATATGATGAGTTTTTTCTCCTGCAACTTGGAGCTTTTCATTTTTCATCTCCCCCCCAACTTTTTTTTTTTCCTGGAAGTGTGGAGAGTCATTTGTAAACTTCATTGCCTTGCAAGGCAGAAAGAGCACACATTCATGTGTCTCTAGAGGTTTGAAAATGCAAAGTGCTGGATGTGACTGCTACTCATAAAGGAGTCTGATTTCTGAATGCTGATATACCTAGAAGCACATGAAAAAAAGCATTTATGTTTTAGGAGTCTATTGAATACAAGGAGGACAAACACTCTGTATCTGTTGAAGGCCAGGATCATTGCCGTAAGATTAACTAGAATGGAAAAACACATGGCAGCTATCCAGGAAACACAGCTATCAGAAGGTAAACAAGGATAAACAACCAGGGACTCCAAAAAGTTGCCCTACCATCAAAATAAAAGATATGTCCCCCTCAGAAGGCTTTATATACTAGAAGCATGTGTCTAAATACAAAACAAATAGAAGTATTTTGGGCTGAGGAGTGGTTTTAAGGCCACAGCTGAAGCCAAGAAAGAGGGCCAGCCCTGGCTGAAGTTGGAGAGTGGAGGTACACAGTGTGTGGTGATTTTTGAAAGACCACAGAGTGAGTTTCTGCTCATGACAATCCCTAAGGAGGGAGACTTTGATTCTCCTTGTCCTTTTCAGTATGAAGTAATCACTTTTCATATGGCATGTGTGTGAGGACAGTAGAGCTTTTCCACCCCAGCTTCTGTGAATATCCTTATTGGCTTTGCTAAGAGGCATCAGCACAAAAGGATTGGAACACAATTCCCTCCAGAATGAGGGCTTAACTATTCAGCTGGTCCTTGGCATTCCCAAGAGCAGAGTGCAGGAGCACTAGGTTCCCTCTAGGCCCAAGGAGAAAAAGAAGTGGCTCAGCAGTCTGAAGTTCTGAACTGGGTGTGCCCCTCTCCCAGACATCTCTGGCACCTATGGTGAACATACTACTAGCTCGGAGTTTTGGCTAGGTCATGTGGCGGGAGTCCTATGCTGTACAAACTAAGAGGAGTAATTTGCAATGAAGAGAGGGTGGCCCTAGGCAGATACTTGCAAAGATAATAGAGGAGAGGGGAAGAAGTGGGGAGCAGAAATAGTTTGACAATGTCCAAGGTCATCACAAAGTCTGTGGCAGGTGTGAGGTGGGAGTCTTCAGTGCCTAAGTCATAAGATCTTCACAATAAGGCAAGTCCCAAGGAGTTCTTTGGGTTTGTCCCTTAAAGACCTGTCTACAGATATCCACTTCTGCATTAGCTTCAAGTCATCAAGTCATCTGCTTTATGGCTACTAACACACAAACCAAAACACATGGCTAATCATACTCCCCCTGGTTGGACTACCCAAGCCAGAAACAATACCAAAACCTTTTTGATAGATTTTGATCCTTGAATTCATTAAAATGCTTCATCTATGTACCTGTTAGCAGTCTCAGTCACTACAACTGCAAGTACCTGACTTCATTTTCTTGCACAGTGGATACTTATCTTTGAGACTGTTATCACCAAACAGTGAGGAAGTATTTCCAGTTTATGGATTTCTACTGTTTTACATCCTCAATCATGGTCAGCAAGTTGCACTTAACCATGCGTACTTTTTTGAGTAGCCTTGAAAATGAAACAGGAGTGTGAAAGTAAATGAGAAAACACTTTCTGACTGCAAAAAAGTAAATTTCTGTCCTTGATTTAACATAGTTGCTCTTTCTATAAAAGATCTATCAATCTATCTATATTTTTTTTACAGAACAAGTACACTTTTTATTCATGAGGAGCCCTCTTTAGCAGTAAAATAAACACATTAAAGAAAAACCACAAGTGGTGATTTTAAAAGAATGACTCTATACTGTTTTCAAGGGAGATATTTGCATAGAGTTACTCTGGACAAAATGCCTAAGAAGTGCATTGCTATCTTTCACTGAAGCGTAAAAACCTTTAGACATTATTAAACTTCTCTTATGATGGCCCTCAAGATTATAAACAAAGGAAAAAAAAAAAGTGTGGTAGTTAGGAACAAATATATTCCTCATGTATTTCTTTGCCTCAACTGGGAAAAGGCAAAAGAAGCACTTGGCCCATTGGGTCAATTGTTCAAGAGAAGTAGCTTAACGGCACAAATCACAATGCTAAGGAAAACCAGAGAGCCCAGATGCTAGAGGGTTGCCTGTGATCTCATGTCTGTTTTGTAGCTGTGTGTATTGGATATCTGTTGACAGCAAGGAACTGGCTCCTCATTTACAAGCAAGTTATCAGAGAACTGACTTGCTTTATGTTGATAGAGACTTGGAAGTTTCACTACAAGTCTAATAACTGTGGGACACCTCAGCAATGCAGTTTTAAGGACAAAATACAACCAGGTCTGGTGCATTGTCTACTCTGATCATTCATTTGTCCCCTCTTCAGTGGCAGGCTCTCAAATTTGTGCTAATGAACAAAGGAAGGATTTGGGAAGAACTGGCATCTGTCTCCAGTTGCTTTGCTGTTCCAAACAAGTCTGCCTCTGTACGTTTTGTGGGAGCAGTCAAAAACTCACTCCCAATTAATCATCCTTCTTATTTGGAAAAGGTGATAGAGTGATTTGATGTGTCAGTAGAGGCTCTTCAGCATATTGGGGTTCTTATGTTAAACTGAGGCATTGGGATCTAATTCCACAAATGTTCATATGCTGTGGGACTAGCTATTATTTTGGGCACAATACAATATCATAGACTTTTTTTTTTTTTTTTTTTTTTTTCAAAAAGTTGCACCTCAGGCTGGCTGAATAACATGAGCTAACTCCTTATTTATTTATTTATTTATTTATTTATTTATTTATTTTAGTAGTAGCCTTCATGTAAGAAAAAACAACAAAAACAACAAAAAAAACAACAAAAAACAAACACTAAAAACAGAACTCATTAAACACAAAAAAATGATGTCTGATCATACACATTCCGTTTTAATATTTGTTGTAGAATAATTTTCTGATTGCAATAAATGAATTCGCACTATGTGATGTTGCACTTGCATTCAGCTTCTTTGTAGCTTTGTGGTTATCTAAGGTACTGCATTCATTTTGCTTCTACTTAACAGATTTAGAAATGCTTTTACTCCTTTTCTCACTAAGGTCCTACTTCCAAGGAAACCCCCCCTCCCAAACTTCTACAAACTTTCATCATGATCTCTCAGCTGCCTTAAAGCCCTCTTGCTCCTTATTCTACACAAAATACCTTTATTTGGTTACTGGTATATTGTAACTGAACTTCCAGGAGGACTATTACTGCTTTATGTTCTTCTTTCCAGCTGTTTTTGGGAACTCTTTCTTCTGCTATTAAAGAATCTATCTGTTCAGAGTATCACAATATCTGTTGTGGCAAGAGCAATGTAAAGGTTAAATTAGTTATAGTTAATATTAAGAACTCGATGACATTAACTGTTATATGCATTAAACTTGTTGTAATCAGTAGATAAATGTTAGTTGTGAATCTTTGTCATGGTGTCATTGATAAAGATACTGAAAGTAATAACTAGTAATAATTATACCATGTATTTGACCTGCAGTTAATAACAAGATGTATTCATTAAGCGACTATGCTTTTCTGATTTTCTGGATATGACAGAAAAACAAGGTCTATTATTTCTTTATCTACTGTTATGAAATCATCACTAGGGTGTCCACATCCTGGTGTAGGCTTTTGGGTTGTAACAGTTTATGCTTGCTACATCTTTTATTTTAAATGCCAGAATCTTTCTGCTGTCTGAAATGTTGGGTTTGGTTTTAGTACTTTAGTATTTCCTGGGCAGATTCGGAGTCCTCTGTTTAAGATGTTTTACTGCACAGAAAAATATGACTGCATTAATGTATTTTATGTATAAACCAAAGTGTCTAAGTTAATTGAAGCTGTTTCTGGGACTCAGGGTTTTTGAATAGCTAGTTCTGGAAATCAGCACAGGGGAGCAGGCCTGGGAGCAGCTCCAGCTCTAGATTGCATCCTCCTGCCTACCTAGTAGTCTGATTTTTTGCCATGGACTCTGCCCAAACTTCCTTTTGGAAGTGACACATCCTGATGCTGAAAGACCTTCCCAGGGAAGTTTCAGCAGGGAGGAAATGGGAGAATATAACATCTCATAAACTCCCTGTGACTCCAGAACAAGGCCCAAAGGCTATCATTACTGAGATGCATACTGCTAGCGTCATTTCCAAGAGAGGATCTCAATTTATTGTGTGTTGGGAGTTTCTAGGGTCAGCTCCATCCTGCTATGTAGTATAACAATGCATCAGTTGCACAATGGAAGTAACTTCACTGTATTCATATGTCACTTCAACAAGACAGCAGAAGAAAATACTCATGTAGCAACAGGGTGGTTTGGTTTTCCTGACATTTAATTCTTATATGGCAGGCATCAGTGCTTTAATGGGAAAGAAATTTGGAATGAAAGCAAACTCATTAGTAGAAACCAATTACAAATCTGTGTTTCCTGCCCTTGACAAAATTCCATTTCTCTGTGTTGTTGTTTTTTTTGTTGTTGTTTTTGCTTGTTTGGTTGGTTGGTTTGTTTTGTTTTTCCCTTTCACTGTCAAGTCATGTCAAAGCTGATTATAAGAGATGGGCCTTGCAGAAGACAACATTGCACAGGTGGGCTTTGGTTGCTAGGATTCACCACTTGTTCACTCCCTGAGCCAGTGAAAACCCTAAAATAAAAGCCCAGTGGTAATTTTTTCTAGCCTTGAATCTAAGTTCATGGATTCTGAGATGGAAGGAAAAATTTTTATTTAACAGTCAAATGCTGATCGTGAAGCAGTTTCTACTGTGTTGGAAAGCCAAGTGGCCAAATATGGTGTTTTCCATATATGGCAAATAGTTCCATATTCTTTTGCATCACAAACACCCCATGACCCCTATATGTCATAATTGCTGATCTCTCAGGATAGGCCGGATATGTGCCAACTCACTATCTGATACAGAGCAACATCAGAGAAACAAGCATCTCTGCCTGGAGGCTGCCACCCCCTTACAGCAGCAATAAAAGCAGCAATGGCGAGATCCAGGCGATTTTGGGAGCAACGCAGCAGGGGACGGTCCCAGCGGAGGCAGAGAGTCAGAGGCATGAGACGAAAAAGGAGGCAAAGGAGAACAAGGAGAAGGGCAGGAGGTACGGTTATTTCAGGCTAAGTGGTGGAAAGGCTGTCATGGGATGAGACTTTTTGAGAAATCCTGGTGGAACCATAGTGCTTCAGGGACTTGTGACCAGCCATGGAAAACTCTTTTTGGTTCAAGAACGATGAGGGGAAAATATAAGTTTAAGATTCTCACTGTGTAGCCAAAATAAAAGTTGGAATGATCATATTGGCCCCAGCCATAAGAGTGTCCAGGACATTTTAGGTGGCTGAAGGCTGTCAGACTGTCATATTTGAATCTTTTATAATAACAGCTCATAGTTGTGTAGGGAATGTGAGGGAATGAGGAAGAGTTCCACAAAAACATAGCCCTTAACTATTAATTTGTACCAGGTAGTCAGCACAAAACTACTGATAACATAGGAGCAATCTGGAAACATTCATGTGTACTCCTACAATATAGTATAGAATAACTGGTGGTGAAGCAGATGTTTATAGGGCTCGTTAAACACTCAGCTGAATTTGTAGACAGGTTCTCTAAGATATACTAATGTAGGTCAAATATATTCTGAAAATACATGTCTCTCTGTTGCCTGAAGAAATAACTTTGACTACCCAGTTAAACTAAATAATTATCACATTTAGGCAAACAGAAACCATTACTGACATCCTCTCTTATGTACCAAGAAATCTTCAGTTCTAGAGCATGACTCTTGAGAGCATTATGACTGTACAATTAACTATTGCCATCAATGCCCTTTTCAGCTTTCTGATTAAGGACAATGTTTCTCATCCTTGCTTTCCTACCTTTTCTTCCACAGGGAGCAAGAAGTACCATTACAGGAGGCGAGTGATGTATTGAGACCCAGCCTTCTCTGCCATGTAGAAACAGTGTAGAAACGAGCTGCCACATCGGTTGCATGACCTATAATTCTGCTTTCTGGGAAGAGCTTGGCATAGGAGCAGCCTGACATAATCAACTTGCAATAAACAAGCCTGGAAGCATTTTGTTTTCTTTTAAAATTATACATACATATATATATATATCTATATATATATTGGGGGGAGGGGTATCCCTAGAATGTAATCTCTGAGACCTTTATGTCGGCTGCACACAAAGATGTTCTGTGTCGTCCAGGACTGAGAGGAATTACTGAAAATGGAGAAGCTAATGGTTGAGGCTTGTCTTAGGGTAGCCATTCAACCACAGTCTGAAAACAAAATTATCTCCCTAGTCGCTGGAATTTTTTTTAGTTGTTAATCTGTTATTCAGCTGATTATTGTGCACCAAACAAACACTTGAAACTCATTGCTGCATTAATTGCCCTTGTCCAGGAAAGGCCATCATTATCTGCCTAGAGAATGGCTCTCAAGTTCGTGTAACAACATAGAGCAGGATAGTGACAGTTCATGACCTGCTAGGCAAAATGCCAGCTTGGGGAAGCAGCTGATCATGCAAAGTTAAGTCAGAATCTAAATTTCTTCCTCTACCAAGGTCTTTCCCATATGAAACAGGGGACACCTGAGCAGCCACTGTCCTCCCTGCTTTGAAGGAACTGCCACTGGAAATTCCTTAGCTCTCTGAGGAATATGGTTTGTGGCCTTGCAGATCATGTGTCAGTGCAATAGGACAACCAAAGCAGGCCTGTTTCCAAGTCCTCCTGATTACAAGCAGTGAAGCTAATAAAGAAGAACATCAGCTGAGTAGGCAGAAGCAAATAAGTTTCCTGTCATCACTTGTGATTTCTGAACCTCAGGAGGTTCAGAAATTTGTTCCTAATCTGAAGGAGAACAGGACTTTGGGCCCAGATGCTTGGGACAGCACACCATCTCTGTGCCCTTTCCCTGCATCCTTGGCCAGTGAGGGTAAATACATGGACAAAGATCTCCAGTGAGTGGTAAGGCAAGGATGTGGCCCAGGTTTGTGACCATGCCTGGACATGGATATACCAGCTGGTGGTCTCAGTTGGCTCTGGAGTTCTCTGATGAGGTGGGAGAGGGGTGGACTGAGTGTATGATGGAAGGTGTTCTGCCCTTAGCAGCACGTCTGAGGTACATTTTGTTGAGAGGTGACATTATGGCTCATGTCCTTCCAAACAATTGTGACAGGAAAGCCCTGCCCAGCATCTCCTACTATATTTCCTCTTCCTTCCCTCTCCCCAGGTTGGGCACCACTGCCCTGGAGCAGTGGGGACTTGCAGGTGTGGATTTCCTGCCGGGAGGGTCTGTGTTACACCCCACCAAGGTCACAGGGAGATCTCTGTCACTCTACAAACCTTTGACATCACTGGTGGAGCCCCTGAAGGTCAGGTGGGGTCAGAGAACAGATGGGACTCCTATCCCATTCCTGTTCAAACACTCAGTGGAGAACTTTTTTAGATTTCAACGTCAGCCTTTTGGCTACTTTCTCATTGTGTGTGTATATGTATGTGTGTATGTAGGGAGGGAGTAATACTGGCGTTTTTTGGAACTGTTCAGTTACTTGCTATTTTTTTTTTTTCTTTACTTTTCATAGCATTATTATTCCATTAATATTCCTGAAAGCCAAGCCTTACTCTGATGGGCTCTCATGATTAAAGATTAAATGTTGCAGAGGAGATGACAGTCCTCACATGTGCCAATGAGTCAGTGAATTCCTTTGTGAAGCCTAAGTCCATCCAGATGTTGACCTCAGCTCTGATGCTATGTTCTTTGCTTATTTTCCTCTAGTATTTCTGGGTCTATTTAAGATGGGTATGACGTGACCATCAATGAAGAAAGACAGGCTCTCTAAGAGGGCAAAATGTTTTGCTTTCTACAATGGGATTGTGAAGCTCTTTCCAGTGCTGTAATTCTTGGCTGTTGCCTTATAAATGCTTGTCTTACAAATATTATTGCTCATTTGCTAGTATTTGCATTACACAGGCGTAAATGTCTAAACACAATCTGAGACAGTTATTTTGTGGGGGTCTAATTTGGAATTTCAGGCTTTCTCTACAGAGCCAAAGAGCTACATAGGGTTATACAGGTAGGCAGACAAGACAGAAAAACAAGGACCTATCTGCATGTGGCTGCTAGAAATGTTCTGTTTGCATAGTCTAATCACAGTATTTTCACTAAAAATGAATGGAAGAAATACTATTCTCTGTAGCTAGATTCTCCCAGCAATTTTGCTGTTTCTTTACTTTTCTTTGCAAGCCATTTCTTGGAAACTGGACTCTGAATTACACTTTCTAGCAGCTGCCGGGCTTGGTCTCAGTGTAGCTCCATCATCCTCCACTGCAGGATGCGCTGCAGCAGGCCAGACATGTATTGCTCCTGAAGTGCATTCATGACAGAGGACCAGAGAGGGGAATACAACCCTGCCTGCTGCTCAGGTTTTAGTGACAGTCCACCAGAGGAAATGAGAATAGTGCCAAGTGAATCATGTTCTGGGCTCTTCCTCTGCCTTCCCCACCCTTCTGGGTGACACAAGCTACCTTTTCATGATGCAGATCAGCAGACCTGGATATTTTTTCCAGGGCTTCACTTTAACCAGATTTCTGGAATCAAACCTTAGGAAACATTTACTCTGCCAAGTCCCCTCCCAGATGTGGGACATTTTCTT
The DNA here is from genome assembly GCA_011076525.1 of Nettapus auritus. Lineage (NCBI taxonomy): Eukaryota > Metazoa > Chordata > Aves > Anseriformes > Anatidae > Nettapus > Nettapus auritus. Next base: position 28,823,059 of record CM021771.1, read on the forward strand.
AAGGGGTCCTTTGCTTTCCTGTTGTGGCATTCAGCATGGGGATGCAGAGGCTATAAAGGAGGATTCCCTCAGCTCAGCTTGTCCAGCTACATTCAACCAAAAGGAGAAACTCTCTCAGGAATTTCCTTTCCTGCTGTAATAACATGCCCGGACTGTGCAAACCTGCTGCAGTGCTTCTGCTAAGAAGTAACCAGATGGCTGATGAGTGGGCTTTAGAGATCAAGCAGAGTGGGTGGAGCGGAGCAGAGCAGAGTTGCACTGCTGGCTTTGTTCAGCCCAGATCCCCATGTTCTTGTGGTATTGGGATTTCTTCATTGCTAGTTAGGGCATTCGTTCCTGGGCCAGTTAGTTACAGATACTTAATCCATATTAGTCTGTGCATATGAAGCCTAGGACTGCTCCTACTCCTTTCTCAAGTCTGGATTGCTTTCAATCCCTGCTCTAAGCCTTTGCACCTCTGTGGTTGCACCAGAAATTGCCTCCCTGATCTTCAGCAGCAGAGACAACCTGTTCTTGACATCTAGCTTTCTGGTCATGGAGATAGCTTTGGCTGCTTCCCTGCCCTTGCCCCAGATATTGCCCTTTAGGCAGATGAAAGGTAGGAGAAGTGCCAAGGGCAAGGACAGCTGGAGGGACAGTGACAAGTCTGAGCCAGAGGCAGAGAAAAGATTTAAGTCTCTAGAGTCCCTTCCACCTGGTTGTACTGAGTACATCAGGAGGCAGCTGTCAATAGGCTGGAGCACTAATGACTTGAAATGTTTGATACACACACTGGCATCCCTCCGTTTACACTATAAAACTCTATTGCTCCTCTCTCTCTGTCTCTCTCTCTCTGTTTCATGATCTTTGCCAAAAATACATACATTTACTTGTAACAAATTGTGCCAGGATCAAAACAGCTATATCTAAATTTATGGTCTAATTTTCAAACAGAGTCATTTCCTGCTATTTTGCCAGTCTCCTGAGTCAGTTGTGTACATTTCTACATACTGCCAGACATGGACAATTCTTACTTAGAAATGAAGCCATTCCAAATCAGTGCCAGTATGCCTTTCAAAGGCCAAATCTTTTAGTTCTTACTCAAGCTTTTAACAGTGATGATCCAGACACGTGTTTTCTCATGGCCTGTACGTTACAGCTCTCATGATGCTCTTGATTGCATTTCAGAGATTCAGAAAGAGTGACTGAGGTTACTTTGTGGTGCTTTTCAGAGGTGTTGTTGGGATGAGCTTGAATAATTTGTTTATGAGATTAGTTTATAGTGAGCTGCTCCAGAGCTGGTAACAGTTTTCATTACGTGCTAGCTAGCTGTAGAACACCCTGTTAAGAGGATCTGCTCTGTCTCATGGCAGAAAGCAGCACAGGAACTCTACTTAAAAAGGGGGTGCATGAATAGGCATTATCCCTCCTCCTCAACACCCCACCTTTACAGTACTGCTTCGAGAATCAGCAGCTTCTGTGCATCAAGCCAGCTCTGTCTTGCTTAGCCACTCATGGAAGGAAGGCAGGAGGGAGGGCTTCTCCTTCCAGCCAAATTTCTGGCTGTTTATTTTCAATCTCAGAGGCCCATATCACATGTGGATCTTGCCCAGTCCTGGGTTTTGGTTTTGGATTCACAGTGCCTGAGTACAGGGTGTTTTCAGTGGTGGACAGTGGCATTCAAAATGAAAACAAACAGAACTGTCACTCCTTCTGCAAAGGGTCATCTACTTTCAGGATTACAACAAACAAATAAATAAACAAACAAGCAACAAACAAACAAGCTAAAAACAAACAAGCAAACAAACAAACAAAAAGTTAAAACTTCAGAACTTGTGTAGAACAAATTCCACAGGAACAGACAGTAAAGCAGCCTCCTCCTAGAAAGCTTTCTAGTAGAGTATAAAGTAAACTTTGCCTTTCAGTCACACATAGTACGACACCAAGTTTGTCATCCAGTGAGGGTCCTGGAAATCCTCTGGGAGACCAACCCCAGTTTCCTTTTGGAATAAAACATGTTAAAGGACACTCACAATTTTACTGCATTCAGGGCAGATGCCAGATCAACCTGTGCCATCCTGTGTAATCTCTGCTGAAAGGCAAAGCAAAGAGCTACCTGGAGGATCTCCAAGGCACTGGATAAGAAGTATCCTTTCAAACAAAAAAGAGTCAAAGTTGAGGGATGTCCCCAGATCCATGCCAGGTGAAAATAAGAAGATAGGAAGTAAGGTGATAGCTTCTTTAGAACTCCCTCTGAAGCAAGACTGAATGTGATATTTCTAGGAGAAACCCATCCTGGCTATACTCTTTCTTCAGCTGGAGTAAAGTATAGCCCTCTCACCATTTTTTACTTTGGGGATTTTCTACAGGCTTCCAAGTGTTTCTCCATGTCCTTCCTCAATATTTCCTCTCCAGGAGGGGTGATCCTCTGCTCTCAGGGCAAGGTTTACCTTGGGTGGCATCACTACTGACAACAGGCTGTCTCTGCACCTTTGCATTTTCCTACTGCTCTCATTTCTCACAGCTGCACTTTCTACCTCTGAAGGATTCAGGCTTGAACTTAAAATAACTGCACCTTGCAGTGATGCACCCACAGCTCAGGGAAGGGTTTCATGGCCTTTCCTGAGTTAGAGTGTGTTTTGGTTGCTACTCACTGACCTCTGCACAGCTTACCCCAGGGAGTGCCTTTTTGCCACTCTCCGATCAGGTTTTTCTCTCATAGTTGTAATGAAATGTCTTTTACACTCTATATCTGTCATCAGGGGAGAGAGCTAAGCTTATCATGGCAGGGTTTGACTTGGAAAGGTTTAGTTGTAGGTGCTTATGTATTTTCCAAAACAGGTACAACTCTGCATTACCATGGTGATAGAGCTCTGCCTCATTCTCTTCAGCAACAGCAAACAGGCAGGATAGAGAAGGCCTCTGGAGGTGACACATTCTTCTTCATGACCCTGGAAGCCCATGTAGTATAGGGAGAGAAAGCATGATTCAAGAACTGATAGTCACACACACAGCACACACCTGTGTAATCAATAGAACAAGCAGATTTTTATTTTTTTCCTCATTTTTTCCTTGTATTCATTTTCTCACCAGTGTCCTGTTTTTTTAAGCAAGAAAAGAGGACAAACTGTGTGTGTATAGAACAAGGTTAAAACTCAATACTCGGTTAATTTTAACCCCCACCCCCTCAAAAAAATCCACCTTCTTAGCAGACAAAAAACTGAAGATATTTTATTTTTTCCCTGCACCTTGCCAATGTCTGGCTTCAAACATTTTGTTCAGCATTGTGCAGCTACAGAATGTAATGTTACTGGGTATCCTGAATGTATGTTTCAGTGGAAGACAAAGGCTTCACGTCTTTATTTTGGGGAATTCACCAAAGTTTTTGCCAGCTCATCATTTCCCTAATGTTACCAATAAATAAGTGATTAATAGTCATAATGCAGACATAATGCAGCAAAAATTACAAGATTTGATAGAAAAAAAGGAAATCAACTTTGAAATAAGGCTATTCAAGATATATTTTTCTGCACTTTGGTTTTTGAATTACTTCTGTTCACATCACCAGTATTTTCTCAAAAATTCTGATGTCTGAGTGAATAAATGATTTATAAAGAAAGGAAAACAGAAGTTATCTGGTAGCAGTAAGGACCCCAGGAGCTGAGGTTTAATGGGAAACACCAGCTATCACAAGAATTGACAATCTGCCTGTCCTTTAAAGCAGAAGTGCCTAAACTGTAGTCCACAGCTAGCGTCAAAGGCCATATCCCATTGCTCAGCTTCTCAGTTTTCAGCTGAGCGTGAGATAAGAAGTTGTGATGGCCTATATCACTTGTTAAGAGCTAACAAGTGGCTAGTGGTCCGCAACCTCTTGTTGCTGCCTAGTTAGGAGCAGGATGTGGGATGGATATTTATCACGGTAATAGCTTTGGTTTGGTAGAGCCACAGTTCATTGTCAGACTAAAGCAGGGAGTAGAAGCTGGAGAAATGGATGTGCAGGAGGGTTTGATTTGTCCTGTGTAATGATAGATTCTTTTTAAAAAATATTGCTCAAAAGATAATTTAATTGCCCAGTTTCATCCTAGAATGGCATATGTACAGCTATGTAACCCTCTGCCCTATCCCCCAAAATGGGAAAGTACAATGAAAAGGCTGAATCAAGTTTATCTGTCATATCATAGAGGTCCTGAATGTTGGCCAGGGGTGGCCCACAAGGGACATAAAGGAATGACAGTGCCCATGGCTTTACCATAAGGCTGCAACTGGAAAGATCCCTCTTATACTAAGACCTGGGAACTGAATAGTTTGGAAGAGAGAAGAAAGGAGGACAGCTAAAGGGATCAGCAAAGAAGATGAAAGTGTGGGGGAAGGAGAGCACTGTAGGAGGATAGGAGACATGAAGCCTTTCAGTCTGTCACCAACAGTGGCACCTGTCCCAATCTTGGACTCGTTTGTGTTTCAGTGGCTTGTCTTACTGCCATGGCTTTGGGAACAGCAGCCTGTTTACAGGAAACAAGCTGGCTGTGCTTCCCATAGCCTCGCTGGGCCAGGGCGGAGGCGAAAGCTGGCTCTTTCTGCTGCTAAGAAACCTCCGGCTTGCTCGGGGTGTGTGAGAATTGAAAATCTCTTCTTCCCACCCCTACCTCCTTCCCCCGGTGCTGGCTCTTCCCCACCCCAGCCTTGGCCACATGGGTGTTTGGAGGGGAAGTTATGGTTCCCAGAAAGGCTGCAGGATCCCTGGAAGCTGCTGGGGACATGCTGTGGCTAAGTCCCTGGGGACCAACCCGAACCCAGTGTTACCTCTCTCACATCCTTAGGCTGGGCAAATGATATTTAACAAGTGTAAGCAGACTTGTTGTGATGGATGGTAGCAATGACAATAAAAATAAGATGTTGCACCATGTCTTGGCAGAAGTAACTCAGAAGGACAATTCAAGAAGCTGCTCTTTTCCCCCCAAGTCATGTCCCTCTGTGTTCCCATGCACACTTGCCACTGGGTCGTGCTGAGGGCTGAACAAAAGCCTGTGCGCTATCTTCTTAATAGCAGGCACCACAGGGGTTATCTTTCTGGCCTTGAAAACCAGGTCTGCAAACAGGAGAATGGGGAGGGGACATATTTTGGGAGAAATAAGTATTTAAAACACATCATAGTTGTTCTATTAGCCTCTTCCTTACCTCCCTTGCAGCTTGTAAAACTCCCGCTGCCTCCCTTCCTTTTCAGCCAAATGTTTGGCTCGTTATTTATCCCAGCACATAACATTCCCGTCACCCTGTCCCTGCGGCTACTAACCCACCTCCCGAAGCTTAAAAAGGAGCTTGTGGGCCAGCTTCTGGCCCAGTCCTTGCTGCGGCTGTTGCTTGACTTGTATGCAGCAGTATGTGTTGGATGGAGCTCCTGCTCCTGATGAACGGTGGGTGCCAAACCGCATGAATCTGGGGTTTGGCAAAGCCCAGCTGCTTTGAGCTGGAGAGGCAGGGAATGCCGGGGGCAGCAGCTCCAGCACAGCGGGTTCATCACTGGTGAGGAGAAGCTGGCCCTGGAAAAAGGGAGATGTCCCAGTTAGTCATCACCCACCCACTGGTAGTTGGGAGGCACTCCTGTAGCATCCGCTGCTAGACAAAGCACAGCCTAGGTTAAGAGTGGCAAGGGCTGTTCTCTGAAGAGTGAAGGGCCACTGCTCAGACCCAGATACACATTTCTCCACTACCCACAGGACTGTGGGGCTGCTGGCAAGAGTCAGTAATGAATAAACTTTATGGCATAATGACGTTTATTCAGTGCAGGTCTAAAGTCATTGGGGATGGAGATAGCATGGGTAATATGTGGACCCAGATACGCATTTCAATACATGACTATGCAGAAGGTGTAGCACACTGACCAAAGGAAAAGGCAGTCTGAAATGACCACAATTTTTTTGCATGACTATCTGCGTATCCGCCTTCCAGTTATTTCCAAGAGTTTCATTTTGAATAATAAACAAAATACGGAAAGCACATTGGTTTTACTTAATAATACACAAAACGGTGAGCTTTCCCCTTCCCAAAAGTGAAGAACAACAAAAAGGGGTTAAAAATTTCTCAGGTGTTACAAAAGTATATCCTGCAATAAGGAGGTAGATGAAAAAGAGGTTGCTTTTTGACAGGCTGCTGTTATGTTCTTTACTTCTGTCTCTCAGCCCTGTACAAATACATTTTGGAAACATCTGTCTGAGGAAACACCATATCAGGAAAGATTGGAGGTGAGAATTAATGAAGAAAATCCATTCTGTGGGAATTTATCTTCAGTATGGACTGATCAGAACCAACTTAGGAATTGATTGACCTACCTTTGGTTTCTGGGACACTTATACTTCAGCTGTCATAGATGAGATCTCTAGAGCAGAGATTTCCCTGTGATAACTGCAATGATACTAATACAAACCAACAATTAGATAATTGGAAGTTCATATGACAGTCAAGAGAACAGCAAGACAAGTTTTGGTCTCTTGTCACATACTTACCCTTTATGGGAAAAAAAATAAGAAACAAAAGTCATGAGATAAAAGGAGTGGCGACCATTTCATCAGAGCCAGACGCATGCAACTTGCTTTGTAATTGCATTTGTGCATTGAACCGTACAGGTTGCAGATGCCTGCCAATGTCTGTCTCTGCCTCCTCTCCACCTCCACTTCACCAAAAATGTCTACAGTGCCCTCTTTTATTCAGAGGCCTTTAAAAATCACCCAGGATACTCCATGGCTGCAGACCTAACCCATCCTTCCCTTGGGAAAGTTCTAGACAGACCCTGGCAAGGTATGTCATATGTTGTACGCCTAACTTTGACCCCTTCATATATCCTTTTATTGCCCCCAAGAAAAACAGACTCATAAAATGCAACTCATTAAATGCCCAAGCCTTGATAGACACTACAACTAAGCCTCTGCTGTTAAGACTTTCAAATTTCACATGGTATTAAAAAGTTTACTGGACATGTGATCCTCTTTAATTTTGCAAAACAACCTTTTTGGTCCCAATGTTATAAACTGGTGGTGAAAGTGAACTAAGGGAACTCAGATTTTATTGTAATCCATGTTACTAGGAGTTGTTCTTTAACACTTCAAGACTTGGCCTTAAGGTAAAGAAACAGTAGTTTTTACAGACTTTTTTCCAGCTGAGAGAGAGGCTGACAAGGTACAGAACTAAATAATCCAAAGAATGCCATGCCAAAACATACTGCATCCCATGGAAAATTTGGGGCAGATTGCTCAGAAATTAACATTTCTTTCCCGAAGTGCATATCAGGAAAAACGAGAGAAACGTCTTTCTAATTCAGTCCTAAAGGTCCCAATTTGAGGCAGTTTAGCAATATCAAAAGGGGCAATATTTTCCTTCACTGTGCTGAAAGTGCAGAAGCAGGCAATGCAACTCTACTTTTCACAGAGCAGAAGACATCTTGGGCATCACAGATTTCTGTGTATCTCACACAGTCCGCAATTGTTTTGCCAGATCTTCTCAAAAAAACATATTTTTTAAGGACAAAAATTTGTAATGTCTTGACAACAGAAAGAACTCCAGAAAAGACACAACTTAGCAATGTCATCAGAAAACATATGGTCAGTTTGTTTCCCTCAGCTGGTTTCAATGCCTCTTCCTACTCCTAATCTATATAGACAAGAAGTGGAAACAACAGTTATAAGATGTTTTTGAGGAACTTGGCCCAAATGAGGGTCAGACTTGAAGAATATCCTGAAAGCTACCATTAGAATCCTTTAAAGAAGGAGATCCTACCCATCCACAAGTTCTTAAATACAAAGTTTTGGAATCATTGGTAGGGTTAGTCCAGAAAACTAACCAGAAGAGTTGATGGGACATTGAGCAAAAAGAGGGCTTTGCAAGAACAGTAGTTTGTGAAACAGTTCCATGTGCAACCAATGCAAGGTGACTGTGTTTGTATTCCTATTTGTTCACTCTGCTTATTTGAACCATGGGGCTAAACTTGCTGATGTGTCAAAATAGGTGTTAAGCAGCTTGATGCATCAAATGCCATGAGATCTGCAAGAAGTAGATGCTAAGAAGAGCTGAAGACTGCTGAGAAATATGTGCTGAAAGCTTTAGAAGTGTCTCAGCTCACCAGCTGTTAGCTCCTGCTTATGACAGGGGCTTTACTGCAGAAGTTATACACAATATCATGGTTCCTGGATGTCGTCCTGGGATAGTTGGGGACCAGCCTGGGAATGCTGACACTATACATCTGAGCATTGGATGAGCTGTAGTGTAACTGACAGCATGCAAGCCTCCAAATGTCTAAGCTTGTGGTGTAAGACCAGTAAGGCAGTACAATACCACGAAGATGCTATTTATAAGCTTGGGAAACTTGGAGATACATGTCAGCAATCTGACTGGGCAAATGTACAAGCCATTCATGTTCTGTCCTGTGCATACCTAATGAAACTTAATAATTCTGAAACAAACAAACCCTTACAGAACCTTATTTCACACTAAAAGTATATATATTGCAAGAGTTTTAACAATATTGGTTGCATTGTGTTGCTGAACAAACTAGAAAGTATAATTTTGTAGTGCCCTTGTGTCCAAAGAGTTTGGGGCTGCTTAATTAACTAGACTGGTGATTTTTATTAGTATTTGTTAAATGTGTAATATGATTGAAAAGGCCTAATGTTTGAGGCAGCCCCTGACCTCAGTTTTCCATTCAAAAATTGGACAGCAAAAGGTCAAGGAACTCAGAGAATTTCAGAAGAATTAAGCTTTTTCTAGGGGTGGAGGGATTTATGGCCTGGCATTGTCTTAATTGTCTGTGTTGGGCTGGGCTGGCTTGTGTTGGTGCAAGGAAGTTTGTGCTGTTGCCTTAAAGTTCATGATAGAGCCAGAAAGATTTTGATCATGGAAAAGTCTGGGAACTTGCCCATATAGGACAGGGAGCTTGATCCTTGGCTGTAGAGCAGAGTAGGGTAAAGGAACTGGAGAAGAGAAAGAAAGTGGCAAATGGGAAACCTTTGCAGGTTGCCAGGAACACATGGCTTGCTTAGGGTTGCCATGATCCTCAAATGCAGAGCAAATAATGGTAGCTTTTCCTTAAGTGACAGAGACTTTGAGGGGTTTTGTCTTTTGGTGTGAGGTATAGGTCTCAAGCAGAGTAATCTGTCAATGATAAATCAATGTACCTGTTGGCATCGTCACAAATTACCATGGAGGGACAACACAGTGCAAGATTTCAAAGGCTGAATGTCAGATGCAAAGCAAAAATTAGTACCTCAAAATCTTTACTCCCTGTCCTGTTTTTTTTTAAGGACAAAGATAACCTTCATAAAAGGTCCTTAAGACAAAAGTTTTAGTCATTCAGGTGAAGTACCTGCACATTAGCACCCATCTTTTGTGCTTCAAATATGATGAACACCTCTGTGCTCTGTCACTGTCTGAGCCTTTTGCTCATCCACATCCTACAAGAGGCCATGGTTCAAACATACACATTTTGTTCTTTTCTGTTCATATAGTTAGAACAGAGTTATCGTGCTCTGAACAAAAGCATTAAAAATCAGATTCATAGGTCCATAGACTAATTCAAAAACATCAAAGAGAAAAGATGATTTCAGGTGACATCCACGCAGCAGGGGTTACTGATCTTAAGAGTACAGGCTCACTTGGGAGTGAGCTCCAAACAGCCACTGGAATAGGGGGGTCATGGTGTGGAGACAGCTTTTCTGATGGAAATTGTGAGAACCTTTCCCTGAGCAACTCCTATCCCAGACCCACATGAAGACAAAGGAGAAAAGTCAGGCCTGGAGGTGCTGCCAGAAGGGTAACATACCTCGTGTGAAAGCACATTACAAAAGCTAATGCTGAGCTAGCAACAACCTCTCTCTAGTAGCAGTGGGAACCCCCTTCTGCTTTATTTTGTAAAGCATCTTTCATATCTTCTGCCAAAGACTTTAGGCGACAGCAAGTTTTGCAAGGAGGCAAGTAATAGTAGAGCCAAATTTTGGTTCAGAGACTGCCAATAAAGAGTCACTGTAGCCTGTAACAGTGAAAGGTCATCTGCAAAGATATTACCAACACTCATTTTCAGCCCCAAATTCTCAACCAAATGTTCTGAGGAAGGAACAGATCATTGGGTTAGGTCCAAAGCCTAGGGAGAGCTTGCAATTAATCTTTTTGTAATTCTTTTCCCACCCCAAATCTTCCACATTTCCTGCCTCACTTCACTCTTTCCAAAGTATCGTTCTGCAATGTCACAGTTTCTGAGGCTTGATTCAGACTAGAGACTACTGGCAGGAGCACTCTGTGCAAGCCAGATGGCCTTCTGAATGCCACCCTTAGGCACCTCTTATGGGTGATCAGTTTTGGTGTCATAACTGCCACTTTTCAACAGTGCTCTAGGGCTTGTTCTGAAATATTCATCCTGCCCTTGAGCTTCAGTGGAATAAGTGCCTCACAGTTACTTTAGTTACCTTTATGGGCAGTTAGTGTAAGATCTTCTTACTTACAGAGATGCACATTTTTAGAAACAGGTTCAACAAGATGGTGCAATGAAGTTCATCAGTGCACAGACATGCACTGATGTCTTCAGGAGTATCTAGCAGGCACAGTCTTAAAAAAAAAAAAAGTGTAAACATATTTCCAAGTTTAAACTTTTCTCACCATCTGCTTTCCTTTGCAGCAGTGGAATATGAGTTTTGATTCATTTTCTCACTTTTGGTGTGGCTCTTTTCTCATTATCTGTTTCTAGCTAGGGACATGAGAAGACAAAATACAGCATCCCACACTCTGTTCCTCTGCTACAGCATTGATGACCGTCCCTTGCTCCTCAGGTTATGGGTTTAGGTATTGCTTTAAATGGATCAGAAAAAAAAAAAAAGGAAAGGGAAAAAGAGCCGTCCTAATTTGAACTGTAATCACACCCCGGCTCCTCCAATGCAGTGAGCCAAACAGCCAGGGGTGCAGCAAGCTCTTCTCTTAGTTTGTCACTTTCAGTGGTTTCAAGGCATTTTAAACTGATCTGTTCGAAAGGAAAGTGGGTTATGATGCCACTGTGGAGGCTTGAAATGAGACCTTATGGCTTATCCTGGCTTATAAATATGACTTGTGATGAATATGACTCCAGCTGTGAAACCGAGGGGATGAAAATAACAGGGGGAGGGCACCCAAAAAAAAGTAAGTCACCCCTTGAGAGGCATATAAAAGGTGTTTTAACTCCAGTGCTGTCACATCTCGTTCTGGAATAGTCAGGTGCAGAGCACATCCTATACGCTGGCTGTTCCCACGGGCTGAGCCTGCTGCATACTGCACTTGTGTCCTGCTAATAATGACTAGTCAGTTATAATGTCAGAGGTGTTGCTGCGAGGCTGCTATGATGAAGCTCAGAAGGTGAAGTTGCCCACCTCCCCCCTTGTTCCTGCATCTTTCTGTTTCAGAAAACTATTTTTAAGGTCACAGCTCTCTAGCTGTAGATGGGACCAGGATGTCTTGTGCATCTACTGTTCTTAATAAAAGCAGCTGCCAAAGCCTTTCTCAAAACCAGATGTACCAGCTGCTCAAAACCCAAAACATGGAGTGGGAGTGGAAAACCTAAGACATGGAGTGAAGCACACTATGGCTGTCTTCACCAAGCTCGTGACCAAGCTGCCTATATAGTACCTCAAGTCTGGGTCCTTTCCTGATAACCAGCAATGGGGAGAAGTCACCACTTTTAGGAGTGGCCATCATATGATTGTGCTCCCTCATAAGCAGTGTGAAGAGAGAAATAGACTGTCTGCTCTCTAGGCCAAAGGAATTTCTTGGTCAAGTAATCCTTTTACTGTGCAAGATGATGCTGTTCTTTGGGAGCAGGTGCTGGCTCCACTCTAAAAGAGATAAAGTGGACTTTGATGTGGTTTGGTGGTTCCTGGGGTGTACTTCAGGCTGATGTACTTCGGCAAGGTGGATGAATGCCTTAAACATGCTGAAGAAAGAACCAAGGCCCTCAAGGCTACTGCAGGAGTGCATTCCACTGGAACAGGAAAGGAAGGGATGAGCAAAAAGGAGTCTACATTTTCAGGTCTCTGAAAAGAAGCATTTTTCTCTGTAGCAAAAGGAAATGGCAAAAATAAATATTTATCCTGGTAAATAAAACAGGAAAAGAGGGAACCAGTGGGATGAGATCACTGAAGGCACCTTGTAAAGCTGTCTGCAGTGTCCAGTCTTTTCAGGGAACTTCAAAGGCCTCATCTCTTCTGCTACCAATATTTCTACTTGCCAAAGCACAGCTCAGTGACAGATTCTCTAAGGTGAGAGAAGGATTTGAAATGATGGATAATACTTCTACCACATTCCAAAAACCAAGGAAATGTTCCAGAAAGAAAAGTATGGCAGCTTCTTTAAGAAGAGTGAAAAGAATTTATATCAGCTCCTTCTGGGGAATTTAGCCTTTTCTCTCCTCCAACCCCTCATCCCCCCCTCCCCAGTCCAGTGAAATATTTTGGGTGAACTTGATGCAATCAAAGTTATGTAGCCAAATGCTGGGCAAATTCCCAAAGACCCCACTCCAAAAGTACCTTTGCTCTGATTCTCAGCTGTTCTGAGCTAGCTTTGTAACAGATAAATGCTTTCCTTGTGGGTTTGCTATCCTGCTCCACACACCTACAATCAGAACCTGCTCTCCTGGGTCTCACAAGACCAAGCGGAGCACAGAAGAGGACCAGATCACATTTCAGACAGTTCATGCTCTGAAAACACCTTATGCTGACCTGAATCTTCCCAGCCATGAGATATCTCCCCCACCCACATGCCACTCTCTGGACATCTTTCAGTGCTGTCACACCCTCTGCATATCCAGCCTGGAGTTACGACATGGCCTCCTTCTCTTCTAAAACAGACAAGGTGCTGTCAAGGGAAGGGAGAACATTGCCTTTTACTTTAAAACCTGGGAACCAAAGCATATTTTCAAGAGATTAATGCTGTGCAAAGAGGTGGGTACAGAGCAGGAATGCAGTGCAATTTGCAAAAATTGAGGATAATGAGTGAAACTTCTATTCCTCTCTAATCATCTATGGCCCATGCCTCTGTGGCAAGGTCAGTGTTACACTAAGACCCAAACAGGAGCATGAGCTTTGGTCTTGTTTAAACATGTGCAGGTCAGGAAGAGGTTGGATTTAGGACTAGGGTGTCATATGCTGGGCCTCTTCATAAAAACACCAAACAAATCCAGAGCCTGCTGATCTTTTCAGAAGTTCAGGTTCAAGTCAAGGACTGATTCAAAGTCTGCAGAGAGGACCTGCCATTGCTGTGGGGGACAAAACCAGGTAGTTTAGAGATGAACAAGAAAGGAGATAAGTGAATTTTTTTTGAAGCTAAGGAAAGGTATAATCTCTAACTAGAGCCAGGAGGTTTGAGCTATATAGGTGATTTGGCCCCAGCATATTAAGATGATGAGTCCAATAGATGCTAGTGGGTAGAAAGAATTCTTTATTGTTATTTTATCTTTTAACCCTAAGCACTATTCTCATCCATCCTGAGTTATTACCCAGACCAGGGAAAGATAGAGAACAGAATTGTCTGCCTCAAAATTTAGCAAATAGGCTTTTTAGAGAACTGAACAGTTAGACTAGTCTGTTGCCAAGCCCAGCAAATTCCTTTCCTGTAAGGATGGCACATTCCATAATGAATAGCTAAGATGATCTGTTCAATGAGCCGTTTGTAAAGTACAGGCTCACTTTAAAGTAAAAGCTGCTACAGGAATTGTTTCAATCATAACTATTCTGAGCTATAAATACACAGTAAATTATTAGTCAGGTATTTTCTACATGACTGCACATTATTCCCAACTTTGCACATAGGAACTTTATTTAACCCTTTCTGTTCTGCTCTCTGACAATTTTTCACGAGATGCAGGGGAGGACCAACCATTCTAGTCAAACTGTTCAAGTGATGTTAACAGTGCCGGAAAACTACAGAGTGGCTGAGTAGGTGAATAGGAAAAAACAACAATAAAAGAAACCTCTGTCTGTTGGTAAACATCAGGATCCGTGCATGATACATATCACCATGATGTAGAAATGCATGATCCTAAGTTTTGGTGACTTCTCTCAGCCCTTTTGAACAACAGAAATTCCAAATGTAATATTTGATCTGATTCTGCTCTCTGTCTATGAGAAATCACAAATTAGAGCTTTTATCATTGGGTCTGTATCTGTGATAAGACTAAAGGAATTTGCACCAAGGAAAACAAAAGCAGAAATGCAGAGGAAAATTACCATTGATAAGGGAAAAGTAAAAGTAACCAAAACAGTGCAGTGTTTTCAAAGGCTGAGGAAGCTACACATCTGTACATGTGACTGCTGAAGATAATTTTTAACTAGGAAAAAGGAGATTAATTCTTTTTATGAGCAAAGAGTTAGCAAATGCACACCCTCACATTGAATTTTAAACATGAAGAACCAGGATGAAGATTTCCTGGTTTTGTACCTAGGACTCCAAAGAGAAGAAAATACACAATGCAAGATGATACAACTGGGCCAGGTTACAAATTTTTGCTTAATTCCTTTAATATTGAATTTCTGAAGTCTTCAGGCACTCAGAAAAGAAGATAGTGCTAAAAACTTCAAAAGTGTTTTTTTTTTTCTTTTTTTTTTTTTTTTTTTTTTTTTTTTCTTTTCTAGGACCAGTGATCAAAATCCAGAAAGTACTGAAATAAATCTTGCTGACTCTTTTTAGTAATATTTATTAGAATTATTGTTATTTTTCCCCTTTTGAGAAGTTATACCTAATACAGAACAGTGTTTCTTTCAAACCACTTAAAATGTAGTGCAATTACATAGATGAAGAATGGGAATGGAGCAGAACATAGGCACTTGTGGAGATCCGTGACACTTAAAGACCTAAGGATACTCATGACAGGTAAATCTTATTCTGGTACCAGTTTGGGCAAGAAAGATGTTCATCCCAGAATGATCCTTTGGATCCCAGAATTCAGAGCTCAAGATTCTGCCTTTGTATCTGGAGAAATGTCTTCTCATGTGCTTTGAACTTTACTGGCTGCTGTTTGCTACTGCAGTGGCTGATACTCACAGGTGGGTGCAGAAGAGCATGGTCACATTTTCCCAGTTTCATAGGTGACTGCCCTTCCTGAGGACCAGAAAGTAAGTATTATGGGAGGTGCTGTTTCAGAAAACTCTTCTGCCCAGGAGAATTCTTGTTGCTTTTTAAGGTGATTTACTCTGGAAACTTAAGAAAAAATTCAAAGGGGCATGGATTTCACTAAAAGAGCCTAGACTCAGCACAGATATGATGTAAAGCTGCCAGAATGCATAGATGAAAATGAGTGCTGTGCTGAGCTACAAAAATCCCAGCATGTCTAGTCACCCTCAATAAGTTTTTCACTTGCAGAACTTTGTATGCCCCTCAGACATGGCACCTTAATCTCAGTGTGGCTATCAAATTCAACACATTGTGGTTGAGAGTCAGAAATTCTGAAGCCCCAGGATGTGTGTATGTGCCAAAGTACTTTCTGCCAACAAATCTGGAAATCTGAAATTATTCATTTTGAACTATAAGTACCCTTACACTACTTGAGAGTTGAGATATTTAATAACAATCAGAAGAGCCTGTGCATTTCTGGTTTGGAAAAGAAAAAGAATAACTTTTCAAAACCATATTCAGGAGAGAAATTAACTATAGAGGGTGGTTGCTTCAGGTTGAAATTCCAAGTTTAGAGACAAATAATAACCATTTTACTGTCAGAATTGTTTAGGACAAGGAGAATAGAACAACTAGGTCAGGAGGATTTTATTTCTCAACTTCAGATTAAATTAGAGCTGCTCCAAAACCACATTTCTTTAGAAGCGACAGATACATTTGCTCCTACGGAAAGCCCAGTGTGAGTCCTGGCAGAGAGAAAGGGCTTTTTCTGTGTTCATGAAAACATCTGCACGGGTTTCCTGGCCCCTGAATGTGCTAGCAATGGGGACCCAGCTGGTACTGAGGGGTTGGAGTGGAAATTAACGTCCCTTTGGGATGGAAGGTAAATCAGGTTGCGTGGCTCACACCAGCTTTGCATCAACAAACAGCACAAGCTCTAGTCCCAAAGTCACTAGGGAGTTTGCTTTTCTGAAGGTCATGCAAGGTTCACTCACATCTTTCTTGCCTGTTGGTACTGAAACTGTGTTAACCCTGTGTTTCTGCTTGCTGTGTCTGTGCATGTTTTCGATTGTTTAACAACTGTCAGTACTCCAGTGGAAGTATTTCTGCAGTTAGAGACACATTTTCTGCTTTGGTTGTTTTTCTCTAAAAGCTGGGTGCAACTAGTGTTACTCATGATTATTCTAGATGAAAGTTATCAACAACCGCTTCTTCAGGCTCAATTTTAAATTTTGTCTCAGAAGCATTCTCCACACCTGACATAAAATTGACACTTTCTAAATGACAGTGCAAGTTGCCAGTATACTCTTATCCAAAGAGACTTACTCTTAAGTTAAGAAAGAAGGTCTGTGTCCTGTCACCCCAATGGAGCCATGAACTCTTAAATCATTTGGATTGCTTTGGTTGATGGTCTGAGAGTGCTTGCCAAATTTTTATGGAGGACCTTAATGCCTACAGCCTAATCGGATGGTGCTAGAGACAGTAAATCAAAGTACTGTGATCTGACAGTGCTGATGACAATTTTAACTGCTGCATTTTTCTTGTCCATAGCTGTGGGTTTAGTAAGAACAGGAAAAAATGCACTGTGAAGCCAGAAAAAGGAGAAGAGAAACCTTATGGACCAGACAAATTCTGGACAAAGTGTTGTTCAGCGTCCATTTGGAGCCAAGAAATAATGACTTGAATAATGCAGATGGGACATTACAAGACTGTACAAAACCTCTCACTAACTGAAGCTCAAGTAAATACAGCACAGGTTTATCTTTAGTATTCCTTGGGATTGTGTCAAGGAGGCTTTTTGCTCCCTCTTCTTTTTCTTTCTTTCTTTCACTTATTTTTTTAAAACCTCAAGGTCAAGCAAAACATAATCTTAAAAATAAAACGTTATCAAGAGAGATGGAGGACTAAAGGGCTTCCTATATTTAGTAAGGGCAATCTAATCTAAGCAGAAGTTGTTCAGGGCCACTCTCCATTTTCCATGAAAGGTAGGTGCTCCTGGGATGATTCCCAGGGCTTTCTGTG
Organism: Nettapus auritus; assembly: GCA_011076525.1. Classification (NCBI taxonomy): domain Eukaryota; kingdom Metazoa; phylum Chordata; class Aves; order Anseriformes; family Anatidae; genus Nettapus; species Nettapus auritus. Next base: position 28,840,168 of record CM021771.1, read on the forward strand.
GCTCCTGTTTTCAGACACAACCCAAGCCATTTAGTTTTATTGAGCAAGTATCCTGGAAAGTTCTGAGCAAAATGAGAGAGAGCTGATAGTCCTAGAATACCAGTACTTTTAGTAAGGTCCCGCAGCCATATCTCTGGGTTGTGAATTCTCATAGGCTTTAAGCCAAACTCTTTTCCCCAGTCCTCCCCCAGCTACTGATATGGTCCTTGACAGAGGAAAGCATCTGTCCAACTCAAAGCACAGAAAGTGATTAAGTGCTTTCTTAATCAGGACCTTGCAGCTCTTCTATTTGACTCTTGTCTTAGTCAAAGCTAGATTTTTAAGTAAATTTAATGTAGAATTGGATGAAAATGGTAATGAGACAAGGAACTTTTCACTTCTAGGTCATCACTGAACAATTTTTCAGGAAGGAAAACCCTATAAAAATTACTGTTGCTTGAAGGCAGACAAGAGTGTATTTGGAACACTGAAGCACAAATATCTTGGCTGTCTTGACTGCTTTGTATCACCAGTGTTGTGGGAATTAGCTTGTGAGTTTACTGTGGTGAGACAAGACAATTACTTTTGAAACACCCTACAGACAGCTGATATAAAGCCCAAAGATGGAGAAAAAGGAAACACAGTTATGCTTTTCAAGCCAGCAGAAGAAGAAATTCCTTTCTCATTAGTCTGATACTCTAACCTGTACCCAATATATGGTAGCAGACAATGGCAGAAGATGTGACTAAGAAATCTAGCCAGTTAGTTTTGACCTGTGGTGCTTGGATCTGCGGATTCTATGTTCTGCTTCTTTTAGGAACTTATTAAGCAAAAAGAAGTTATTAAACATTGCCAGGCAGATTAAAAGTACTGTACAGGAAGCAAACAAACAAACAGGAAGCAAACAAACAAACAAACAACAACAACAACAACAACAAAACCAAAAGAGCCTACATTTTGAAAAAAGTTTAAAACTTCTGCTTTGGAGTGTAACAAAATGATCACTAGAATGTTCAGACTTACAAAGAAAAGAAAAGAAGTAAACTCAGATTTTTGGGTAACCTGATGGCTTTATGCTTTCAGAAAGGATTGATCATTGAGCAGTCTGAGATACTTGGGAGTGGGGAGGTGACATTCAGCCAGGGCTGCAAATCATGCTTTTTTTTACATCCTAATAGAAGAGCCAATCTCACCTCTGTTTGCAGGAAACTTTGCCATGCCTGGATCCTATGGAGATCTAAATGAGACTGCCGTCCATTCCATCTCTGCTGTTCTAAGCAATGATATGCATCCCTTGAAGTTTAGAAAGGAAAAATATATAAAACCAGTATGTATTTATGAGGGCTATAAAAAAAAAAAAGAGCTTTGCAGTAGTTGACATGGGAAGCGATTAAGGTACCTTATAAGCAAAGATTGCAGAAAAGAGAGAGAGAAGTGATGCCAGAAAGGAATCTGGCAACAATCCCGAGGTAACGATAAGTGACTTCCAGAAGTAGGAGTTGTGGAAGGAAAAGTTAAAAAAAAAAAAATTGAGGCAAATTGCAAGACTTTTGGCCTTGGGGACTAAGCCACAGAAACCATTCATCACTGGACTCACAGACACAAGAGGAAGGTGATTTCTCACCCTGCTCATGACTCAGAGGTTACTGGTCAAATCCTGCAAAATAGGAGTTCATCAAGATTTGCTTGATTTTGAAAAGGCTCGATTTCCCAGGCATCTCAGCTTTCTCCATTTGTGTTTATACAAATGGGCCTGGGGTCTCTCCAGGGCTTAGGAAAAAGTTGTTCTGAACAAAAACACACATATGGGTCATGCTGCCAGTGAGGATCTCTTGGAGCTGCTGTGTCTTATTGTCCTGTTTAACAGGTGGAGCATGTGTCCAGGCCTGTCCCTAGACAGCAACTTGCCACATGAGCATTCACAAATGAAATGCCAGCTAAAGAATACTCAGTTATCATGATCAATCACTTTACAAAAGCCTAGCCTGTGAAGTCTCCATTTGTGAGTCTTTAAAAATTTTTTGGGGGAACCACTCTCCATTTCCCAAATGGAGCACAAAAGATTTCTGACCATATGCCCTGCAAATGGGGCAGAGATTACTTGCCCATGTACAGAAAAGTAGAATGGTATATAGAAAGGAGGCACAATTGAAAGATATAGACAAATTTCTAAACTCTTCAGTAAGTAGTTGTGAACAAAGAGTACATTTGTTGAAATTGAACCAAATACAAAAGCAGAAAGCAAGCAGGACATACTGAACAAGTGCCATAGGCACTGGAAGTGGGCTTATATCCCTCTCAAAGATTAATGATCTGTTACCTTTCTTTCATTAGTGTTTACTTGTGACATTTTAGCTTATGTATAGCACCTGTACCAGACTATGGTCTATCTTTTGTTACATTTATGTGTTACAAAGGTAAAATACAATGATGAAGAATAAATTTATTGATCTATGAATATAAAGCAAGTATATATTGATAGGAAATATTATAGATGGCTTGATCTTTGGTGCTTTTGAGATTTCCTCAGTTCATACCAAAGTCAGGAAGAACTTCACGTCCAAAGAATGCTGAGAATCAGTGTGTAGCTGTAGGTCTATGTTGAAATTCAACTATTAATGAACTGGGTTCAGACCCTCATCATACTGCGGGAACACATCTGATAAAATTCTGCAGGGATCCTCTTTGAACTTGATACTATCCAGGATTTTTTGTTAATCGTCTAGATGGAATGAAAAGAGAAGATGCTAACTAAATTAGCAGACAATATCAATTTGAGAAGACCTTCAAGCACAGAAGATAGTCTTGAACTTCAGAATTATCAAATATGAGTGGAAAATAATCTGGGGGTTTTGGAAGAGAAAGGATGAAATTCAATAAGGACAAATGCAAGATACACAGTTCTATACTTAGGAACAATCAGATATACAAATATGGGATGTGAAAAACAAAACTAAACAAAACAAAAAACCTTCAGAGAAGGATCTGGGACAACTGTGAATCACAAGCTGAACAGAAGTCAGAAGAATTAAGACTGCCATGAGAAAAGCAAACACCATACTGGGATATATAAACTGGAGTACCATCTGCATGACATGGGATGTGTTTTTTTCTGCTGTACACTCTTGTCTCCAATTTTGGGCACCATGGTTCAAGAAGGATGGGACTGGTTGGACAATGTCCAGAGGAGACCCGCAAGGATGATCAGAAGTCTAGAGAACATGACTAATGAGGAGAGATTGAAAGAGGGGGTTGTTTAGTCTGAAGAAGATCAGACTGAGAATGGATACGATAACAGTTTTTAAATACTTAAAAAATAGATGAAGAGGGAAAGAACAATTTGTTCTTTATGCCTCGGGTGCAGAGGACAAGACTTCAAGTATAGCAAGGGACATGTAGGTTATGTAACATGAGAAAACCCTTCCTAATAGGATAGACAATGAGGCTCTGGACTAGCCTGAGATGTGGACTTCACTGGAGATTCTTAAGGACAGGTTGGACACAACATGTCTCAGGTATGAAGGACACATTTTGTCTGTAGGTAGGCAAACAGAGATGATGGCCCTGAAGCAAATCACTTCCAGACCTACTTTGTGTAACATTTGCAATCACCTATTACAAGTTTTAGCTAAGGTATGACAATCACTGTGTTATATAATTTCAAAGGATTGATGAGTGACTCAAGCCACTGGGCAACAAAATTTTGCCTTCCCACAAAAATAATCAAAGGTGATTGTCACAACACCAAAGTTAGGTACCTCTTCAGGTCTCCAAACTTAATGTACAAATAAGTAAAATCATATTATGAGTGGCTGAAGGGTTTCCTTCTATGGCTGGATAAATGAGACATTCATCAAAACAGAATCTTAAGCCAAAACTTAAACACCTCAAAACAAACTGAATTTCTTTTAATACCTGAAAAAAATGACTGTATATTCATGAAACTATGTTCTGATATTAATAAGGGCAAAGAGTGAAACAGTGAAGAAAAACAAACAAACAAACAAAAAAACTATTTCCTAAACCTTAGGCAAGACCCTTTTTATAGTTTCCTACTCCATGGGTGATAATATTGTAAGAGTAACCAGACTATAGGAACCTGAAAGACAGACAGGTTCTCAGCATTGACTACAAATATGTTAGCTGGTATCCACTTCTAGGATAATAAAAATCTGGTGAAGTGTAGAGGAAGTACTAGAATCTATGATTTAGGCTTACAGTCTAGGTGTTTGCATGATTTCTCTTTTTTTTTTTTTTTTTTTTTTTTTTCTTTTTTATGTAATGACATATGAGATATAAGAACCATTCAAATGCATACTGTACACTTTTGAGTACTTCTGTGGTGAGGTCCAGTCAGGCCATTACGGGAACTAACTCCAACTCACAAATACTAGCTCAGCAGCTTACAACTTTGGTCTCCTACCAGTCTGATTTTGGTCTTACTGTAGGCAGTAAGTCAGAAAAAGTGTACTGTTACAAAATCATTGTAAACCAAATTGGAACTACTCTTCAAAATCCACATGGTGACAAATGTTTGGCCTCTCAAACTGTCTCTGGGCTGTTGCCACTTGGAAGGTTTTGGCAAGATGGGATCAAAGATCTTTCTTTCCCTTTTTGCTCCGGCACCATTGGAGTCCCCAGCCTCAGGAGTGAAGGAGAATTTTCCTTCCAACCTTATGGAGAACCTGCTCAGTTCTGATCCCATCTGTGAACGCAGTGCTGACACGTGCCCAGTGGAAAGGGAAGACCACCTTGTAGCTAAAGGCTTTTGCTCATTTTCAGAGCACTTAGGTTTCTGTAGAAACCTAAATTTGAGCTTCATGACTGGACTTCCTGTATTCTGTCCCCTTCTTCATTGAAAAGGTAAATTTCAGTCACTCAGTGTTACTTTACACATATTTCACAACTTATTAAGTACTTCTTCATACTCAGAGCAAGCTGAAGATCTGTAGGAAAAGGTGGAAAAAGGCCACAGCATGCAGTAGTGGAGGCCAAGGCTACAAATCAGAGCCATGGGTCTTCATCATAGCAGGGAATTTGTTAGGTAATAGACAAGGATTCTGAGACAGCCAAAATCTTAAGGCTGAATTGCTTAAATCTTGTCCTTATAATAACTTCCCAAAAAAGCCAGGAAAGCTATTAAGCTGAAAAGACATCTCTTACTAGGAAGTAAAGTAGAATGCTTAGCTTTGTAACCAGGAAACAATTAAAGTTACTTTGTTTTACATGAGCAGAAATTAAAAGAGCCCTTAAATGCACTTCTCATTCACTGTGTGATTTGGAGACAGGTTGTTGCTGTCAGGTGTGGTTTTATTCTCTGGGTTGTGGGAACCCCTAGATCTCTCAGAAGTTTTTTTTACCAACCCCTGTGAGTCTGGTGCTTGCTGCTATTAATACACAAAACTGGGCAGGCCCAGCTCTCCTGACCCTGCACTCCATGATTTATGGAGTCCTTGTATTTCCCCAGCAGGCATACTGGTCCCAGAGGAAGGAGCTAGAGATGTCCCACCTCAGTCCAAAGCAATGCATCCCCCCATACAGTATACCACAGGCTGCAGTGACTGGCCTGCCATAGACAGCAGAAAAGGGCAAAACTCCCACCACCCCAGTCTGATTCGGGGAGAAAATCCACATTATTCTCCAGGTGAAGAGAGGAGATAGGCTTGCCAGGTCTCTGCTGGCAAGCAGGAGAAATAAGCAATCCCATAGGATTAGTTCAATTCTCTTTTTATCTCTATCTTTCGTCACAGGAGCCCAGGAAAATGATATCAGCACAAGTGAGGAACTTCAGCTCTGTTATAACAGAAGGAGATAAAGGCAGACTTGCTGTGCACAGAGGGCCAAAAATTTCCATAATTTTTTCTTCCCATCTCCTCTGTGCACCATCCTCCCCACTGGCTGCCAAAGAAAAGAGCCCCTCAGAGTTTACCCTCTGCCTTTCTTGAACTTGCATGACTTTGCCGCTTCGGGTCCTTCACCCCCTGCATTTAACCGAGGTTATGAAAACCAAGCTGCTCACTCTCTGTTTATTTTCAGTGATCTCCTCTGTGTGCTGCCAGCAGCCAGAGCCGTGGCCTTTCCCAATACAGTGCATCGCACTGAGCTCAGAGTGCTCCCAGGGCTGATGAGAGAGTTGCGCGAGTCAGCGGCCAAGCTGAGCTTATTTAAAAAAATTAAGGTCAAAGCCTCACCAAGATTTATGGTGCTTGTGTTCGAGGTACAGGTATATTTCTTGCCGCTCCAAGGCAGGGATCAGCTGCAGGGTACAAGGCAGTTCAGGACACAGGGGATCTCAAAGAACATCACCAGCCAGCTCTGCAGCTCACCAGTCCGGGTGCAAGGACCAGCAGCAGCTGGGCTTCACACTGCAACCATTTCCATAAACCTGGGGTGTACTGAGGGTATGAAGTTGGTGGTTAAAGAATTCCTGTGAGCCAGCTCTCAGGAATTAGATTGGACAGCTGTGTAAGGTGGTGGCAAATCTCCCATGCATTGGGAAGTAGTGTTTTGAAAGTGTGCTTGGGTGGCTTGGAAATCTATGTCCTGTTTTCAGGCATGGAAGGTTCATATTCTGTGAAACATCTCTGTTGGGAAACAGGATCATAAAGCTTTTAACTCTCAGCACTAAGTTAACTTAAATCCCATTGATTTTAGCATTAATGAAACATGCTTCCTTCTTCAGCAGCTTTAAAAGGAGTCCTAGTGAGAAGGAACAGCGGGTGAAAAAGTCAGAACAAAAATTAGAAGGGGGATAGTTTATAGATGCACTGCTGGGTGAGATCAGAAATGCATCTATTTATTCCTGCTGTTTTGCTGGCTTCTCTTTTGGTTTTTCCTTTCGTGGAATACGTTTAATCACTCTTGAATGCCAGAACATGAATGCGGGTGATGCTGTCCCATATGGCTAGCACAGAGCATGGGCTTCTCACACAAAGCAGGGGATGTGAGCAAGAACTAGGAGGAGGTTATGCAAGTTCCAAGACATTTTTCTCTACTGATCCTGTTTCATGGCTTCCTTTGATACCTCGAGACTCTACAGAAGAGTCCTCCTTTGTACCTTCCCATTCAGCTGTGTCTCAAAAGGCTAGCACTCTTCCTAAGAAAGATGTCCTTAATTGGCTCTACACTGCAAGTTATGTGACTTCTGCAGCAAGCAGGGCACCTTCACCAGGGGAGCCTCCAGGTCTGGGTAGGAGCAAGGCCATGGGAAGTAATTCACATCAGCTAATCCTGAGCTGCAGCAGCTGCTCAGCCTTCCATGCAGATGCACTAGGCAAGAGATCAAGCTGTGCTTAGTATCCTGATATGTAGTTCAGTGAGAGGAAGCTTGTTT
>CM021771.1:28855040-28870389 GCA_011076525.1 Nettapus auritus
TTCTTTTCTTTTCTTTTCTTTTCTTTTCTTTTCTTTTCTTTTCTTTTTCTTTTCTTTTCTTTTCTTTTTCTTTTCTTTTTCTTTCTTTTTCTTTCTTTTTTCTTTTTTTCTCTCTGTTGCAGGCCATTGCATGAATGACCTATCTCCTCCTTCCTCCAGTGAGCTCCAGATGACTGATGCCTATTCTCTGCCTATAACAGCCAGAACCTTCTCTGAACTGCCTCTCTAGGTATATATGGACAGGTTCATCCAAGCCCAGACAAGGGAGGAAAATAGTAGTGCCTCCAGACAAGATACGGTGTCCTAACACTTGAGCAGGAAGGGTGTGCTATGCTGAGTCGTATTGGTGAGAGGAGGTGGGGGAGAACAGTCTTAGTTTTTCCCAGAAAAATAATGTCTAATGTATAGAGACATCTCTTGCTGACAGAGCAGTTTGTGCTGCCCCAGATTGAAAAAAAGCCTCATCAAGGCTGGGACATGCTCCTTCACCCGCAGCCATCTTGGAACTGCTCTCTTTTCCTTTCTGTAGCCTCACACACCACTGGAAACAAAGAGATAATCAGGAGGACAATGTCTTCATTTAGAGATTGATAGTTCCCCCTCCTTTCTGGTAAAGGCTTAGGCTTGTGGCTGAAGGTCAGCTGGGATCCAAGGGCAGCCAAGTAGCTCTTTCAATCCACAATGGGACGGAGTAGCCATTTTAATAAAAGGGAGAAAGAACTTTTTCCTCTGTGGCTGCAAAAGCTTGTAATTGACCTGGCAGGGCATGCAAGCCCTGGTTTGCATGGGAAATGCTCTCTTTTCCCTTACACACGTGCTCCTTTGTAATACAGCTGGGGGCTGCTATGTTGCTGTCTGAAGTATCCAGGTCTTAATTAAGTGCAGCAGGGTCTGTCGACAAAGTGAGACAGAACAGGAGGCTGGTGGTAAAGCTCTCACCAAAGACAGCTCAGACAATGCAGCCAAACCTGGAGGAAGAAAAAGCAACTAAACCAGGGTCTTGTCTTCACACCCCCCAAGCATGCTAGGAGAAGACTGAGAAACCTCTGGATCCAGATTGCCCCCTCCTCTGTTTTTGCTCCCCACATGGCCTGGAAAATGACCTAGAAGAGGCTGCAAAAGTGACATACAAAGAGCTGCAGATTAAGGTGAATTATATCTTTAAAAAGATGAATTGTTAGTAAGACTTTTGTGTTATGATTAGCCCTTTACTGGGCTCCCCTCCTTCTTGTTTGCTAAAGGCTGCACAGACACAGAGGTGAGAAAAGACCAAAGAGCTAAGTATTACACACAGTGGACAAACGTATATAGTAACAAAAGGACACAAGGATAGTTTCTTGTTCTGTAGCCCTGATTGTACTGAAATTCAACTGTAATGAAAAGTTTAAGTGCACTGGAATGGGGATGGAGGAGGGAGCATAAACTCTCAGTATGGGGAAAATGAGCATGAATTACCTGCTAAAGAGACACTGTCTGTGCCAACTCAGCATTATCTGTTTACAGACCCTTCCATGGAAGTTGCTGACTCAAAGGAGGTGAATCTGAGAATTTTGTAAATCAGTGTGTTATAATTCAGTATTCATTAGATCCTGGCTTTGTTGCGTCCTTTCATTGTGGGGAGAGGCACCACTGCTTTAATTCCAAGAACTACTCAGGAATCTAATTTCCACCTATTTCTTCTCCCTCATTTCTTTTTGTCTGATGCCTCACTTCCTCTTCAACTCCTCTCCTATTTATTTTCTCCCCATCTGTCCCCAAACACTACTGTTGTTTGCCTGCTAAAAAAAAGAAAAAAAAAAAAAGAAAAAAAAAAAAAAAAAAAAAAAAAAAAAAAAAAAAAAAAAAAAAAAAAAAAAAAAAAAAAAAGAAAAAAAAAAGATGCAAACATTGACAATTTATGCATATGTATCTTTTCTTCCTCTCTCTTTGTGATATACTGAGTCATGTAAAACAGAGCTGGGAGAATGTGCCTGCCTCGAGGCAGGATTGCTTTTACCTAAATGATTTGTCTAACTTGCTATTAAAACTGTACAGTGATAGAGATTTCACAACTTCCCTAGGCAAATCTATTGCCTAAAAATAGACTTCTGTTTAATAAATAGGAGTCTACAAACTATAATCTGTAGCAAAGGATTATTTTATGTGCTCTACAGTATCAAGGCTGGGACAAACAAAGAGGCTAAAGTAATCTTCTGCCATCATTCCAGGATCGGAAGAAGTCCTTAGAGCATAATCTTATGGGCTTAGTCACAGCAAGTCTCCTGGCAGCTCTCTGTACTGAAATTAAACTGCTTGAGCTGGTTCTGATATGTATATGCAAGGCCTCACAGTAAACAAAAAAATCAGTATCTTATTTACTAAGATTACAGTTCTGAGTTGTGGCTACCTCCCTCCACTCTCAGACATCTACAACCACACCCACACCTTCCTTGGAGATGATCTTGGGTTTCAGTTCCAGAGGAGCAAAATCTGGGACAAGATGAGATAGGTTTTCTGGCAGAAGACTGGATTTGGTGAGTGGTTGGGATTACTTTTACCCCAACATAGACAATTAGAGGCCTTCAGATTCTTTGGCATTTCTAAAGAAACTTATTATCTGGCAGTCCAGAATACTGTGAAGGGCAGGAGGCTGAAGTCCCTGCGTTTGAAGGCATGACTCAGACAACAGGAGGCATCAATAGAAACATGGTTTGCAGAGACTCATGGAGCCCATCTAAACATTTTAATCAACAAATATTTATCTGCAAATATAAGAGGAGATCTTCTCTTCTCTGGACTGAACAAACCAAGTGACCTCAGCTGCTCCTCGTGTCTTGCAGACCCTTCACCCAGTTTGTAGCTCTACTTTGGACACAGGTTTGTGAGGGCTCCTGGAACCCTGTAGTCTTTATGAGCAGGAGAGTCTCCTGCTCCACAGCAGTGTCTAATTCCTGACTTGAACTGTATTGCTCAGGATACAGGAGGTATGACCTCCAGGCATCATGGTGGGTTAGAACCACAGTATCATTGATGGTTTAGGAATAAAATATGAAACATTTCCTGCAGCCAGTGTTACAGTGAACACAGTTTTTCCCAGGTGAAAATTTTCCTAATGCCTCCCCTCACATCATGCTGCTGTTTAATGGCATCAAGACTCCATGTGCCATTGGTCTTTGACCCTTTTTAAAATTTATTTATTTATTTATTTATTTTTTCGGTGCAATTCAGCCGAGAGTCAGTCAAGAAAATGTGTACTGCGGTTTCATGTGCTATGAGTACTTCAGTCCTTATATCTAGTGTTCTGTCTTCTGGCCTCTTCTTCTAAAAGAAGTTAAAAACAAATTCATATTTTCTAAGAAAATGACTCCAGTTCCCATGTACATGATCCATGCCTTGCTTAGCCCAGGATTGTGCAGCAATTCTAGAGATGCTCAGAAACGTCCCCTCATTAAGTGCCTAGGTCAAATACTTAATTTGGTGAAAAGGAATCAACCCCCATCCTGTTCATTAGTCATAGCTATGGATCTTAGACAAAGTGTGACTAATGAGATGACAACCAGACCCTAGTTTATGGGGGTCTTTGTTCCCATTCCATGTGCTTCACAAAATTGTATGACAATCTATACTGTTCATGAACATATATCCATTTAAATGAAAGCACTATGTTTATTAAAGATAATGATTTTTGTCTTAGAAACCTTGCTTTCTTCTTTGGCAAAGCCATTTAACCCACCCTCAATGAGGTGCAGGATTGCTTTTGGCTGACTTAGAACCATAGAATCATAGACTTACTTTATACTTTTGGGCTATGGAATGAAGATAGGTTTCTAGGATGAAAATGGCTGACACTTTCTCTACACATATACCACCAGCTCCATTGCTAGCATTAGTGATGGTGGAATCATTGACCTCAGTGTTTTTCCCATTTATTTCAACAGTGAATTTGGCTCTCTGTCTATGCATATAGAGTTACAAACCTCAGAGTGGCCTGAATTCACCTTGACTTTCACTGCACTTAAATGAACATCCATAAAGGGAACTTAAGAGGAGTCAGTGCATTTTCCTGTCCAGAATAAATAATTAGCTCCTTTCATCCAAAGGAACCAAAGACCTTACAAGAGCTCAACGATGTCTGCCTAGTAACAATTGTAGCAGATGCTGTCAAACAGTAAGGTTATTTGGAATCACAGACTGAAGTTTCCATCCAGGTATTTCATTTTCCAAACAAAACCAAAATTCAATAGATAAATAAAAGAGAAGCAAAGTTATCATTCTTGTAATTATTATTATCCATCATTCCTGATCATATCTTGCCATCAATGTTGTTAAATCTCCAGCCTCCTGTCTGAACATGAGGGAAGTGTGTTGGAATATTTATGGCAGCTGTTAAGATAAGGCAAAAGGCATCCAGCTGTGAGTCTGAATGGCTTTTTTTGCATCTGCACATGGCATTGCTGAGACGGCCTTGATATGCTGCTTAGTGTTCCCAAATTAGCTCCCAGCAAAGAAGTTAAGCCTCTAAGCTGAATGATGGTGAGTGTCTCAATGTTCTAACTTTTGCTTATCCTGGGAATTGAGGTAAACATGTCTGGCTGCTTGGACTGTGAAAAATATGATTTGCCATTGAAATGTGTCTGGGCTAATCATCTTGAGGCCAACATTCCTAGCTCCAGAGTGATGTGATCCTCTAAAGGGTGTGATCTCAGACATATCCCCTTCCCCATAAAAAGAGTACTGAGGATCTGAGCCTCATATAAATAACAGTGCAGTGTCCTATGCCTAATGCTGTTGGAAGAGGGGCTCTTTGGTCTCTGAGAACTTGGACCCCATGAAGAAAAATTGTCTGTTTGGCTGATGTCCAATGCCAATCAAGTTTGCACAGGCTGGGAGGAATCTGGCACAGCTCATGACTGATCCTGAAGAGGAAGATTATTGCTTAGGAAAGGGTGTTGTGTTGGGCCAATGATGCATGGCCAAGTCAGATGAATTAATAGGATGAGGAGGAGCTTAGTTGAGTCTCTCTGGAATATTTCAGTCTGCAGACTAAGGTAGTTGCTTTCCATGGTGCTCTAAGCCTGTAAATTCCTTCTGGCCTGAACACTATTATTATTTTTAAGCATGTAGACTAAACACAATCCATACATTTCAGGGCTGACAATGAGCTATTTTCCCTGCATTGGGAAAACAGGGCCCTTTGGATTGTTTATAGCCAACTTTGTGCTTTGGATGGCTGACTTTGCAGGACCTCTCTTGGTTTTTGGTGACACAAGAGAGGCAGCAAGGAGGTCACTGCATCCCCAACATGCTGTACTTTATTCTTAGTGACTTCAATGAGCACCACACGTAAACTCTGCTGGGACAGCTAGTTTCTGAGAAGACAAACTCCCATTTTGCACGGAGTGGCACAAATCCAGAGTCAATTCACTGAAATCAGCAGAGTTATTTTTGAACAGGACTGTTGTCACCAAAGAGAACGTAGCCTTAGGTCAGAATCTGAGTCAAACAGACCTCAGAAGCTGCAGAGACTTGACAGTATTTACTTGGAAAGCCAAAGCATATTTGAAGATAGTCAGACTTAAGCTGTCTGACCTGACACAGCTGAAAGTAGCACCAGTTTTTAGCTCTGATCTGACAAGAGACATATATGTTCTCTGGCTAATTAGCAAAAACATTGATCAATTCACCATCTACCTCTAATGACTCCCTTAATGACAGGGTCACTAGGATCATCTGCTTTTCTGCTTTTATTACTGGGGCCAGGATCGGACATTTTCTATGACAGACAGAGCCTTAAGTAGAGATACAGGGACTGAATATGGATGAATGAATAAATGGGCATATGGGTGGTGAAAAGGAACAGAAAGAACAAGAGAGAAATCAATCCCTTCCACAATGTTTTCAAAAGGCTCTTATTTGCATAAAGATAACCTGTCCCTTACACATCCCTTCAAAAAACCATAAACAGACAAAGAAACAAACAAAAGAACAACCAAATCAACACATCAGAGGGAAGAATTTTCCATTCTGTTATCATATTCATGATACACATGGAAAAGAAATAATCTCCCTTCACCTTGACAGTATTATTTCTTTTCAAGTACTTTTGTAATATGTCTCCTATATTTGGTTCCGCACTGTTTGTGTGACTTCTGGACATTACCCCAGCTCTGTAGCTAGAAAAGCTTACATAGTCATATTGGCTTCTGCATCAGAAGACCTAACTTGGCTTCAGAGAGTTGTAACTCTTACCAAGGTTTGCCCTAGTTCAGACAATGACTTCCAGAGTGTAACAAAAAACTCTCCTTAAATTTTTTAATTGAATGGGCTTGAATTTTTTAATTGAGTATCATCCACATGTCACAGAGGCTTCTAGGAAAGCACTCACTTTTACACTTTTTTGTTAGTACATTGACTGTAGGGTTGATGAAATTCTTACTTGAACCATCTCCATCCAGGAAGAGGGTGTCTATATCACTCCCACCCAAATAACTCAGGAATCGATGGCTGAGGGTGATATCTGGGGTCCATAGTGTCCCTCATTTGTCTTTTCATCTCTGTGGTTTGGAGAATCAAAGAGTCAGGGGATGTCCATGACATTAAGCAGTGTTTGGTTCAAGATATAACCCTGGAATGATTACTAGAGGAAATGCAGCAGAAAGGAGGAGCCGGAAGCTGATGTTGTGAATCTAAAGGACTCCGGTTGATAAAATGAGATAAAATGGATAAAATGAGGCAGAAACAGCAAGATATGAAAGATATGGGGTATGCAGAAGGAGGGATACAGAGACAAATAGACAGTGTTAGGTAATCTGCTATAATATAGCAGAATATACTGCTCCTTCTAGTGTCACTGTGGTGAGCAGGGTGGAAGTAGAATGCTTTGAGCTGTCCCAATTAAATGGGTTTGTTGTGTTCAATGGGTAACCATCTGATGGCCAAAAGCATCTCACAGTTCTAAAATTTTCTTGCTTGCAATTTCCACATTTACTCCTAATCACAGAAGTATGGGTCAGAGAGGCAACTATAGGTCAAAGGAGCAAGAATCCTCTATGCTTTTATGAACTGTCTTCAAATACCTATGGAGAATTAAAGCTGTGATCTCAGTCACCTAACAACTTCTCTCCTGTCCTATTTATCATTTCATAACAACTGACCCCAAAGACTGGTGTCATGTAAGGTAAAGTCACCATTGTACGTGGCACATATATGAAGAACTGTCACGAACCTGGAGTAGCATGAGTCTGTCCCTCTTCTTCACAGTGAATGGTCCTAGACTATTTGAAACTAGTGGATTCTGATCAGTAGAAAACCATCATACATATGCATTGCATTATTAAGTTCGTACAATTACATACCCCTCCACACAATACATCCATCTACCTACCAGCAGTTATGCTACAGAACAACTGCCTCTTCTTGACAATATCAGTTCAAGCATGTTTTCTCCAGCACAGATGACTTTGCACATTAACCTTGGCCCCAGACTTCAAGAAATCCTATATCTTTCTCCAGCCCCACCTCAGTTTTCCTGAACAACCTCAGAAAAATCATTTAATCTACAAGGATCTCTTTCCCCATCTGTGATACTTATTCCTAGACTCCTGGAAGCTATGCCAGGATGCTGGATGAGTGAGAGGTGTTTTGTTTTTGCAGTGATACAGGATGCAGAGATTATTGTGACCTGGACCTATCAGGGCTTTGCAGGTGAAACTTGGCTGTATTTATACCTGGCCTGAAAACTGCTGAACAGGATGAGATTAGGAAAATTCTGAGTTCAGAACTGGATGGCAAAGTGTTTTACTTCCAGTAGCCCATTATGCATCCCTCAGGGCTCAGTCCTACATTTTCCAGAGCTATTCCCAGATGTTTATAAAAATCCCATGAAGTACAAAAATGACACAGCAAAGTTGGCTGTGCTTTAAAATTCCCTTTAAAAACCATTTTAAAACTCTGTCATGTTAGAAACAGTCAGCAAGACAAGATTACAGAAACTTTTTAAAATATTTTCCTCTTCTCCCTGCCCCTACGAAGAATGCTTCTTTCTCAGATATTAAATATCTCTGGTTCTGGAAGGCTTGGGCTAGAAATTTACAGGAAGGATAAAACATGTCCTTTGGGTTATAAAGTGCTTAGTAGGGACAGGCAGACATCCCTTCTCATTGGGTACCTGCTTGGCTTAAAATTAAAACAAAATATTTCAGATGATTTTTAAGTAAGATGTTTTGAATGAACAGAAACTACTCTTAGAGTATTTTTCAAATAATTCAAGTATTTTTCGAAGTAATAATTAATAATGAATTTTTAAAGAACAATGCTGACCTTTTTGCTCAGATTTTGAGTATAATCAGAAAACCTTCATTCAAGTAAAACCTATTACTTTTCCTCATCTTCTAGTGAAGTTGATTTGGACTCTTAAGGTACCACTGCAAATCCCTGATCAGATTAATGAATATTTTTTATTGTCAAATTAGGAGCATTCTTAATGTCTTAATAAACATAAGTATTAAAAAAAAAAAAAAAATGAGTAAAAACTGTCTTCATTAGCACCTAAATATCATCAGGTCCTTACATTTTGTCTAAAAGTTCACAACAAAATGCTTGCAGCTTGATTTCTAGATTCATAGTGAACACATTTAGTACATACATCAGTAGGTGTTGGATCTTTGTAAGTCAGGCCACCTTCTCTAGGCATTCAATATGGACATGAATGCCTACTTGAAACACATTTCTCAAAAGCTATGTACTCATGCTTAAAAACAATTCTCTAGAGTCCATGTAAAAGAAAACAAACAAACAAACAAAACAAATAACACCAACAAAACTCCCACAATTAGGAGAGAAAAATCAAAAAACATCCACAAAATCAAAGCAGAGTGGTGACTGGAAGTGCCAACAGGTAAAGAGTGATGTCCAAGCCAGAGACTTGATATTCACTCTGTTGCAAGGGTGAAGATAAGGTTGATCCAGCTTTGCTTAAAAATTATTTTAATAAAACCCATTCACTTGCTGGCCTGTTAGCTTGGCAGCCACTGCTTAATGCTCTCAACTGGAATGTCTAAGTCTGGAAATAAGCTGTAGTTCCCAGGACCTAGGCTGGCAGAGGGTAAGTGCATTTGGAGATGCTGCGCTTGAGTCCCTTGAGGGGGGAAAATGCCTATAAAGATCTTCAGGGCAAAGAGATTCATGGAGTCTTGTTACAGTAGTCTCCCTTATGACTCATTTGTCTGCCTTTCTGGCTATGGGGAATGGCATGAGGGGATTGGGCCATGAAGGAAAATAAGGGCAAGAAACTAGGTTTTATTCTGGGCAGAAGGGATTAGGCTCTAGATGTTGGGTGTTTTATGCCAGACTATGGGAGAGAAAGAATAGCTCTTAAAAGAGGGAAATGAATTAGGGCTACAAATAACTCAAGAAGGACTTGTGTGTTAACCCTGTGGATGCTGTCATCACTGGAAGCACCTAACTGAAGTGTAGGTCTTGGTCTCTGTGACTGCAGGTGTTGGAAAGTTATTCTGTCATAGTGTGACATTAATGACCCAGATTTTAAGAAATGGAGGCTGTTGAATGACAGGTTGTGTCAATGAGGTTAGCCATCCCTTAGGAACCCAATCAAGATTCATTTCCTCATTATGCTGAGGACTCTCTGGCGTCCTTGGGTGGAAATGCTATTGGCTTACACTGGGCATGGGACTAATGTGAAACATTGCATTCAATTCAGCCAGATTGCTATGAACCACTTTTCAGTAAGCTGTGAAATTCTTGCTGGATTCTTCTCATGAATGGGACTTTGGTCCAACCACAAGAAACTCTCTGAAAAGAGAGACTCTCTCTGCCTTTTTCTAGGTCATCCAGCTAATTGCATTAATTTTAAACTGTGGCCCCATTTGTAAAGAGGCAGCAAAGACAGTGATTGTTTTATGCCAGCAAGATTTCTCAGTTTCTCTCTCAGGAGAGCCATCTGGACTCCAGTTCATATTTTCAGTGCCACTTCCCTGGCATCTTACCTATCCCTGCTGCCGGGTTTCTGTGGAAGTGAAAATCTTTGGCATGACTCATAATGTTAACATTAAACCCATCCGTGGTACTTGGGGCAACCCTGTATGTCTTTCCTTCTAATGCAAATTTTATTTCCTCCCTTGCAGTCTGAAATATCAAAGCCAATGCACTCCAGCATTTCTTCAGAGAAATATCATTCTAAAAGGGCTGGAAACCACTCCAACTTCTAGTGCTAATATTCCAGGGTCACTCATTATCTCTCTCTCTTTATTTATTTATTTATTTTTTTTCTCCCTCAGTAGTCAAATAAGAGTCTGTAGAAGAGAAGGAAAGAATCCCAATATCCTTTGATGCCAACTATAAAAAATAAAGGTCAGTTGCATCCAGATATTTCCCTTCCTATCACATTCAAGGCCTCCCTTGCACAAGGGCCTGCCCTTGCTCTCTGTTTCTGTTCTTGTAACCCACAATAACAGCCTCTGACCTCAGGCCACTCAAGAGAAATGAAGCAAGAAGGGACGTCTTACCTGAAATTTGGTAGCACTGAGGTTGGTGGCTTGGGGCCTTATCGGAATGTCTCAAAAACATTTCAACTGTTTAATAGCAGGAGCTGAGTTTCTGTGGTGGGTGTGAGAAATAAGACACTTTCCTATGAAAGTCAGCTTCTGAGGCAGAAGTCAGGAGATGGGATGGATCGTTTGCAGCATTATGCTCTAGGATTTGGTGGGGTTACCCAGAAGGAATTGGCCTCAAAACTGGCCCCGTGCTTCTTGCAGAAAGATTTCACCACTAACACTTTGCAGAATTACATCTACCTGT
Source organism: Nettapus auritus (assembly GCA_011076525.1). NCBI lineage: Eukaryota > Metazoa > Chordata > Aves > Anseriformes > Anatidae > Nettapus > Nettapus auritus. Next base: position 28,865,835 of record CM021771.1, read on the forward strand.
TACTGGCTGGCATTTCCTAGCAGAAGTAATTTATAGTATTTTTCCCCTTAAAACAAACAAACAAACAAACAAAAAAAAAACAACAACCAAAAAACAACAACAACAGCAACAACAAAACACTGCTTCTCTGAAGGAACATCAGAGTGTTTAACCAATAAAACATTTTATTTCCTTCAGGGGAAAAAATCACCCTTCTATTTCATATAGATTTTATATGCATTTTCAACCTTTCCAGGCTTACATTACAGGACCTGCAGTCCTACTATGATAAAGCTGACTTGTATCCTGGAGTAAAGGACAATACTGTAAGACTAGGAGCTCTGAAGTCCTTGACTCATTTTGTTGAGGTTAATGAAGTGTGTCCCTTTAATGTCAGCCCAAGTATGGCTAATGGGGAAACAATAATGTCAAAATTAAGCAAATTACAGGAAGAGTGACACTTAGTAGCACTGTGAGGCTTATCCTTGAGAAAAACATCAAAACCTGCTCTTTGCCATTTATGCTCTGTGTTATTTCAAGTTGTTTTGAGATAAGTACATGAGCAGACCAGATTTTTCTATACTCTGTCATAACAGGAGATCAAGCCTCCATGTATATCTTTCATTTAAATAGACATCCCAACAACTGTAGTTCTATGAGTCCACGCAGGACTGTGCTTATGAAGACAAGTCCAAATGAGGCATATTCATCAATGTGTGAAAACCTTGTTATCTGAAGTCTGTCTCGTGTTAGCTTGTCCTTGTTATTGTTTCAGTAAGGACACAGAAGGGGTGATCTGGGTATTGGCAGGTCTTATTTTTTGAGCACTCTGCAGGTTATATTCTTTCAACATACCTAAACTAGAGTAGCTGTGTGAACAGGTTGTAAAATTAAATAGCATAAAGGAGATTTCCCAACATTTTCCACAAAGCCTCAGCAGATGGCAGGAGTCAGGTTGCTCTCGATGTGCTCTCGATGCATCAAAAAAAAAGATGATTTTCATTTTATTTTCCAAGAGATTCCTCCTTATTTTCAGTTTACAGTGAGCAAGTTGGATTTATCCAGGGCCTCTCTCTCTTGGATGAGTCATACATATGGATTTTTGTGCATACAGTTTTGGATTAATCAGCAATTTCACTTTGACTCACTCCCTTTCTGTTCTCTCCTCATAAAATATTCCGGCAAATGACTTTGGGTTCAATCCTGTGCTTATCCAATCCCACAAATTTTGGCATTCTCTTAAATGGTGAAAAAAATGAAACCCATTTCAGGCTGCAAACGCTTATGAAGACTGAATTTAAAATGAACCAGGTGGCCAAGCTGCCCAATCAGAATGGATAAGTCCCAGCAACAAGTAGTCCATGAACAGGCTAGGGAAAAAGGCCATTTATCTGAATGACTTCACAGCTGGACTCACACAATATGTATATTTAAAGACAAAAATGAAATACAAGTCATCCAAGAAACAACCTGCTATGAATCATTGACAAAGAAATGCATTTGCAACAAAGAGTCTCAAATAGCAACATTTTTGCACTAGGTGCTATGTTGTAGATTCAAATCTTACATGAGACCAAGGCTTCTGAATGGACCATGAATCTAAAACATAAAAAAAAAAAAGCCACTCCCATAACTTTTAGCTGCATTATATTTTGGGAAAAACTCAGGTATTAACTCATTCCTTTACTGGTGATTTTCTTGAATAGTTGGCACTTCTGCAAAACCAATGTCCTTTTTTTTTTTTTTTCTCCTTGGGAAAGGCCTGGGCAGCAGTGGCTGATGCAGTCCAAGCAGTGCAAGCAGAATGACTAAAATCCTGAACGTAGCTCTGAACACATAATCTAGACTCTAAGTCACTGAGCTGGCTTGCCAAAAGGACACAAATGAAAACCAACTTCAGTTCCTGCTGGCAGTAAGCTTGGAGGAAAGATGATCTGTTTAAGTCTAGTCTCTTTCCTTGGGCAGTCCCTTGTTCAAAATAAAAAAATTAAAATAATGTCACAGTGCCAACATGTTTACTGAAGAACCCTGCATGGCGCAAGCACTGTGCAGTCCAGGTGACTATGTGCCAGAGTATGCACTCAGAGCTGTGGCAGGCTATTCCAAAATCTTGCTCTCCCTGCACACTCCTCTCCTAGAGTCTCTGTACTTCGACAGTCTCTTGTGCTCCAGGAGGAATGGCCCTAATGACCTGAAAACCTCCAGTTTAGATTTCAACCAAACACATTTCTCCCAAGAAAACAAAGGAAGGAGCCATTCAAAACCAGTTTCTCCTTTTTACTCCACTTTTAGAAAGCAATCTGTCTCTCATGGGCAACCTTGTTCATCTCAAAGGAAGGTTAGGGTTGAGGCTGGTTGTGATTTCAAGTCCATTTCTTAAATATCATGTTCACTGGGGAGCCCAGTATACATTAATTTATTTTTTTGCACTGGGAAAATGCAATGTGTTTTTTTCCCAATAGGTTGAGGATTTATCTGGGAACGAGAGGGTGTTGGGTTGAAATGTCACAGATTTCATGGTAAGTTACCCAGGTTTTCTTTGTTAGGGATATCTGATATATTTGTGTGTCTACAGAATATTTGCCACCCTCTACTATAAGGCATTGAAGCCAGGCTTCCAAATGCTGAGTAAATCTTTATTCTTTTTTTTTTTATACCCAGCTTAATTTATTCCATCAGCACATAAAGACATAAATCTTCTTATGGAACAGTACAAAACAACCAGCATCAATTTGTAATTTCTAACGATTGAGATGTAACTGGCAGACGGCCAGGAATCAGTGCACTTCATCTTTTCCTCAGGCTTCATATAATAAAGTGAAATAATTGAGGTAATCAATTTTGAAAAAAAGAAAAAAAAGAAAAAGCTGAACCCGTTTTCTTCACAGTAGAATTTGGAGACTGGAACCCGCCAGTTGGACTATGACATCCTGGTCAATAAGAGGTCATGATTTAGTAAAAAAAAAGAGGTCTTTAAGTTAATGGGGAAAGGAAACATCTTGAATGTTCAGCCATGTCTCCAGAGCTGCCCTCAGTCATTTGTCACTGGAGATATGCAGAAGGACAAGGTCTTTCACGAGGTTTCCAGCTCCACCAGCTGGGTAGTGAGACAGAAAGAAAAAGAAAAAAAAAAAAAAAAAGCACCATGAGAAGAATCAGGTGTCATTCTTTCTAACTTTGATCTTCATACTCCGTGTAGTGCTAAGAACTTCAGCTACTCCAAACATTTGTTTCAGTGGAGGGTGGGATTTGATGAATTCAGGATGTTTGAGGGAAGAGACATTTCTAAAATAAGCATCCTCCTAACAAAAGTTCTCTTGAAGTAGTCTGGATTACCTTCTACCCTCTCCTCTTTCATGCCTCCCTATGAGAAACTACACCAGAGGGAACAAGCCTATATTGGGAGTGGCTTCCTCATGGTATTCAGACGGTGGCTGTGGGGAAGCAGTAGCTTGAAATAGAAGAGTCTCTGGTTAACATGCTGAGGAACTAATCCAGAATGGATGTGAGAACACATTCAAAGCCTCCTGTCCTATACTGGCTGGCAGACTCAACAGGCTGCAGTAGACTTAGGTCTTTAATTCCTCTGGGTAAGTACATGCTATTGGGGGTGGGAAGGGTGTGCATGAGTCTCCTGCATCAGTTAGAGAGCCCACTACCTTTGAACATACATTGCATATCCGCCGCATGAATAGGAGGTGCAAGTGGCAGAGGTAGCATGCTGTTACTGTACAAGAACAGATGGTTAAAGAGAGATGTGATACATTTACATCTCTTTGCTTGCCAGCAAAAATATACGGATATTCAAAATCCTGGCTCTTCTTCCTGGTTCTGGGAGGAAACGTGGCCCAAGCCAGTACACTCAACATGATCAATCACTTAGATTTTATATGTAATCTTTCTAAAAGGCAGATTGTCATAAAAAGGATCTCAGCTCTGTATACATCTCTTATAAAACCTTTCCATAAACTTATTTTTAAAATGTATAAATGGGTTCTTATCTACCTCCTCAGGCAGTGATATAGGGCTGCCTTAAATAGAAAACTGAAAAAATGAAGAGTTGAGACTAACGACCTTCACTTAGGCTGGCAGCTCACTACACCTTTTTTTTTTTTTTTTTTTTTTTTTTTTTTTTTTGTATCTCAGAGAACAAACACTGCTGTGATCACCTATATTGCTGTTGTTTGCTGTTATGTCTTTCTATTTAGGATTTCAACTTATCTGCCTGCCACATAAGAAATTTACAATAGAGACTGAAACATTTCAGACACAATGTTCAGAGATTTTAACGTCTGGGTGACATTCAATTTTTATAAACTTTAAGGACCATAAGGACATTGCCATGTCCAGGGGTTTAACCCCAACATAACAGCACCTTCCTCTTCCCCAGCTCATTCCCTCTCAAATTTCTTCCTGAAAGCATTAAGATTTCAGACTGTTTCAAGAAAAACAGTTAGGAAAAAAAAATGTCTGGTTTAGAAGAGTAATTTATTTTCCTCTATTTCATTTCAGAAACAGCCAGACATAATGTTAAAATGTTAAAATGTTAATTAAAAAAAAAAAAAAAAAAAAAAAA
>CM021771.1:28870489-28890535 GCA_011076525.1 Nettapus auritus
CCAAAGGAAAACCAGTCTGAGTCACAGCATAAACATGGAAAGTTTCAGTCCAAATTATTAAAATTTGACAAAGTAATAAATCCATGAAAAGAAGACCTTTCTCTGGAGAGTGTTAAGAAAAGTTTAACACCCATATTGTTATTCTCAGAGTTAATTACATAATGCATTAATAAATGGGTAGGGGTTGTTATTCACAGAGGTGTGTTTCACCAGTACTGCACTTAATGCCCCTTAGGAATTCACTGTCTTACAGCAGCTGCTGGAAGAAATGCTATCTGCTGGGCAGACACTGCTGTGTTGTTTGGAACTGTAAGAAAGGAGTAAGATCCCATGTAAGGTTATGAACCCCTTTTCACCTTGTGTTATGCATCATCAATCTTTAAACATGATGTTCCTGTTCATAGTCAAGCAAATACCATACTGCTTTAAAAGTTTCTTAAAAAAATAATAATCAAACCAGTTATAAATGTAGTGAACAGAGAAGCCAATTCATTGTAATAAGCTCAAATGAGAGATAATGATCTAAATACCTCCACATTTTAGGAAAATGTGCACCTGGAATCCACCCAGGGCTTTCACAATGGGCTGAACCAGCTCCTTCAGACTCTGGGAAAGTTCAGACCCACATTCCCACTCCCTGGCTCGGAACCATCTTAGCTTTGATCTTGTGTATATTTCATCAAGTTGCACACCACTGGTTCCCAATTGTGGCTCAGGTCAATTGCATCATTTAAGGAAAGTGCTACAGAAGGTGTGGGGAAAACAAACATTTTTGGTCCACACTCTCTACAAACATCCTCTTCCCCCCCCCCCCCCCAAAAAAAAAAAAAAAAGAGGGTAAATAAAAGAAAGAGAGAAAGAAGGAGGCAGCATGTGATATCATGAGAACCATTTTCAACCATGCTGTGCTGCTGCAAGGGTGAAAAAATGCTGCCTTCTTAAGATCTATTCATTCTCAGCCAGAAGTTATGGGCCCAAAGAGGGGATTTCCCAATGAAATTCTGTGGCTTGTGTTATGCAGGAAGTAAGACCCTATGAGTTTTAATGGTCACTGAAAGCTTTAAAGACATTTCAGCACGCTTGCAAGATATACACATAGGAGTTTACTGAGCAGGCCACTCCAACCTACATTCCGGCAGCTGGATAATTTCCATTCGCCTCACATTTGCTTGAGTGAAAATAAAGATCTGGGCCTCTGATTCCCAGTTCAGACTAGAACCAGCTTGAGTCTGTGGTGTTGTTTCCAACAACATATTTTTTTGGTTCTCTCTATGAGTTCATCCCACATACTGGTGATTTGGAAAAATGAGCCAGAACAAATGGCCCGTCTTGGGAGTGTTTTATAAGTACTGATATGACACACAGAAACAGGAGTTTGCCTGCCTGGAGAAGCATTGGCACCACAAGAGATCTTTCAGCAAATTTGCCTTCTATCTTTTCAGGGCACTGTGATTATGTTTCATGGGGTCCTCTAGGTCACAAGTCCTCTAGATTGCCCAGTTAACTTGGGCATAATCCCACCAGAAAAACATACAAACAAACAAACAAAAATAATAAATCCATAAAATTTTAGAATTCAAATATTTCACATTTTGAGCTCAAAAGAAGGAAAAATAGTCCAAAGAAGTGTTTTTTAGAACACACAATTTAGAAATACTTTGGGTCATTGTTTTCAATAGAGAACAGAGGAGAAGGACCCTTCACTGGTAAGCACTGATCACTATCTGTCTGTGCTGTGTTTCTGTTTCTGCAAATGAGGCCATGAATGCTTACTAACATCTAAGGAGCTTGTGGAGCTGCACTGGGAAGGGCCACAGTGACCAGACCTCTTCTTCCTCATTTCATTCATCTGGATCCCATCACAGAGCCATAACTGTGGGCAGTATGCTCCCTGTGTTGTTATTTCAAAGGAAGGTAGCCCTACGTTCATAGTACAACCCAGCTCTAATGACTCCTTGGTAAAAAAGCAATGGGAGTTTCTTAGTGGTAAACAACATTAATCACAATTTCCCATCGGTGCAGACTATTATGAAGCAATTAAAGACTGTTACAATGAAGGAGAGAGGGTGTCACGGGGGTGGTATTTGTTTTGACAACCATTCATTTCCCAAAATCCCTGGGAACCATGTTCCTGGTTTAAGTACATGGAAATCTCTGAGGTCAAAGGACTGAGGCAAAATATTAATAGTTTCTCACTCCCTTGTGTTACAATCTTCTTTCTCTGTCTCCATTAGCCAATGTCAAAAAGTGACACTGTAAAGGGTCTTTCACAGACCCTTAACTTTCTCCCAGAAGGTTGTGTCTGTCCACTGCTGGGACCCCACAGTCCATGGGAAGCTTTTGGAATTTGGGTAAGCAAATGTTTTCTTCAAAATTTGTTTGCCCAAGTGCATTTAATTCTTTTGGCTTTGGCACAATCTTATATTACTGCTGTCATTCCTCTGTTACCCGATATAAACATTTTGAGACAGTTTCTTTGTCTAATAAAATGCCTACAGACACTGCAGGTTGTTTGGTTCATGCCTGGCAAGTCTCCAACAGCTAACCCATGTCCTGCTCCTTTTCCAGGAACCTTCCTCAAATAAAATTAATTGTTGCTTAGGTGTACTTTTGCCATAAAGCCAAAATTATAGTGATCAGAGCCAATTAATGATTAGAAGTAAACAGAGCCACAGTGATTATTAAGTTCATTCCACTGTTGTTTGGTACTTCCTGGTTGCCACAATATGGAGTCAGGGATTTCCCACCCTTCCTAGCTCTTCATATTATTTTCTTGTTGCAAATACTTCTTTAGCCCTATAGCTTTTTCCAATAATAATAATAATACTTAAAAGCACAAGATTGCATTTTACTTCTCCTCCAAATATGGAATGTATCAGTTTGGGTGTGGTGGTATTCAGCAATTTTATATGGTTTTGGCAGTAGTGGTACTTAGCGGTGTTTGCAAGCAACTTGGTATAAGGAAGACTCTGTATGAAAGCTATCCCACTGTGGTATTAGTAAGTAATTAGAGTAAGTAACTTTTCACTGTGCAGGAGATGTTGTCTTTCTAGACATGCTGGGGGAGGCCGGGGGAAGGGCAGGGGTTGGAGAAATAGAGACAAAAATGTTATTTTCATCTCACAGAAAGGCAAACAAGACAGGAACGTGATATAAGATGTCTGAAATGGGGCTTAGAAATCACAGATCTCATGAAATATAGGAAAAGGCATGATCCACACATGTACTCTTCCTCTGGGATCTCCGGCCAACAGCAGGAATTGAAGATAGTCAGAATATTGCAGGATTTAGCTCAGACTCTGTCTTCCAGAAAAGTAAAGGGGATTGAATATGAAATTTGTAATATGTGTTTTACCACTGCAGGAAAAGTGCAGAGGACAATGCCATGTTATGTTAATTCTAGGTCCTGCAGAGAGTGCAGGCATCTTGACTGTAGAGGAAAAAACATAATTGTGAATAGGTGTAATACATAAAATCAGGAACAATTAGCTGCAGGGGCAAGATTTAATGGCTTTTTAAAGTTTCCATCGCTCAGTCATAAGGAGGTTTTTCTAACATAAACCAGTGACAAATTGCTAGTGAGAACAGAGCCAAAGGAATGGTTCTGTTTCAACATCAGGAGTTAATCGACCCAGCATAATCACACACTTTGGTTATATTTATCTAATATAATTCACTGAGAAAAATTCTTGAGTCAAAATAGCAGGTTTCCAGAGTCAGTCAGAGAGCCTGTTAAATAAATACCATGTTTTGAGGGGAAATATATCAAAAGGAAGTTTCACGTTTCTCAAGCGAAAGGTCTGAGCCCTGGCATTTTTCTCTCTGCTGTTCAATTCCACAAACATCTGAAATAAGACAGTCTGCTTGCTACTGAAAACTCCCAGTGAAACCTGAAACTGAGGGAATATCCTACAAGGAAAAGACTGGATGCTCTGGTGTGAAAAGCTGTCTTCAGCTTGAGGACAGCACAAAATCTGCCCCTTGCATGGCCTTCTTCTGATTTTCTGCTCTAGGGCAAATTTCAGTTCTGAATTACTGAGTTTAGCCAGTTAGGCCAAACTAAGGACATGAAAAAAACTTCTAACAATCAAATGGCTTAGTCAAGAAAGAGTGTTCTTTAGATCCCTTTTCTGGTTTTATAAGTTTATTTCCCTAAATGATCAACTCTCACCATCTCTGCTTCCAGAGTTGTTTCTGAGTGAACCTGATGAGATACTGGGAGAATTATTGCAGGGGTTATAAGAAATTCCTTCTGATAATTCACACTCTTTTTCTCAGGCACCTGAGCTAGCATGAATATCTCATCCTGCACCAGATGAATATGTCTGCTTTGAATCTCCCAAGTAGAGATATGTGACCACTTTTCTGCAAGGCACTTTTTCAGATACATTTTTCTTCAAGAATTACTATCAAAAGATGCAAAAAGAGAAGGTTCTTTCCTTAATTTAGGGGAGCAGTATTTATTCTGAGAGCATTTTTGGTGGTTGGTTGCTTCCTACTCTTTAGAATTTACAAAAAACTAGTCCAGTGAAACTGGCTTCTCAAGATCTCTGTTTCATCATTTCCATTGGTGTCAGTGGCTGAAGGGGCACAATCAAAGACAGAAACACTCCATGTAGCATCTCTGTGTTTTAACTCCTTTCATAAACTTAGATTATGGCCAAATTCAGAGATGGGATTTAGGAGTCCTAAACCTTTAACCTGGCCGTTTCCATGTTTTTATGAATTATATATTTCTGTTGAGGATGACAGAGAAAGACAACTCTTCTGATGGGATTTCTGAAATATTTGACTGTACTCAAGATGTTTTTGCATAGGTATTATTTGAAATATTCCCTGAAATGTCCTCCACCCTGAACCTAAGGTTGTGCCTAAAATTTCAGAACAATTTCCTCTGCTGGAAAGTATTCATATCCAGAATAAATACGATCACTTGTCTGGAGGCTTTTCTAAGAGCAGTGCAAGTGAAAGCTGAGCAGATGATTATTTCCAATGGTGTCTTAGATCTTGTACAAAACAGAATAACAGAGTGAAAGGAATTTTGGAGAGATTAGGAATCGCTAAAGCCTCCAAATGAAGACAAATGGAGTGGGGAAAAGCGCTATCGGGGAGACTGACAAGGATACCAAAGGGAATGGAAAACAAGAGAGACAGCCAAATCAAGTAACAGAGAGAGTGTGCTACTGATGATCCAAGGACTTTGTTAAAAGGTTGCCAAGGTCAGAGAGACCTGGAACAAAGGGACCAAGGGAGACCCCTCCAAAGCACTGACAAGAAAAGAGAGAGGTCAGTAATTCAGGGAGACACTGCAGGGAGTCTTGCCTTGGACTCCACAACAAGGAATACAGATGATGTCCAGGTTATTTTAAGAGATGCAAGAAACCTGTTTGGAGAGGAGAAGAGAACCACGAAAAAGGTTTCTCAGGGAGAAAAAGATGTAAGAAAAGAAATGGTTTTGTCAAATGCATCCCTTGGCAAATTTGCATTTAAGATCTACTCAGAATGTTTTATCTATCCCAAATTCTTGCACAATTCCTGAGCAGCACCTAACCTGAGGGAACACTTTTATGCCTCTTGCCCATCAAACTTGGAAATAAATGGCTCCTTCAGTGGAAACTATTTATTTATTTATTTATTTATTTATTTTTCTCCCCTCCTCTGAGTTATCTCAGTAGGTTTATTGCTATGAAGGGACTGAAACACATGCCTTTTCAACTTTTACTTAATTTTGCACTTGCTGTGTGAGAGCTTGTTGCATGAGTAAAGGAGAACCAAGGAGCTTTGACCCAGGCTTGGTCCTTTGCCCTTTTTGCTCATGGTGGAGACCTACGTGGTATGCAAAGGGTTACCCAGAGAGAGGTCTTTGGCTAATGCAAACTCCTCCCTCAGCAAATGCTGTAAAGGGTTAAATGCATTATAAACCCAGTGGGGAAGGAGAAGAGAGAAGGCTAGCCAAGCTGTTTCTTGTGCAGCAGTGCCAAAGCAGTTATTTATAGCATCCTGGACCAAAGGCTGCCATTTTCCCTTTTCTCACTCCCTGTGAGGTGAGAGGCATTTTCACTCTCCCCTGCTCCCTCTCTCATAATTTTGGCAGCTCTGCTCCTTGAACTTGGCCAAACGCAGCCAACCTCAACACAGCTGTTTGATAAACAGAAACAGGGGCAGCAGGCTGGGCTTTGAAGAGGCTTTTGCAGAGCAATAACTGAAGGTTTGAATAATGGTGTGCAGTTGGCTGAAGGCTCTTCTAGTTTGGAAGGACATCAGGCAAAGCAAGAGTTCGTCAAATAATTAACAAAAATTGAGAGGAGAAAGACGCCAAGACAAACAGGGGCCTTTGAAATGGTGCTCACTTCATGGCCTCTCTTCTAAACATTTGGTTATGCACAGGCACACACACTCATACTGAAGGAATCGCCTCATACATGTGTGTTTAAACAAGCTTGGTACCATGGTGAGACCTCAGAGGAAGTTCTTGACAGACCCTGTCAGAGAAGAAAACATGACACTGGTGAGAAAAATTGGCTCTTTACACAGAAATCTAAATCACCCACCTTTTTGCTACCACATTTTGCCTTCCCATGCACAACCTACAGACACAAAATGGGGTAACAGTAATGAAGGGAAAACATGAGCAAGCACCCAAAGTTAGAGGGAAGTGAAAAAAAAGTAAACATCACATTAATACCTCCAGCCCCCTTGGAAATATGAAATACTGTTAAGAGGATTTGCTAGCCTACCTGTGAGTACACATGTTCCCATTCTCTGATGTGGGGAGTATTCAAGAAAAGGAAATGTCTTCCAGTGTGATGGGCAGGGGAAAGTATGGCTGTATTTTTTTTTAAGATATTCCTTTCATGAGCTGGGCTTTTGGGATTACACCAGGATGTGGAAAATGTTTAAGAGGAAAGGCTGATGCTCTCAAGATGGGTCAATACCTATATTCTGGAGCCTTTGGGACATTTACCTCAGAGTTCAGTTCTAATTTGATAAATTGGCTGGCCTTTTGTTTTAGATCTGGCCTTGGACATCTGCTTCTAAGTGAGTTTCAGCCCCATTCATTTAGACAGCATTCTTTAAAGGTGAAAAAGATCTGATGAAACCCAAAGCCATATTACCCCAACAAAAGCTTGTTCCTAAATAAGCACTGTTGTACATTGCCTGGTCATTTTTTCAGTATCTCAGGAAGTGGGTTTCTATTCTCCCCTTTATAGCATTTCCCACTGATCCAGGCCCCAACACCAGAAGCTTTGGCAGACTTTTTTCCCCCTATTCACCTATAATTTTTTTTCATTGGAGGGTACAGGAGGAATGAAGGAATAACAGACTATCCCAAGGCTGTGCTTTTTCCTCAGCTTCTAGCACATGCAGGACTTCACAGTTCCACAAGCAGCTAGAACAATTGCCTTCTGTGAACTCAACTGGGGATTAATTTTGCACAAGGTGTTTCTGAAGGCTTGCAAATAGTTCCTGAATTTCAGTGTCAGTGACTGCCTCTGGCAATAGGTTAACAAGAGTGTTAAAGAGAGAAGGCTTGTCTTTCCTCACCAGGCTGACAGAGTATGGTCGTTAGCAGTGCCTGCTCTCCACCTACACAGCCCTGCTCTGGAGTTCAGTCTCCATCACCTGATCAGCCCGTTTATTTGAAGACATTTATTTCTGTACTCACACTGGGGCATGCCAAGCGGGTAGGACTCTGTCCATGATGCAAACATTGTAGTTCGGACTCCTCTGGGTTATGCTAAATGCTTTGCCTGCTGAGGAAGCACAGGCACGTGTTAATGCACAGCAGAACCTAGGGTCAGGCTCTGCACGGATGAGAGCCTGGCAGCTAGGATTGCTCCAACCAGTGATGTTTAAAAATGTGATCAGATCTTGCAAGTGTTTGGGACCCAATGGAATTGTGAGAGACTTGCCCCTTTACTGTTTGCTCTGGCAAAGGAAATGCAGCACCTCCCATCTGCACTGGTAGCATGGTGCCAAGAAAGGGTTTTTTTTTGGGGTGGCACTTAAGGGAAAGACAAAGTTTTACCCCTTTCTCAGGCCTCAGCACTGGGTGTGGACACAGGCTGTGCTGACAGAAGGCAGCTTTTACTGGCACAACAGGTAATGCAGATGAGGCCTGACATTGGCAGAAAAGATCTGAATTAGTGCCAGCAACAATGGTGTTTTTTTGGACATTCATCTCAAAGGAAGGGGACCAGAGACCAGTGATTTGCCAAGAAGCCCTCAGATGCTAACCACTTTCAACACCTCTAGGCATGAGCTGGATTTAGTCTGGCAATTTCTGAAGTAAAGCACTCCAAAACCCATTACCTCCTCTCTTCACAATCTCATCAATAAATAGTAACTGGAGGTTCAGCCCTGCATGAGGGACCAAGCCTGTGATATGCAAGAAGGGGCTGTTTCTTCATGACAAGTCTGATAGTGCCATGTTCTTGGACTGACTCCATTAATTTGACAAGGGACTAGCAAAAAGGATGTCTAAGTGCTTTCCCTCTCTCCCAGATTTATCCTGGGGGCAAATTTTTTCATCCACAAGAACCTTTTCTATGAAAACATGTGAAACAAATGTGTCATTTCTCTCTTCTCTCTCTCCCCAGTCTCCTCACTGTAGTCTGGCAAATGTCTTTTTATGAATTTGAAAAAAAAAAAAACAAAAAACAAAAAACAAAAAAAAAAAACATTGGTGCACTTATTTGTGCATGCTTTTATAAGCAGTATTCCTTTCTAGGGCAGGTGCCATACAGTGTAGATTTTTCAATGTGATTTCTTCTTGCCCTTGTCACAAGGAAATTTAGACTTCAGGCACCTACAGAGGTGATAATATGCTTTCTTTACAGTGGATAAATAAAAATCTTTCACAAAATTTCCACTTAATGGTTACAAGACTGAAATCAAAGCCTAGTGTTGAACCAGAGGGTGCTCCAACGTGGCTTAGAGTAAATAAATAAACCAGTTGGGAAAATTGATGGAAGAGAGTGAATTCACAAGCAAAACAATTGCTTGGAGCTCTTATCACTTACTTACACGTGAAATGTGCTGGCCTTTGAGCCCTCTCAGCAGGGAAACAAAGGTAGACACCTAAAGCATACTTCTGTAGGATATACTTCTATAGTATGCATTGGAGCACCTAGAGGACTGCCAGCCCTGGAGGACAAGTGTAAAAAACCCCACCTGTCTGTAAGTCATGAGGTGGATATGTGGTATTCAGCACTGCCAAGAGACAAGTACAAGTGTGGTTCTCTGTTTATGTATGTTAACAAATAGCAAACGGAGTCATAAAACTATGAAAACATAAAGAGACTCAATCCTTGCCCATGTGTGATCTAGTGGCTGAGAGATAGAGAGAAGACCTCTAAGTCTTGAACTGCCTTTCCCCCAAAACTGTTGCAGCTTCTGCAAAGTCACCACTGTTGACAGAGCCAAAATCACACCTGCATTTGTGTCCCCAGTGGCTAATGGCTAAATGTCCCCTAATGGCTGAGACAGTTGTTTTGGAGTAAGTGGTGCTAACATGAACTCACCTGCTTCTGGGCAGCTCAGGAGCCTGCTGAGGATCATGGCAGGGACACCCTACCTCTTTTTATATCAATACTATGACAAATTTGTCTGAAGAGGACATGACACAAAATGTTGTTATGTGCATGGGAAACATTCTATGGGTATATTCCACTATTCCAGGGTTAGCCCTTCCTAAACCCAAGCATGGGCATTTCAATCCTGACCTGCAACCAAGAGCATGGTGAAGCTATAAGCTATAGACTGCTTAATTCTCTTCTCAAACTGTCTTCCCTCTGCGGTGTAGCCCTAACCTGCTTACAGGCTGTTGTCTTAGAGCATCTGCAGGAGACTCCTGGGCACCGACAGGCTGAAGAATTTTTGAAACATAAGGTGTGTGTATGGCAGGGGAGCAGCAGAGCAAGACTGGCCAGAGTGGTGCTTCCTTTGGGTCAGCATGGGGACTGTGGCTGCAATGCATTGGAGGCCCACCAGCCAGGCTGTCAGTGACAGGTTGGAAGGAACAGAAGGATATGAAGGGTTTGTTCATGGGGATTGTTGCACTGAGGAGCTGCAGAAACAGCTGGCCTTAAGGCAGGGTCATCCAACTGGCTGTTCAGCATGGCCAGCTCTTGGAGCAGAGGTTTCCTCGGAGAGCAACCCTGGCTAGCAAAGTCTATCTGATACTGCTTGCTCTGGATAATTACTGAACCCGGATTTCAGATTGAATGATGTGTTTCCCATTAAATTTGTTCTGTCTTGTGCTTTCTTACATGAATGGCACTGCAAACGGTACCTCTTTCTCTTAAATGCCTTTCCAGATTTGCACCCTCCCACCCCTGCAGGCAGGCTGCCTACTCATATTTAAAGGCACAGCACTCAGAAACCCGAATTAGAGCTGTGCAGCCCACGCACTCATGTCTGCAGGACAAACATGTGCATCAGTAAAGTACAGAAGGCAATGGAGAACTTTTTTCCTCCCCCCCCCCGTTTTTTTTTTTTTTCTTTCAGGTGCTATATGATGAAATGAAGATATCTAAGAACCACAGGAAGCATTTATTTTAAGTACAGGCTAATGCCATGAATGTTATTTGCATGACAGCCCAGTGAACCACAATATGAATAAAGAACGGAAAAACTAGTGTTTTCCTGACCAGTAAATCTCTCTGTTGCTTTCTCAGGCTTCCTATCAATGCCAATTTGCATTTGTTTGCGGACCGTTAGTTATGTCAGTAAGTAACAGACAGCACCAGTGAGGGTTCAGAATTGCAGGAGGGTTTGTGAATAGATGCTAACATATTTCTGGGGGGCAGGATTTCTGGGGTGCAGGAGCTGCGAAAGGAGGTGTTGGTCTGGCTGATATCTTTCCCTTGATATATAGCTGGTAATTTAAGCCCATCAAAGTGAACTCGGTTTTGATATCTTGGAAACAATGCTCTCTTTGTTCAGCTGCAAAAGAAAGACAAGCAAGCAGAAGCAAAATATTCTAGCACAAATATCCTGCTGGTTATCAGGCTGATAGAGAGAATCAGGCAGAGGATAACCTCTGTCTGAAATGGTCAGTGTCCTGGCAAATATCAACAGAAGTAACTTGAGTTCATTAGCCTGCACTTAGAAGCGGATACAGAAAGCCCTACCCAGACACAGAGTGTTGTCTTGCATTAAACGCTCAACCACCTGAGTACCTCAAGTGAAGTGTGATTAAGTGTCCTGCTGACCAGCTGCTCCGTCCAGCTGAGAGTAAGCTGCTTTTCAGTAGTGGGTACAATCTCTTCTGCATAATGTGAGGTAGGCATCCTGCCAGGAAGCTGAAGATAACCATCCCTCTTCTTGCTGAGCGAGTCACAGACCCCCTCTCAGCATTTATGGCTGGGAGGCTTGCTGGGTCTTTCTTTTCATCTGAAAACTACTGTCAGCCACTGCTGGTCTTGGGATGTCATAAGCTCCTATTCTCACTGTCTAGGTTTTCCATGAAGGGTTGTCTGGTTATCTGCTCACACCTTGCCCCAGCTTCACTCAGCCTATACTAGGAGAGGGAATTAGACAAGATCCTAAGTGGCTGGTGTCTCTGTAAGGATCATGGAGAAAGTGAGCCAAGAGTGGCCACCAGCTCTACTAGCTCATCCACAGCAGGTGATTTGGAAGGCCAAATGGTACTTTCATGGTGAAATGTCAAAAAACTGATGATGAGTTGGCTCTGTACAGGATAGGCATGCAGGGAAGTAAAAAGGCACCCCTCAAAATGACATAGAGTTTTTCACATGAGCAAGAATCCCTACAAAGAAAAGGTCACTCACAGAGAAACAGAAGACATCATTTCCATTAACCAGAGTGCTAGTTTAGTCTCTAAGGTTCAAATTGGATGACAATTTCTTCTGCATCCTAAATTACAGAGAGGATGTAACTTCTGGAGGAACTGGATTTTGACATCCCCACCCCATTGCTCACCCCTTTCCTCCAGGCAAGGAAGACAGCAGCATGCACCACTCAGCTGATGCGTGAAGGATCATCCAGTACGAGAAAGGTCCGTAGCTGTGTGAACGTAGTTTCTCTGGTATGAAAGAAGAGGCCCATTAAGATTCAAGCCAGTGTCAACATGACTCATTGGCTAATACATCCTTCACTGCAGGGCTCAGGAGGTCACTGTAGGTTCAAGTCTCACTCTGGGACTTGGACTAGTGCTTCCTGCTGTGGGGAGGGGAAGGGAAGTGCTGCAATTCTGGAGGTGCTTCCCATTGGAGGAGAGAGAGATTTTAATCAGATATCCCTGCTGGCAACTATTCCAAAGGGGAATTAATTAGACCAGGACAAATCCATCCCTGGTGGAGGCTCCCTTAGCTTCAATGGAGCTGAGTTGGAAATGATTGTGTTGGTATTTTGGAGAAGGGCTGTGTGCTATGTGCTATTTCTTTCTTTTTGTTGTTGTTGGTTTGCGGTTCTTTACTTTCTTTTTTTTTTTCTTCTTCCTTTTTTTTTGGAGGGGGTGAGGGGTGACCTGGTCTTCTGGCTTGTGTCCCCCCTGGCAGACAAACAGGTTCAAGCAGCCAGAGGTGTATGTGTTTGTATGAGTCCTTGCAGAACTGCTGCACAAGCTTCTGGCCTGGATAAATTACCATTTCATTGCTTTGTAGACATCTTTCCTTCACTTTCTGCTAGGACCTGGGGACCTGAGGTCATGGGGAAAGGGCTATACTGTCCATTTGTCTCTTTCTCCATTTCTCAGCCACGCAAACCCCTAACATGGATGAAGTGATGGGACAGACACATATGTCTCCTGTTCCCTGCACAGCTAGCTCTTTTTTACTTTTCCATCATCAGCTCTGTTTTTAACACTGCTTTGTCTTTGCAGAGAAATGCATGAAGTTGCTGCATCTTTGGGAACTGTGCACCAATGGCCATGGGCTCAGCAGGGGATAATGTCTGAGCAGGTATATCCTTCTTTACTGTAATTTCAAACAACTTGCTGGAGTTTGGTTAAATGTTCTTTTGCAGAGTGATGACAGCTGAGGAACACACAGAAAAGACAGAGTTCTTCCACAGCCAGCTTCTAAATGCTTAAGTCCATTTTTCTTGCTGAAGCAGAAAGGAGTATTCATCCCTTATGATCAGCTCAATTGGCAGTGAAATACAGCCACCTCTGTGGTGAAAACCCAGCACTGTGGACCAGAGAGGGAGGAGAGTCCTCATTGTGAAGAAAAACTAGTAGCAAATTTAAGGGAAGGTGAATGTCAGTGTTGTCTGAGCACAGCTGGGCTCCTTCTTCTCTCAGAAAGACGCCTCTGTGGAGGTCTTTAATTCCAAAAAACATGCAGCACCTGGTCTGAGAGCATCATCTAGAATGTGAGAAAAGTGGAAGCTGTCAGAATCTCTCTTTGTGGAAATATTCTGAAGTATGAAACAGGCTTCCTTACAGACACAACATCTTGGTGTAGAGTAACCAGTAAAAAGTATCCAGCCCATAGATCTTTTTGCTTCTCTCTCCTGAGTGGCCCCTTTTATCTATCCCCTCTATATGATCTGAGCAATCTCCTTCCATGATCATTTTGAATTTTCTTCTTTCTTGTTTTTCAAGCAAAAACCATCCACCCTGGCTGTCAGTTACCCACTAATAACCTCCAATCTGTCTGCTGATCAAGTTTGACAGAGAGTGAAAAGCAGTATTGCATTCCTACTGGTATTGTGAAAATAGGCAACTAGGGCAGAGGGAAGAGAAACCCTCTGAAGGGGAAAGTTACAGCAGGGAAAACACTATTTTTAAACACCAGAAAATCCAGCCAAATAACATTATGCCCCAGAGTCCACATTCAGTCTGTTCTACTCTTCACAGGACTGATTGTTTCTGAATCAGTTGCACAGCAGATTTGACTGGTTGCTGCCTGTCTCATTCCTCAGCTTCCTTCTAAAAATCACTTTTGTAGGACCAGGGAGAACAGAAATAGTTCAAGAGAGCAATCCAAGGGACTACCACTTTGGGAAAGACACTGTGTTAACCTGGCTGGCAGCTCATTTAAGGGAACAATGAAGTGGGTCAAATCATCAGCTCTGAGGTCATTTGAATGGGAAGGAGTAAAGACGGGTCAAGTCATTTTTTTTGCATTACATTTGTCAGCACATACAGGTGATGCTGACTGGGTAGTTTTAAAATCTCCCTTTTCAATCATAGAACTGAGGGTACATGAGCAGTCTGATAATGTTAGTGTAAAGAGACTCATTCTAAGGCTTTGGCAGACCCTTCTGTCCTGTCTGATTTGCCACTGTATGGATAATGGAGGATCTTCAGCAAAGCTTGCTTTGAAAGAGTTAATGTATTTTACAAGGAAAGCTGCCATCCCTCAAGGTCATTTTATCTCTTAGTTACATGAATTCTAGGAAAGCAAAGATTCCTTCCAAGTAAGTTGCTGGTTTATCCAAGTGATGCTGTTACAGAAATTGTTGTATAAGATCCAGGTTTTTCCAGGGTATAGCGAGCATGTGTGGTGTTTAGATTTAGGCTGTGTGCTGCCAAGCTACTGACTCCCTTTTTTCTTCCCTTTTTCCTCCTCCCACCTCTCTGCACCAAATCACACATAAGAATAATTAATAAGAATAATAAATAAACAGATCAAAGTGGAAAAATTCCCAAAACCTGTTATCACACAAGCAGTTTCAGCCCAGACCATGCTAGTTTCACATCAAGACTTGGAATTGTCAATTCTCATTACTTGCCAGTGTTGAGTGCAGGAGGAGAGAATTTCAATATCTGTATTCCAGAATCAAACCCTCTGTTTAATGCGGTGGGGAAAGTTGAGATGAAATATAGGTCTCATGGGACTCTCCCTGTGTGAAAGCTTATTACAGCTGTAACAAAACCTTCTAATCGGAACGGATTCTGTTACATGCATGATATTCTGGTCTTGGGTGCAGGGGGTTGGGAGGTGTACAGGGAGGATGAGGAACTAAAGACAAAAAGCTTTAAAAGCAAATAAATGAGAAGTGCATTCTTTCCCTTCCTCCTCCTCACTGCTTGCATTTGCTGTTCATGCAGAGCATTTTCTCTTCTGCATTTTTCCAGGGGTCTTGTGAGATGTGTAGGAGTTTTGCTGGATCAGGCTATTAAATGGTACTGCACAGCAAAGCAAAATTTGAAAACTTGGATTCACCTACAGGAGTGGAAAATAGTTTAGCGGTGTTTAAAATACAGAATCCATATTATCATAGCAAGAGAACCTAATGAGCTATCAAAAAACAATATTCATTTACAGCTGAAGACAGGGAATTACTTAAAATATCCAATACAATAATAAAGCTGCAGACAGAATAAACCCAAAGGTACAGTCCCTGCCCAAAACAAAGTATCTCTGAGTCTATCTTGGAAATATATAATGCTTTCTCAGTTGTTTCACTAAAGCAACTGAGATAACAATTAGTGCCAATCTCTGATGTAGACATGTACAAGTTATTTTCCCGTGGTTTGTTTCAATGAAGCTATAAAAGAGATGCAGAGAAAGTGTGAGAGAAGAAAGAGGAACGTATAGAAAGATGAAGTACCTTGCTCAAGATATGGGATTAAGCCACTATTCAGTGCTATGTCCATGGATTTGCACTACCTCAGAGCATCAGTTTCTGATTGCTTGTAATGATCTAACAGGATGATGTCTACCTGACAGATTACTTTGGGTACCTTCACATGCTGTAAGTTCTCTGAAGCAGGATATAGTCCACAGATCAGAGATAGCTTGTCCTCAGCTAGAAGAGTGTGGAAAAGGACTGCATCATGTAGGGACTCCTGTTAGGACTTGGAGAAAAGAGGTGTTAGACAGACCCATTGCTTCTGTATACCTCAATTTCCCAGATGAGGCTGAACGTACTTTTGCTTGCTAGTGGTGAATTAACTACTCAGTGGTCACACTACAAGGTGCTGGTCAATTTGAACACCATGGGAGCACTAGGTGGTTGGAGCTGGATTAAGGATGTGCTTTTCAAATTCCGTTTATACCATGCTAGAGACTTGGTGAGGCATTTCAGCTGGTGACAGAGATGTCTGAGACAAAGATGTCTTAGCACATGAGTCAGGGTTTTCTCTCCACAAGCCAGTCAGTGTGCTTCCTCTGGAGAGGCTTGTCATCATGGGACAAAGGCTGGCATAGACTTTGTCACTATCAGATGCCCTTTCAGAATGGGCTTGCATTCAAGTCTTGTACTCAAGCCTTAGCAAATAAGAAACAAGATATCAGGCTTTATACCCCTAACACTTTTCCTTCCTCTCTTATTTGTCTTAATGTGATATTTATCTGAATATTCAGGATTTTTTTGCAAAACTTTTCTGGGGCAATTCCACCTCCCTGTTCTTTCTTTGTTTAGATATTTTATTGGAAAAACGCATGCCACAACATCAGTGATCCAGCAATGAAAAGATCTTTCCTGACTGTTAAGATTTGGATTCATGTCTGTCCCTACTTGTTTGTCTATGGGTTTGCTCTTCTGGACACGGATCTTCTCTTGGTTCTCATAGGTCTATTGGTTTGCATGAATTTGAGGAAAGGTTAGGAAGGTCCCTCTCCAAAGGGTTCATGTGACATTGCCAAAATAACAGCAAAAAGTACTCTGGTTTCAAAAGCAATGTTGCAGTGATGGTGATCCAGGAAGGAGATCAGAAAACATCCGACCCTCCTTGCTATTCATGTCAAGTACTGTTTACATGCTGTGACTTGAAGGAAGGGATCTCATCTTCAGTTCTCCCATGAACAAAGCTTCATTTTAAAGTTGCTCTCTGCTGTGAAATGAAGCTCAGATAATGAACCTTTCCAGCCCAGCCAGAGCACTTTCCAAGGTATATTTTTAGCTCTTACAGTGCCAGAGATTAACTGTACATTTGTCTTAATGGTATCACCCTTTAGTGTTAATGGAAGCTATGTGTGTAAATCCCTGACCATCCAAATGAGAATACACTTTGAATGATCACAATAAATCAAAGTAAATGGAAGACCCCTGCAGGCCAAATTTATCCCTAGAGCAGCTCCTGAGGCTTTTAGGAACCTCATGCCAATCAGGCACTGTAGCACAGCAAGGACAAACACAGTAAGTCATGTCACCTGCTGTATGATTTTAAGGTAGTCACGATGATGATGCTTCTAGCTGAAGTACAGTAATTTACCCTTTTAAAATGACTTGCAAAGAAAAAAAAAATCATTAATTTTGTTCATACATGGAGAAACAGATTTAGTTGTTTCTTTTTGAAGAAATTTTGTTTATTGGCACATTTATACTTCGCAAACACATGCTCTTTGTGCTCTATTTTCCTCTCAAGAAAGCAAGATTATGGCAAGATTATGAAAATGAAGGTATCAAGAAAGTGACACCTACTGAAGAAGGGAAAATATATTTACTTTAAGCTGACTAGCTATCTTTGGACTGATTAAATTTGGTGAAAATGTGTCCATTTTAAACACAAAACTTATTAAATTCTCAGCAATAACTCCAAAACCCTTTTCCAAGAAATACAGGGAAGAGAGACATAAAAGAATAAAGAAACATAGTGTTCCTGAGTCTGTAAAGTGAAACAAATATCATACAATACAATATATTATATAAAGTCCTTTGTGCTTCATTTTGCCACTATAGAATTAAAGACAGACAAACCATTGTCCTTTTTTAATTTGCAGGCTTTTTTTTTTTTTTTTTTTTTTTTAATATAATTTTCTTTAAGGTACAGTGCAACTTAAAGGACACTGGTGGAAACAGGAAAAAGTGTAAGACAAGAAAGGAGTTTCTTTTCCAAAAGATTCTGCAGCTATCCATCTGTAGAAATGACATAGAATTATATTTCAGACATCATCAGCAACTCTGCATTTCTTGATTTTCATTACATGAATTCCTATTGCCCACAGTTCCCAAGTAGAACTGCTTGAACAGAAAAATGAGAACTGGGAAATTATATTGGCTTCTTGGTTTTCATTGTGAAATACAGCAAAATGCAGAAGGGAAGGCAGAGATCACTGTTAGCTGAAAAGTGAAAATATCAGTACTTAAGTTGTTTTATGCAGACAGATAAAATTGTCCCCTTTTAAACAAATGACTCAGAAGTCCTCCTTCAATCTGGCTGGTGTAGTGACCTCTCTCCCTTCCTATGTCACTTTGGTCTTGTTGGCTTTGAGGATTGCTGTTCATCTTCTGGGAGATGGTCAATGCTTATCATCATTTTCCCTGTGTTGAGGAGGATAAGTCCAGCTTGGTGGCAGCATCCTTAAATAATTATTCATTACAGTTTTGCAAGGAAGAAAGAGAAAAATCTGGCTCTGAAAATTTCCATCCAAGGTCTTTCTGATCTTGTAGATCAGATATAATGCAGGTGATTAGGGGGTTAGAAAATTACCAGCCAATATCTGTTAATCTCAGATCATTTTAATGAACCCAGTGTTCCTAAAGTGGGTAAGTCTTGCCTGGAAGAATGCATAAGGAAGTAAGAAGTATGTAGAAGGAAGGAAACAAAAGTCAGGCTATTTTCATTTGGCATAATCTTCTGTATAGGCTGACTATTCCTCTACTGGAAATTGATTGGAGCTCATAAAGGTGGAAATCCCCCAGAAACATTTACTTTTCTTGTATGCATGCTTCGTTTCAAAGCTTTTGCTTTTGGTAGATGGGAAGGGGACCTGGTAATCAATTTGATAGTTTCAGATCCAGCATTCTGTTGAACTGTCCTTCAATGTAACTCTAAATTTAATTCTTATGTTATTGACTGCTCTTCAGAAAGATTGTGATCATTTTCTCCATTCTTGTTTCTTCAAGAAATTCTCTGAGCTTTTTGCCGTGAAATCCCTCCTGTTTCATGTAGAAAGCTTTTATGCAATTCCTTACTTACATAGGCAAACCTGAGCCGCCAAGCAGTTCATGACTATCCAAATTGAGAAGAAATGAAAAGTTGCTATCAAAAGTGACAGGAAACCCTTTCACACTTTTGAACAATACTCCCTGTGTTACATCACCACAAAACGTGAAAAAGCCATTGAGTTAAGATCTACATCTAAATCATGCTCACAATGCAAATTGTTCAAATCTGACCTACAACTCTGAGATAAATAGAAGTCACTCCCTCCAATACCTATTTCTGGAACTCAAAGTATTTTGTTAGTTTGTAGTTTTTTCTGTCCTCTTTCTCCACTCTCCAAGTGCAACCAAGACTGAAAGCCCAGGAGCCAACAGCCCAAAAGGGCAGTTCTTGGCCCAAGTGACAATCAGGAAGAGCCAAATTTGTCACGAGTCTAATTAAATTTCCAACCTGTTCTACAGTGCTGAGAGGATCTCAGAAGTCAGCCGGGACTTTGACAGGGACCTGTATTTAAACATAAAGAGCCTGTGCCAGAAACGAAGCTAGACAACTGCTGTTAGTTTCCCTCTGTTGACTTCATTGGCATTGAACTTTAAAAAATGGACCAACACAAAACTCTTTTCTCAATAACCCAAGACCTCAGTGACAATGCCAGGAGAGTGAACAAATGGGTCTTTTTTGTCCCCTCCTCTGAAGAGGGCATGCAGCTAAAGAGCAGCTTTTCCATCCTGCCCTCCCCCTTTGAGCTGGCAGCCCCACCTGTTATGAGCCAGGAGTAATCAGAGAGACGAACTGCACAAGCGGTATTTTTACAGGATGAACCCACCGGGTCAGCTGGAGGCCTGCAGTAACCCAATATCAAGTTGTGACTGTAGACAGGCACTGTGCAAGGTCTGGGGGAGGAGGGTGGTGAAGGATGGGTGGAGGGAAAGCGGGGCAGTCCCAAAGGATGCAGAACTTAGCTTAGGAGACTTCTGGTTCCCTTTGGTGCCCCTGAAAAATGAATAGTGGGAATTGTTGATTAAATGCACAAGCCAGGGCTTGTTTAATGGGGGAGGATAAGGGAAAGCAGTGGGGCAGGGACAGGGGCAATGGTAACACCACTCAAATGAACAAAGAGTGTATGTGTACACAGACACTCCATGCCCAGCCCATGAGGGAAGGGGATAAAGCAGAGACACATTTCCTTAATTCACCTGCTTTTTTTTTTTTTTTTTTTTTTTTTTTTTTTTTTTTTTTTT
>CM021771.1:28891652-28920622 GCA_011076525.1 Nettapus auritus
TTTATTTTATTTTATTTTATTTTATTTTATTTTATTTTATTTTATTTTTTATGCAGCCATTGTGAGAGTGAGGTGGAATTTATGGTAGGATATGTCTCATCCCCTTCTGTCCCCTCACACCCCACAACCTCTTCATTGTGTGTTGTGAAGGCTGCTTCCATCTGAGAAGCCTAGGCATTCCCCAGGCTTATCTGTTGCACCTAGAGTGGTGTGTTTAGCTGTCTGTCTAGGGCCTTGTGACACCATCCTGGTATTTTTCCAAGCTAAGGGCCATTCCACATACATATAATTGACCCCTGATTTCAGCTGGTGCCTGTTGAATCCACAGCAGCAACAAACACTGTTCAGTACAGCTAGTGTTAAATATCACCCAAATGCTCATGTAGAGCCTTGGAAAGGATATGAAAAATTAAGTGAAAAAGAAGAATTTGAACTGAAGCCTTCAAAGACTGCAAATCCCAACCATGTTTGTTCATTTAATTTACAGTTCCAGAATTACTTTGAAATGTCATTCATATCTTCTATTCTACAAGATTTGGAACCATTCAAATGCTTAGCTAGAGAGGGGTGGACTAGAATGGTGTAGCCAGAGATGAGACATGAAGTCTGGCACTGTATATAGCACCAGGGATGAATAATGAGTTAGTAGCACACCATTTACTGACCCTTGCATGACATTTCTTTGTGTAGAGGAGAGAATACTTCTGCCTTTTGTTAGAATGTCAGCCCTGTGCATGGAAATCTTCTGCAGATCATCCAGATTTGTAAAGCCAGAAGAAGACATCTAAATATAGGATTTCACCTCCTGTACAAATGCAGGCCATCAAACTTCAGCTTATTACTGAGCCTGAATATTTGTTCTAAAAATGTAGCCAGGAAGTGAAAAATCAAGTGCTTTGTGTGGTTCTTTATTTCACTTAAGCTGCTGATTCCCTTTCCCTGCTGCTCTGGTGTGGTCCCACTCTGTCCTGGTAAGAACTGTATGTGCTGCAGGGGAAAGTCAATCTTCATAGGTCTTACTGGCATCTCAAGATCAAAGTACTGTAAGAGCGACCATCCATCTTACCTCATACATGCCACGCTGCCACTCACAGATGGCAAAGATTGCAGGCATCTTTGTCATCAGTCAGTTTGGGATCATGTTTAGGGAACTGGAGTGATGGACTGTCAGAGCCTGTCTCCCTCTGGAATCAATGGAGAAAAGTAGCTGCTGCTTGTATGTTAGTGCATCTATGGCAGACAGCTCTTGATCTTTATTCCTCTGGTAGATCTCCGGAGCTGTAAGTAGATCTTCCACTGAAGCTTTGCTTTCACCTTTATTGCTTTCTCTTTCCCTCTGTGTTCTCACACCCAAATTTATTGATATTCACTTTAATTCTCCTTGGGAAAAACAAAAACAACAAAAAAACCCTACCTTCTATATATATATATATATTTTTTTTTTTTTCTGAGAACTCCCAGGATTGTACTGTAGTGTGTGCAAGCTGAAGGCAAGACTCCGCCAAAGTGTTTTATCCCTTCATTGTGTTATCACTCTGTGGACAACTTGACTTCATACGGGACAGAAATAATGGGCTCCTGATCTGAGTCCCACACAATGCAGCTTCTCAATGGCCACTCTGTTTGGAAACTCTGGATATTTCCCCAAACCCCTGGAAGTAATAAGATGACTCCAGGAAAATCCAAGGAGGTAGAGAACTCTGCTGGGGCAGTTGTGTTCTTCTAACCTGGGTTTGGATACATCCAAAAATTCATACCTACCCTTCTGTTTTGCAGGTCTGGCAGCTTGAGTACACTGTTTGCAGGGCAGGGAAGGGCCAACAGAAGAGGTTTCACCATTAGCAGAGTACCTTTCTCTCAGTCAACATCAGACACAACAGGTCTTTAAACCATCCTACCTGTTGGTCTGTGAGAACAGGAAGTATTCCCAAGAGAGAAAGGGAGGTTCAGCAGAGAGCACTGAGGGAACTTTTCTGATGAGATGCAACTGCAGCTCCAGTTGCTCCTGATCATTTAGGATCAATTGGCATTTTCTGCAAGAGAAGTAGATGACCAGTGTCTGGGTAAGATTCTTGTTAGATCAGTTACTTTGATTCTGCTTTAATTTTCTGCTTTCACTGTCAGCTACAGGCACATGACTTTTCTCCTTCCATTCCTGATCTTTTGTAAACATTGTGCTGTGAAACAGCTACTTCTGCTCCTCCCTAAATTTCATCAGGGAGCAAATATCTCCCCGATATGGCTCTTGGCTGCATTTTCTCAAAGTCAAAGGTGTTGATGCATTGTCTCATACCAAGCAATACTAACAAAGAAAACAAAACTGAACTGTAAAAAGCAGTATAGGGAAAAAAATCACAAACAAAAACAAAAACAAAAAACAACTACTGCAGAAATTGTGAGCGTCATCTAAAAATGAAAAACAAATAAAGAAAATAAAATCAATCTGTTCTTTTTCATCTGGACATACACAGTCAAGTAAGTTGCCTGACTGTCATTATGGCATAGAAAATCCAACATCTGTACAAGTGATGAAATTTCATAACCTCCCCTGTATAACCTTGCTTGATTTTTGACACTTGTGACTTATGATAGGTTTAGAGGTCAACCCTGAAGCATGAGTATTTTTTCAATCATGCTGCTCCCTCTCATGAATTACGTTTGCAAGGGCTTGGTCACAGTTATCTATGCAACAAAGAAATATTGTAGTAGGAGTTGTAGCATGGTAGGATAGTTACTGTGGTGATGTAGTTAAAATGCCTGGGAGAGAGATTTTCATTGTCAAAAACTCTCTATAATAAAGTGTAGTCCATGGGACACTTTTTTTTTCTTAGGATTTATGAGTGGAGCTTGGTGAGTGATACATATTTTGGTCTGGTCACCAAAATGGAAAATCAGAAGGGAAAAAACAGTCTCAACCAAAACAAAATCTTCTGAGGTTTTGGTTGAGAAGAAAAGGTTGATTTTGGATCTGAATAAATGTTTAATTGCACAGAAAATGAAAGGCTTTTTACACTTCTTAGTAACTTAGATCTTTTATTTTTTTTTTCCTTTGTTGCTTTTAAATGCAATGTCTATTATTAATTGTAGAGACACATTTTAAAACCTCTCTAAAAGTTTTGTTCTGAAAATATCTGAGAAATCTTGAAAGGCGTCAACACTGATATGTTCTTTGGTCAGAAATATTCACCACACTCTGCCATTTTGGTGATCTCTTTTAGTCCTACCCTAACACTGTCTTTTGGCATATTCACTATTATTATTAATAATAATAACAATAATATCATCACCCAGCTGTGCTTAGAAGGCCTGGGCACCATTCCCAGATCTGCTATGACAAATCTTTTCAACTCTCTGGGCTTCTGTTTCACCTCCCACTCTTTGGCTCTCTTATCTAGTTAAATTTAAAGAACTACGGTCAGGAGCTCTCATATACTGAGTTTCTTCTTTACACAGCAATGCTTGGATTACTACAGCACAAGCAGTGGCTTTTTTGCTCCATGTTCTCCGATCTGCCTGCCCCTTGTAGAGAACTTGGAAGTGTCTCTGCTAGCTACATATATATACATATATATATATACATATATACATATATACTATAAGACAGCTAGCTACATGGTAGAAGCTAAAACAGGGAAGCGAAATCAAACAGGAAAGTTTTTTTGTTTGCACTCTGCATGCAGAGATTACATTGTTTGTCTGGAGAGTGTGTGTGAAATCAAACTGTGATCATAAGCACTGCAGCCAATCTTTGCTCACATGTGATTAATTTATTCATAGAATAGAAAAAAATGGGCTTTTTTTTTTTTTTTTTTTTTTTTTTTTTTTTTTTTTCCTCCGGGATGTTGGTTTTGAGAATCCTTACTGCATAATAGCATATCTCTGAGTGGAGAGAGGGACTACCTGCACTTTTTTTGACTTGAGTCTTTCTCCATATATATCTGGCTATAGTCGAGGTTGGGGAGTGAGATACATGGGAGAGGGAACCAACATTAAACACCACTTAGCTTTAGGATAGTTTCAAAATATGTCTCATCTCTCCCCTCTGTACTGTATGACCTGTCAATGTGTTCGCAGAAGGGGCTTGGACCTGCTGCATAACACACTCTAAATCAGGGTGCCTTAGCAAGAACCTGCAAGAAGTTTTTGCAGAGCAGGAGAGTCTGTGTTTGACAGCAAACAGCAGGGTTGACCTGCCATGGGTCTCAGGTCTTTTTTTTCCTGACTGTGCTTCTCAGAAAGCAAGATTAAAAAGATGTTTTTTGGTGCCAAACCACATGGAGGGTCCATTTCAATGGGTTCTGTGACTTATCCCAGCTGCCTGGAGCAGCGGCTTCTGAATCCTGCTTCCCATATTGCCTCGGAAGCGCCGGACTCTTAAAATGAACAGAGCTCATTTGTGGATCTTCAGTGCTGGCTTTGCGGGGGAAGAGGGAGGGGGCTGCCTCTCCAGAAAGGTTGCTGTCCAAGAGGCTGGGAATGGAAGCAGGTTCACTGTGGTGTGAACAAAGGCCTGCAGGCACACCAGAGAGCATCTGCTCACCAGCTGATGGTAGTGCACCTGCTGAACAAGTGCAGCAGTGCTGCTCCCCTCCCCAGCCCTGCTCGCTGCCAACCCAAGGCCAGGCTCCCCATTCTTCCCTGTGCTAAACCTGCTGAAAGCCAGTCCCAGCAGAGCTCCTGGCAGGACGCAAAGCGACTGCTGGTGCTCTGTTGTCAGCGATGTGACAATGGGGTGAGAAGCTGCCCTAGCACAGGGATAGATATCTTTTGGCTATTTGCCCTGATGAAAGGGTTTTACCTGAGCATTGGTTAAAGCTTCTGCATTCATTCTGAAGCCTAGACCTCAACCCCACAGTGTCAGATGGTGGCTGTCTATTAATTGTCCGGAACATTCCTCCTGTGACTGGTCACCAGGCCTGGCATTAAAAGGGTGATTTTAAGCTGAAGAAAACTCTTTTGTGGGTTCTGTGCTAACAGTGACTGAAACTTGCTACTGGTTCATTTCAACCATATCCACCGAACCATAACTCACTACTGCATACAAGTTCAGCAGGAACATTCCCAAAACCCCCGTAGAAGAAATTTACGGTTGCTCAATGCTCTGTTACTGGCGGCCACAACTGTGTGCACTCCACATGTCTTTGTAATCACTTAATGACTCATTTCCTTAATCTCTCATTTCCTATAGCCTTATTACAAGCAATTCATAAACCCAGCTCCATAGCTGTTCTCTGGCTGTAGTCAGGAAGCACTGAAGCGACTCTGCATCTGGTTGGTTGGCCGAAGTACCCCCTCTCTATTCCCCTCTGAAACTTTCCACTGGACCCTGTCTTTTGCTGCAGTGACACCTACTGATGAGGTAAGAGTGTATTAACTACACATTCCCTTGTTGCCATACCCAGCCAGCAACCACTTCCTGGCTCTAGCCAGATGTTTCTGCTCTTCTGGAGCAAATTTCACACTACACCGGGAGAAGTTTTGCACGCTCTTGACTTTAATGCGTCGGTGGCCAGCGGACCTGAACAGAGATCAGTGCAGCAGGAGGAAATTACTCTCCATGTCCAGGTTTTCCCGTTCAGCCCTGAGCGAGCCATCAACCAACTGATAGGCTTGGAAAGCAAGACTTGCAAGAAGGCGTTCCCTGGCATGTTGTGTGGCATTTGCATGGAAAGCATCAGGAAGAACAGCCAGCATGCTTTTAGTTTCCTCTACAGGTTCCTTTTTGTGAAGAAACAACTACTTCCAGGAAACTCATACCCTTGATGCCTCCACATAACACTTGTGTGTGATGACTAGAATATGGGGACTGATTAAGAAATCAGCCTGAGCTCCACTGTTAGGTGCAACCAACGTCAAGGATATCTTTTTTTTTTTTTTTTTTTTTTTTTAGTGAAAAACATTTTCCTTTCAAACCCCAATCTCTTCCATAAACAATTGTTTGTAAAATTTCAGCTTAAGTCAAAACACTACAAAAATGACCTGTAGAACCTGAAGAGATGGGATAAGGTCAGTACTCCAGCTGTGTGAGAAGAGAGTCAAGGAAGGGAAGAAAGAAATAAGGACACTTCTCAATATAGAACCAAGCTTTAGCTCAAATCATCATGAAGTTTATCTGTTCCCCAATATGTCTAGACATTGATTCAAAGGGCAGAGTGCAATAAAGGAAATAGGCTAAGCTAGGCTAGCAGGAAATGTCAATACATTCCCCATTCTCCTCCCTGCTTTGAGATCCCATCTAACATTCACTGCAGGTTTTCATCTTAAAAATGAAGCAAGTCAGACAGGGCCAATATACAGGGGTTGTGCAACAGTGCTGTAAATCCATGATCTCTGAGCCTGTGTGTGAAGGAAAGTGTTACAGGAATTGTAAAAGGCTTTGGGACATAGAAGGTCTGCACAAGAAGAGGGTTAAATAAGCAGCTCTGTATCTCACTAGAAAACATGGCTACTTTTTCAGCCATTGCTTTGTAGGATCTGAATGCCTGAATACCAATTTCCCTTGTCTTTTTGATGAAGGAACCTCCCACTTCACTATCAACACAGCACAAAATGGGCAAATACACTAACAAAAATGAACTATCCAATGTCTCCAAAGAAGTTTGTTGAGCATTATAAAGCAAAGCAGATTCTGTCTGCCACCCAGCTGTAAGGCTTTCCTCTACAGGTTCTCCTATTAGAAAGGACATCAGTTACTTATTACTCTGAAACTGTCTACAGCATAGCAGATGCTGTATGTAGCACCACCTCCTCCTGGATGGATCCTAAACACCTCTTCTGCGCACTCTTCGTGGGAATTCAGTGTATTCTGGGCACAGGGTCATTCATCTGAATTCTTGTTGTTTTGTTATTGTACCTTGTTCTGGTCCCTCCAGAAAAGAGGCCCTATCTTGAAGACATGAACACTTCTGAAGATGGGAGGTGCTACTAAATAAGGGAGATTGCAGAGGCAAACCTTGTCATGTTGGATGATGGCAGAAAGCTTCACACTGAGGGACCTGCGGACAGCAGTTTGAAAAGGTTTTCAGCTTTTTAGGAAATTCTATCATGGTTGACAGAGACATAAGCCACACTGACCCACAGGGTTTCCACAGAGGCCATAAACATAGTCAGCAAGATCCTTAACAGATACCAGATTTGTCCCCAGTAAATCTGAGCTGCCAGAGTTCAGGTAAAGAGAAAGATGTCCTTGGGGCAGTACATAGAGATATGCAAAGATATGCTCAGATAGCCGAGCAGCTTTCCAGTGTCCTGTTTGTTAGAATAATGCAACAAGACAGATCATGTAACATGAAAATCTTATCTAACTCCCCCTGCACACAACCTGACCTAGAGCTACAAAGAGGTCCAGTGTTGCCAGCTGAGAAACCACAGTGTTTGCACTGAGATCTTGCAGTCCCCCAGTGCAGGAAGCCATGGCATCGCAACAGATTATCTGTGATTCCCAGTTTTTGCAGGCACAAGAGGTCAGTGCCACAGCGCCTGCAGGGAATGTGACTTTTCAGCTGTCTCGCTCTCCCCGGTACTCTTTGACCTTTGTGCAATCTGATATCAAAGAACCAATTATTCTCAACACGCATATATTTTCTTCCATAGACTCAATGGCACATGGTTGCCCGGGGCAAGACATCATGCTAATCAAGGCAATAATTCAAGGGAAGGCAGTGGGGGGCTGACATGATTGGGAGCCCTGGGTTCTACGTCTGCCTCTCAGCCATGAATAAGGACTCAGTCATGCCTGCTACTTCCTTCTCTCTCCCCACAGTCCTCTCCCCCTAGTCCTCTCCTGATGTAAGTTATGGAGGAATTGAAGGAGATACCCCAGAGTACACCACTCTTTGTTGTTATAGTCAGTTTCCCTACCACCCATGAGTCTCCTCTTGATAGAAGCACCACTGTGCAGTTCTTATTTCTCTTTCCAATCCTCAGCATTCAGAATTACCTCCCTTCTATCCTTGTAGCTGTGTCAACTAGAACCACTGGAAGAGCGACACTAGGAAAGGAACACTGCTTTGGTGGGATGGGGGAGAAAAGGGGAGGCTGCAATTCTACAAGACAAACCCATGCAAGCATCCAGTGTCTGCAGCCTGCTTTGACCTCAACCAGCCACCACCACATACTGTGAGCTCTCAGCAGCAGGACTAATGAAAGATCAAAGGCCCTTAAGGCAAGGATCTTGCTTCCAATAGCGGTCATAAGGAGCTGTCTATCATTTTTTTTCCCCCATTTTTCACCCATAAAATGGAGTTAATGTGTAAGAAAATTCATTATACGTTGCAAAGTACTGATGACTTGGTTAACCAGAACCACCAAAATCCTGAAGCTAAAGAGTGAGTGCACTTCCCAGTTGCGCTGAGTGTCAGCCCAAGGGTTGTCAGAACATATCTATCCCAGGTTATATCTGAACCCAAATAGATTAGATATTAAGTTTAAAGTAACTCAGAGACCAACTCTCCAGGGCTAATATTGTACCTCAACATGACCTCAAAGAGGAGGCAAACCCAGCTTGTCAGCTCCTAGAAGGAGAATGCTTTACAGATATTTTATATGTTTTAGTAGTGTTGACTGTTCTGTCACTAAATCTCAGGGGATTTTTCAGTGGCAAGCGTAGAGTGCTGAGTGAGTGTGCTGGAAATTCATTCATCCCCTGCAGACAGGTAGGGTTAATTCAGACTAGCACAAATCTAATTGGGGGATGGAGGGTGGGGGGTGGATAAGCACATGGAAGAAAGAGAAATTTAAAGACTTACTGCACAGTTAAACTAGATAGGTAAGACTATGCTTCAGTATAATTTGTTTTCCTATAATTGTTGCAGATTTCTTTTTTGCAAGCTAAAAAGAAAAAATACAAAGGACCTGCAAGTTTCAGATCCCACTTGTACCGCATGGAGGTGGCGGCTGCTCTTTAAAAGAGCTTAGGGTTATTTGGTGTCACATCCTGGAGTGAAAATCAGCTGAAATTTAACCGTAATGACTATTGGTTATTGGCTCAGTTCAGTCTACAATAATAAATATAGAAGAGTCTGAAAATATTCTTCTCAAGGAGGAGAAGTCTGAGGCAGGGATGGATTGCCTAAGAAAAATCTTATTTCAGAAAAAAAAGATGAAATGCTCAGATTATACAATGTTCAGATGTGCATATATAAGCAGAATCTTCCTTGTTCATAGAGGGATACAAATGTTTCCATCTTTCTGCTTACAAACAGAAGAGACAATTTCAACTGAAATAATCTGATTTCAGATAAACAAAAAGTCAGCACTTCTCTGCCCCCAAAAAAAGAATTGGCAAAATATGACAGCAGAATAGAAAAACACTAAAACTAAAATGCCTGTTTGTCTCCTTCAAAATTAGGGTCCTTAGAGAGATAGAGCTGCTGTACACAAAAAGTAAAAACATTACATATTAATACTTAAAAAAAAAATAAAAAAAAAATGGTGGAGAAAAAGGCTGGTGTGTCTTCTTTGTAATTGGAGCCCTGAAAAGATAGATACGTGATAGTTTATGAGTAGTGGGCACCACCAAAACAACTTTTTTTTTTTCTTTCTTTCTTTTTTTTTTTTTTTTAATGTTTTTTTCCAATCTGCTCATTTTCTATAAAAAGATGTTGAAAATGATTGCTGTGGGTCTCATTGCCAACAGTTACTGTGGTAATCAAAGGTAGAAGTGGATTAAAAAAACAAATGAGATATGTTCATGGAGAACAGGTCCATTGGTAACTAAAAAATAAAACAGTCTGGATCCAGCTTCCAGCTCAAAAGGTTTCTAAACAAGTGATTGCTGAGAGAATATTGTGGGGAAAGTTGACATTACATCTGACCTGGTTTTATGCTTTGCTTTTACCCATACACCATGGGTCACACTTGAGACAGGTTGATGAGAGGGTGTCCTGGGAGAGATGGCTCATCTTCTTACCTAATAACAACAGAATGGATATCATTTCAGGGATGAACCCGCACTACAAATCAGGTACTTTGATGGCATGGGCTAAATATTTAGTAAGGTTTTCACAGCTCTACTTTCTCTGGATCTTGGAGAAAAGTGGAGAGGAAAAGAAAAATGAATTTTGTGTTTTACTTTCAAAATGTCCTCCTGGAAGAAGATTGATTCAAGTTGGAAGTTGGAGTCCAACTTTCAAGAGTTTGACTTTATGATCCTTGTGGACTCATCCATCTTGGTATACTCAATGATTCTGATTCTAGTCCATTTCAAAATGGAAACTGGGAAAGTAACTTCCCAGTAAGGGAAAACTAACTTCCTCTAAATGGCTGTATTTAGGGTTAGGGGAAAAACAACATAAAAATTGTCCTTCTAGAGGGTTTTGTTGTCTTGGTATTCTCATGGTCTCACTACTCTGATATTTGAGAAACTACAGCTCTGGCAGCTAGATCCACCTGTGGAAATGATGATAGGCAGTAGTTGCTGAGAATAGCAGGAGACTGGGCTTCAGTGACAAACAGGCTCTTTTAGTCTTCGCTTCTTTATTTAAACCCAGTTAAGGAATTTCCTAAACCTATTATAAATGTGGTTAGAGATATCCATTCAAAGTGCATGGGATTTACTGGGGAGTGACATGGGACTTGTGACATATAATTCAAAACCTTTTGTAACTGGAGGGCCTATTTTTTCTCAGGTGATGCAAGTTCTGTGCTTTTTTCAGCACTTGGCCTCTGCCAACTACTATCATTTAGAAAAAAAAAACACACACACACAGAAATGTTTTACTTTGCTCCAGTTGGCCTTAGCCCACCAACCTATTCCAGAGAGAGTCAAAACCAGCTGTCAAGCAGTAATATATATATATATATATTTTCCTTTCCCTGATCATTCCCGGGCTGAAGCTGAACTGATAACCTCAGAGACTGTCTTTTCTGGCTGGCTCTGGACCAAGAATGTCATTTCACAAAGAAGTGCTGAGGTTTCAGAAACAAGGTTTCACTGCAATGTGGAATGAAGCTGGGATGTTTTAAAATGTCAAGAGGCAGTGAGTGCCCTTCCTGCCTACTGCCCCTTGCCGAATTCCCCACCTTCCTCCTGGAGAGCAGAACACCAATCCGCAGTTGCGGAAAACACAGCTCCAGAGTGAGTTCCTGCTCATGTTTAAAGTCTGTATGCCCCAGAATTCATTGGATTGTGGAGTAGAGGGAATAAAATATCTTATTTCTCACATCCAGTAAAGATACAGCCTTCCTTTGGTAACAGGAGTGAGGCACCCTTGGCACAGGGGCACTAGTGGATTGTCCCCAGGGAAGTTATCAGCTGCTTTAGCTATCTCTGGTCCCTATAACTAATCCTGCAGTGACTCTGCCACAGACTTCTGCCTCTTCAGCTGTGTTTACTCTTTATGTGGTCTTGTTCAGCTGAGGTGGCCATGCTGTATAGCAGAAACCATCAGTTTCTGAACAGGGTCTTCTTCTGAGAGCACCAAGGTAAGTGGCCCTTTTTTGCACACAGAAAACGTGAAATACAGCCAGAATCTGATGTTGAATATCCTCACTTCAAATGAGCACCTACTTTCCCTCCTTTCTTGACCACAGTTGCCACTTTGTGTGAAAGACACTTATTTTTCCCTTTAAATCAGTACATTTCCACAAAAGCTTTCTGTTTTCATAACAGAAAACAGCAACAAAACTGTAACAAGATCCCAAACAAAGTCCACTGTCAATGATGGCAAGATGTGTCCACCACTTCTATGGAAATTGCTTTCATGCTGCTAGGAAATACCCTCCCTGATGATTAGTTATCTACAAAGCCACTTGGGCCACAGTGCTAAGAACTGGACTGAGATGCAACTCAGCCTAAGAACAAAACAGCCATTTATAAAGCTAATAACCTTCCAGGGGACACACAGAAAATCCCCAGCTGTACTGCTCTGAGACTTGGATGTCCCTCTCAGTACCTCCTGTTTCTTCTTGTACTCCTTCAGATGGTCCTCAAAACTCACTTTTTTTTTTTTTTTTTTTTTTTTTTTTTTTTTTTTGGGTAGTAGACAAACTTGTAGCAGAGCACAGTGCAACCTGTTTTTTGTGTTAAGTTAGCCAGACGCACACTCTCATCTCTCCCCCCTGGTACCAAGAGGCACAAGGGAAAAGCAGATCATTGTGGATTAACAGATTAATCAAACAGATATGCTCCTGTCTGTGCTGAGGGCTTCTCTACTCTCCCAAGTATGGTGAAGCTGAAGAGGATCCCAAGGCTGCAAGAAAGCCAGGCGCTGAAGGACTTCCATATTTATCTGGATGCATAGCTGAGTGTCTTGCATATGTTCCCTGCTGCTGATCTGTACTCTATTAGTCTGCTTAGCCGATCTGCACAACAATAGCCAGCCTTGCGTGGTATTGCCACATTTCCAGACAAATAAAAATGCAACTAAAACTTTGAAGGTTTGTTTATAGCTTGAATTTTCCCCCAGTGCATTTGTTCTTTCACTTGTATGCATGAGAATGCGTGTCAAGAGGGAAGGGAATGAATCCTAAAAGAAATCAAACAGTCTGTGGAATGATGTCTGCTGTTTTAGCTACAGTAGCTCATCAGCCCCAGTGGAGACACCCAGGTCAGCATGGCATGGCATATGCGGGGGGGTTGTGAAATAGAGGGAGGAAAGAGAAAAAAATGCAACATCGTTCTTCAAATGGCTCATTTCCTTCCTCTCAGATACCAAACAAAATTTTAATGATGAAACCTGCTAACAGCTGGGGCTAATTTGGAGCTTATTTTTATGGCAAAAGCTACAAGACAATAAAAGTCCAACCCAAAATGCGGCTCAGTTCAAGTGTTTGTCCCAACAGACCCTCAAAAATAGTCGTGATCCGACCTCCTCCATTCCCATTGCGTCACCTCTGCCTGGTAGCTGTGTGTCATGGGGATGTGTGTGACCACACGCTAGCCCTCTGCAGCTCCTCGCTTAGCATATTGCAAGGAGTGGCCAGGGCCTATAGGGTTCATCTGGGGATTCCCTGGAAATTATGTCACTGCTTACATCTATATGTTAACAGATTTTTGAAAACTTTTCCTCTTTGCAGCTGGTTGGCCCTTTCCATTCAGGGTCTTCCTCCATCTAATGTCCCAAGGCTGCTCAGGGCTCATGGGTGTTCCAGAGCCATTTGTTCCTATAGGCTGTGGGGGTATTGCTGTGTAATAACACAAAATGAGGCTTTGTTAAGGGCTGCTTTTTTTAGGTTTTGTAGGATTACCTTAATGCAGACCTCAGCTTGGGGGGTTGGTAGAGCTGGGTTGTTTGGTAAAGCAGATTTTCTAGACCTTACACTAACTATACCCAGGCTCCCCTGGAGAACCTGTGCTGGGGAATGGAGCAGACCAGGAGTCCCACCAGCCATCCAGGGGGTCCCTCACACCAGGAGCTGTCTTTGGCAGTGGGGAAGGAACGTGACAGACACAAGCTTAGCATTCTGGCACTGCTTCGAGCTTAAATAACCACCATAGGTCATTAAACTAAAGCCATCAGCTCCGGGGATAGAGGAGGGCACCAGCTGAAGGGCAAAGAAAGCCTCCTTTCACAAGTGAGAACCAGCGCCTCTTGCGACGCTGCCATATAAAATCACGCAGCACCTGTTAGATCTTTTCTCGCTTCGCTCTCAAGGCGCAGGAACAGCTTGGCTCTATAAAAGACCCGATGTGTTTGTTTTCATTCTGAAGAGCTAATCCAAACCCCTCTCTTCCCAAAGGACAGGGAAGGAGGGGCTGGGTTAGGGGGGGGGGGGGGGTATTTTTATTTTTTTCCTTCTGCTGGGGAAACAGGTTGGAGCTGTTAAAATAATTGGCAGCAGTAGATTCCTTCAGATTTCTTTGGCTGCATTTTAAAACAGAGAGGTTTTCTTCTCTCTCTCTCCTCTCTCTCTCTCTCTTTTTTTTTTTTTTTTTTTGTCTTCTGATTTAGCCATAAAATTGCCACTTATGACATTAGCAGTTGCAGAAGGCAGGAGTTTTCCTCATTAAAGTGGCTCTGCTTGCGGGCTCTGGTAATATCATTTGGTGGGAAGAACCTTGCCAAAAGGCTATTAAACCAGATGAGGACTCACACGGCAGTGTCAAGAGCTTGCTTTCTTGGTTACTTTGGTAACACACAAGCAAAAGCTTCCCTCTTTTTTCAGGACAGGGAAATGGATTTAGTTTTAGATCTACCTTCACATCCTCTGTCTTATGAAGCAGTTTGCAAGCAAACTGCTGAGGGGAACACAGAAGGATGGGAAAAGTCCCACAACATGTGTCTAGCCCATCTCCAAAGGCTGTGGCTTTTCGCGTAGCTCATCTTCTGCCTGCCTCCTCCTGAAGTCCACTGGGAGCCAGCAGCATGCAAGCCTACAGCTTTCCCAGTCCTCGGAGAACACAGGTCACACAGGGCAGCCCCAGACACTGCCCACCTTAGTTAGAGAGTGCCACCTCCACCAAGACCAGATCCTTTCAGCAGTGGGCAGTCAGAAGGGGTGACCCTTTTACCCCAATTAGAACATCAGCAGGGACCTGATCTTAATAGGGTTTTCTTAAATAGGAGAGCACTCCTATTGCTCTTTTTCTTTAATACCAAAGACTTGAAAGGGCACTTCAGCCTCCAACAAATTAGAAGATGCGTTGCTAGAGGGGATAAGAAGCATTTCCACATCATGTTTCTCATGTCTCCTGGAAGATGTGCCCATCTCTGATGAGACCTTGTTCTGAGTTGAGTCCTGCCTTAAACATCTCTACTCAGCCCTAAAAAATAACTCAGGAAAAAAAATAAGAATAAAAGAAAAAGAAAGGCAAGAGAAAGTCCTGCCTGACCACACTACCAGCATTCTGAAGCTCTTTCTGGTGATTTGAACATGCCTTGTAAAGCTCAGGGAAAAGACAAGTCTTGAAGCTGATGTAACATTACAACTCCTGCAAATATGTGCCCTTGTCAATGTTGCTTCATCAGGTGCAGATTTAGACTGTTGGGGCCACAGGAAATTGCTGGCCAGGCCACTGGCCTTTCTGTCTTGCTTTTTACCTCTGTCCAGTGCAACCTGGCCAGCCAAATGTTTGTATTTGTAATTGAACAAGTCTTTCTGAGAAATTGACCTGAATCTGAATGGGAGCTAAAGAAATCTTGCGTTGGGGCCAAACATGACTGAAAAACCATGTTCCTTAGCCAGCCCCCTCCTCCATAAGGCAATGTGGGTCAAAGCCCAGGAGTTGCAGGTGGCCAGAGCTGCAAAGCTTAGAAAGGCTTTCACTTAGTTCCTTGCTTTGAAATTCTAGGAAATCCCTCATTGGAAAGTACAAGGCCTGAGAATCTTAATTTAAAGAGCAGCTAGGTACTTGCTCATCACTAGAGATGGCACAATGTATTCAGTGACTGTGTTTAGAGCTGGAGCACAACAAGCAGGTAAAGGGCAGGTAGCTGGCAGTATTCCCACAAGAGTCAAACCTCTTCCCTCCCAGGCTGGCTCTAGGCAACATCATATCAGACTGTATAAAAATCACTAAAGTTTTCATTTTGATGCTGCATCCAGCACAACCATTTTAATCCTCTACTTTGTTATAAACCCTCCAGAGCCACTTGTTACAACAGTTCCATGAGGTCACACATCCAGTCAATATTCTAAAAACAGAGATGTAAACATCACAGAAAATGGGTCAGAAAGGCTGAAGAGTCCTGTGCCCTTTTTCTCCATCAGTTCCTCCTACCCTGCCTTGACCTTTCCTCCTCTTTGGCAGGAAATGTCAAAAGTCATTTCCATGGCTTTATGGACAGACCTATATAAAACAGTGACTCAGGCTGAACTCAGTTACTGGCAGAAATATATCAACTGCAAGCCACTTCAAAATAGTGAAATAGAATAAAAACAATTGAACAGAAAAATACAACATTCTGGGAAAGGAACAAAAAAAAAACAAAAACAAACAAACAAACAAAAAACAAACAAAAAAAACTTTTGGATGTAAAGTCTTCCAGACGTGTCAGCAGTTTCTGCCATTTAATTTTAGAGATGGGCCAAAAGAGACTGTTCTCGCTCAGAGCCCAAAGAATGACTGGAGGAGGGGATTCTGTCTATTTCACAGTAAAATCTGGTGGGGAAAAAAGGGGGGAGAGAGAAGGTGCAGGTGAAGGTGCAATCTACTCAATAGCTCAGCACCAAATTCATGTCTGTAAGCAGTATGGTCCATAAAGGTTTCTGTTCAGAGTGCCCAGAGGACATATATTTCTGATCATTGTCAAAAATTTAATTGTTCTTGGTCACTCTAAGGTACAAGTCTCAGGAAAAATAAATAAATAAATAAATAAATAAAAGTACTAGTGATTTTAGATGCTTTTTTTCTCCTCCCAGAAATTAAAACCAGTGCCTGGACTGGTGCCTTTGAATTTATTTATCTTTTTAAAATTAAAACAACCACTTAAAAAAAAAAAAAAAAAAAAAAAAAAAAAGCAACAGCTACTGGCTTTTACTTTAGCTAAAAGTTTAGCTAAAAGTTTCTGGCAAGTGTAATGCCAGTTTTTTTGTTTGTTTGTTTGTTTGTTTGTTTTTAGTATGGGAACTTAGGGGCAAGTTGGTGTGAGAAACTTTCCCAAAGAATTTGTGTAAACCACACCGAAACCCCACAAACTCAACCAGTCTGGAGAGGTCCGGGAGTGAGAGGAAGGCACATCTGCAGACAGGCTGGGGACATCATTGGTTTTCAGCTGGCTGCCGGCAGCACCGACGGATTCTCCATCCCCTCAGGAGACAGGGGCTGGATTTGGGGGCATTGGAGCCAGCACAACACCTGGTCCCAGCAGCCTTTGTCTTCTTCCCAGTGGAACTGAAGGGAGCCCGAGGAACTGAAGCACTCCTCTGTTGCGGGCAGCCCGGGCACCTGACTCCTGCAGGCCGATGGGGAAATCCCAGCCAGCGCCTCTTAATGTTGCAGGCAGGTGTCCAAACCTTCAGGCCAGAGGGCAAGTGAATCCTTGAAACTTTAGTTTCAGGAGAAATCCCCATGGAGTTTAAGACTAGAATATCTCTGCAACCACCTGTGAAGAGGTCTCTGGAGGGAAGAGGACAATCCAGGACAGACGTGGGACAAACCGGGACAAGCAGCTTCAGTGATGTGAATTAGCAAGGAGTGGTGGCATTGTTAGAGAGCACAACTTCACTATTAAAATGTTTGTTTGTTTGTTTGTTTGTTTTGTTTTGTTTTGTTTGTTTGTTTGTTTGCTTTTGTTTTAATTAGGCAGTTCTCATAGGAGGTCTACTTGCTGCATACCTTTGGACAATGCACTGCCCTCTCCTCTGAGCTCCTCTACCCTAGTCATGGGAACAGGGACATTTTGTGCCAGCACTTGGTGTGTTATTGAAGAGCCTTCCTTCAGGCTTGTGCAGGGCATTGAGTGCCTCCACCTGCCCCTGCAAAGAATTTTGAAGCTTAAATACCCTCAAAATTATTCCTGTAGGCACCATCACTTGTCTTTTCACCCCTACTCCAGGCTGGAGAGGTGAATGCAGTCCTACCTGCTCATGCTAGTGCAAGCCCCAGTTCACCACCTTTCTCTGAGAGGTTGTGGTACCTCTACCCAAAGCCAAACCTCACCACTGGCTGCCATTTCTCTCTCCTCCCCCTCTTCTTCGCTGGACTTGTTTCCTGTTCTCAGACATTTGCGGCAAATGCATGCCTCTTGCTTTGTCCTGTAAACTCTGTGTGACCATGGGAACGGTTGCTGACCCAGCTGGCAGCCTGCGTGCTCTTCTCATTAAACTTTGGCTCTCGCCTCCGCTGGATCTTTAGGCAATATCCAGGTGAGCACAGCTGGGAAAGCACTTTCATACATCTTGAGGTTGCATACGGCATGGCTTCCCAGCCAGCCTTTCGCTGGGGGAAGCTTTGCCCCTTGTCTCTGCTAAAACACCATCCCTCTCCCCACTCTACTGCACCACCTCAGATCAGTCCTTTTTGTAAAACTGCCTCCCCACATACTTTTTTTTTTTTTTTTTTTTTGGGGGACGCACACTTAGAGCAAAACCAGAGGTGGTCTGCAAAGTGGTTAGTGCAGGAAAAGCCTGTGCTGAATTAGAGAAGGCCAGAATTTACAGTCAACAGCATTTTGTGGAGCCTGTGCTTCCTATGGAACCTGTCAGAGCACCTGAAATATTTTTGCCAGCCAGAACTAGTGGTGTACAGGGTCCCATTCCCGACTTTGTGTGGAAACCTTCAAAGCACTGTCACGTTCCTCAAAAGGCCACATGGATCCCTTCTGTTTCTTAGCCCAGCCAGGTGATTTAGTGACCCACGGACATCTCCCAGCATGAGCTGGAAGCTCACAGCCTGAGCGGGCAAACAGCTCCTCCTGTGGTGAGCACGCAGCTCTTGTGCTTGGCACCCACACAGGGACAGGAGGAGGGACTATGGTTGCTGGTGTGGTGCAAGCCACAACTGTGCATCCCCCAGCCCACAATGATGGCACAACACCCCTGCTGTCCCAGCAGAAGGAGGATGGGGAGAGAGGCAAGAAGGCTCACAAGCTGGCCCCACACCATGGTTATACCCGAGGTTTGGCAAAGGTGTGGGGCAGCCCTCAGCCCTTCCTGTGAGTGGGAAGCAAGCCACGCAGCCCAGCTGAGGAGAGCAGTACGAGGTCACTTTGGGACCCAGCACCACACTGCTGAGGAACCATGGTCAGCTTGTGATTTTTTTTTTTCAGGCACCTCTGTCATCCAGACCCCTGAAGTACCTGGTGGAAGTGGTTAGTGGTGTCAGGAGGGTGGACCACTTGGGAACCATGGAGATGAGAGGAGCTGGGTTATCTGCCTGGTCCTCCCAGCCTACTCAGTGTGTCCAATAGAGAGCTGCAGTGATTAAACAGGGTAAAAGATGGCACCAAGGCAATGGCTTTGAACAAGGATATGTATACCTCCTGCTGCTTTCAAAGAGAGCTGGCATCAGACCAGAGGAGGAATATGAAACACAATAGAGGCTGGGAGATCCATTTATTTATATATTTTATTTATTTATTTATTTATTTATTTTACCACTGTATGAGAGTTGTTGTAGAATAAACTCTCACAGCTGTCCCTGGGGAAGACTGAGTGGAGGACTGCAAAGCAAGCGGCTGTGTGCATGTGCACGCGCGGGCATGAACAGAGCAAATTGCACAGTGTCGATTGCATTTTGAAGAGTATGGTTTAAGGCCATTCTGGGGATTTCCCTGCTCCAAGAGAGAATTTAATTCCCATCCACAGGGAGGGAAAATTCAGCAGGGGATTGCTCAGGATACTGAACCAAGCAGCTACGGAGTAGAAGCAGGGTCTCCCATCTGTAGTGGATGAGTTGGGTGCAGCCATGCCAAGATATTTAGGCAGACTAAGTGTACTTCGGTTACTGGCTTCTGTGGGTTTCACCTTTGTGGATCTCATCTTGAC
The DNA here is from genome assembly GCA_011076525.1 of Nettapus auritus. Lineage (NCBI taxonomy): Eukaryota > Metazoa > Chordata > Aves > Anseriformes > Anatidae > Nettapus > Nettapus auritus. The sequence goes on from CM021771.1 coordinate 28,911,021, forward strand.
AGAGTTGGAGTCAGGTCTGTATACTTTATGTGCAGCAACATCCCCCAGATCTCATGCTAAGGAAGGAGAGGGTGGGAGAAGGTCATCTTCACAGGTTAAGCTGGAAGCACAAGAGCTTTCACTAACAGGGCAGATGGCAAGGCCAAGCTTGCCAGACCTCTACTGATTTCTAAAAGAAGAGAAAACATGCTTTTCAAATCAAAGATCTTCCAGATTTGCAGTGAAAACAAGCAAAGAAGAAGAACAACAACAACAACAACAAAAATAAACAAACAAACAAAAAACAAAACAAACAACAACAACAACAACAACAACAAAAACAAACAAACAAACAAACAAACAAAAAACAACAGAAAATATGCAGGGGGGAGGGAAAAAGTGTATCCTAACTCCATGAAAAATAATTTTTAAAAAGAGGAGAGAAGAAAAAAGAAAAGAAAAAAGAAAAGAAAAGAAAAGAAAAGAAAAGAAAAGAAAAGAAAAGAAAAGAAAAGAAAAGAAAAGAAAAGAAAAGAAAAGAAAAGAAAAGAAAAGAAAAGAAAAGAAAAGAAAAAAGAAGAGTAAACCTCAGAACATGAAAAATCCCTGTCACCAGTTCTTACAGTCCAGTCCGTTGAGTGAGTTCTGAAAAGAATTTAACTTTGCAGAGTGAGGAGATAATTGGAGAGGCTTTGAAGAGAAGGGTCTGCCCTGGTTCGTGCACTTCAGTGCACTGGCCTAGGACTGGAAGATCCCCACATTGTCACCAGTGTCCTGTGTGACCTTAAGTACGGAATTTAAATCACCCATGCCACAACCTTTGTTGATACAATAGATGATAACTGGATGACAAAAGGGTTTTGGTTTATTAGCCAAGCTTAAACATCAACATTAAAAACAGATAGACTGGGATTCATCTAAAATATTTCCATTAAAGCAGCAACAACAAAAAGCAGTTTGTTTTATCTGGAGGCCAAATATAAATATTTAACCCAGTCCAATATAAGAGTTTTTGTTTAATTTTCAAGGTCTAGAAAGAGGTGGGGAGAAAAGTATTACCTTTATTTAAGAAAAGTTAATTTTAGGAAAATATAAAAATAAAAATAGAAAAGCAGAAAATAAAAGCAGAAATGATTTTGAGATGTGAGGTTTTTTGTTTGTTTGTTTGTTTTTACCTACCAAATTCCACACTGGCAGCATGTCAAAATGGAACAAGAGGAATTTATTTAAAAATTATATATACTGATAATAATTTATCACTGCAAAACCAACAGCACCTCCTAACCTTGCAGGAGTTTGGGGAAGGTAAATGCAGGCACATCTGTGAAATCCTCTGAAACTATGTGACAAGACGCCAGATAAGTGTCTCAGAAAGACAGGATTTGATTGTCAGGGGTCTGTTCTCACGGAAAATAAAAGGCTCCAGTTTCTGTACAATTATGTACAGACAAGACATGTGTTTTCACTGCATGGCACCAAGCCTGGAGTATATTTTTGCTCCTGATTTACAAGGAAAACTTGGCATGAGGGTGACCCACACAGCAAGAAACAGGCAAATTTAAGACAGATGCATGGAATATCCTTTCAAATTCATAAACCTTTAGTGTCATGCTTAGCTGTTTTCACGTTGACCCATCTACATAATAGCCTCCACAGGAAGGTTCTGAGCTCAGACTGGGGTTTTTAGGTGTTATCACCTTGGATTTATAAAGGGAAAACAATCTGTCTTTGTGCCCTTTCACCTATACCTGCGATTTTGCACTAGCAGGGCTTTTGGACTACCATGGTCTGCAAGAAAAGGTGAGATTAGGCTGGGAAGGGAGAGGATTCCCTGCTTCTGCCTGTGATTACACAGAGGTTTGTGCGTTGGATACTTTTTCACACGCACTGCCTCCACTTCCTTCTTTCCAAGGCTTCAGGAGCAGGAAAGTGGGAGATGCATTTGCTTCTCAGTCCTATCTGGGACAGTGGGAATTCAGAGAAGTGAGGATTAATAATGTTTCTCAGCAGTACGTGCATGCCTATGCAGCCCTGACAGTGATTCAGAGCAGCTACCAGGCCGGTAGGTTGTCAGAAATGAAGTTTTAAACTTCACTACATTGGTCCTCCCACTTCCGCCTTCAATGCTGAGTCCTTCGGGACATTTTCCAGCTGAGTTAGCCACATCACAATCAGTCCATGACCAGCAGCACCTCAAGGCCCTGACAGCTCTTCTCCCTTGCAGACTGGTTCTTCGAGACACACTGCAGAATGTTTGCACCACCAGCCTTCACGTCTTTGGACCTCCACTGGCAAGCAGCCCATTCACCATCTTTCATGAGTGGTAACATAACCAACACAGAGAATTAATGTTGCTCATTTAAAGAGCAGGTTGGCAGTTAGTACCAGGAACAGCTGTGCCCTTTTCAAGATTTAATCAAGGTCTACAAACAAGCCAGAAGAAGAGACAACAGCCTTTGAGTAACAAGCTGACTAGGCTCTGACATTTTCCTTCTGTATTCCCAAGGAAGACCCTTCCCTCAAGAAAGCAGACAGGCACGGCTACTTGGAGCTGGAGATTTTACTTGAAACCGTAAAGTGGAAAAGCCACTGTTTTCAAGCAGGTCTCCAGGTGGTCTTTACTTCTGAATGCCACACAAAGCTATGTCACAGAGAGATGTGTCCTTAGAGAGGTAAAAACATCAAGTCTGTCTCACTGAGGACAAAAAAATTCCGATTTATTTTTTGTCCCAAAACATTTCTAATAGTAGCAAGTCTCTGTCCTGGCATTTGAAGGTTTGAAGGACAGCCTTACAAGTTTGCTTGTGTGCATTGAGGGTGACCATGGGTATGAAGTATCACACACATAAGCACATATCTATGTATGTATATATATATATATACACACATATATACATACATATATGTATTGCAACTGTGATGGGCTGAAAATTCAGGCCCTCAATATTTATAACTTTGGCTCATATCCCAAGCCAAGCAGCCCTATTGCAGAAGCTCTATTTGTGGCAATGGGATCTACACACTCCATTTTAGTTCTAATCCTAGGCGAGCTGGCAGACACAAGGTTTTATGGGAAGCAGAACAACTAATCCATGCTGAAGTGCAATGCAGAAAGTTTCCTAAGTATAGAGTCCCCTCAAAAATACGAGGGCTCAAATTAACCCTCTAAATCCTCTTTATCAAAGTCAGCCAAGCTTGGGAATGGTAAATTGATTACGTGGCAAACCCCAGCAACCCGGGCTCTTAAAACAGTTGGAGCACATGTTGGAGAGGGCTCTGAGGGAAGTGTAGAAAAAGGACAGAGCTAGCAAAACTACTGACACAGAAGTCTCCCAGAGTTCAAAGTTTCAGCACAGTTCTGCTGAATCCACAACATTCACATCAGAATCTGGGAAGACTTGGGTCTTGTGGGGAGACTGATTCTTTCGGATGAACAGAAAGGTAAGTCTCTGGCTGAAGCAGACCCTTGGGTTTTTCCTGAATATGAACTATTATGGCCCTAAACTGTTGTTTGCTACCCCTTGGCATTATTGCCTAATGCAGTGTGTACTCTTTGGCCCATGATATTCCCAGCCCCACTCTCCCATCTGAAACCATGGCTGTGTCTAGCTCCTGGGCTGCATTAAACAATCAAACAGGGGTTTCATTTTGCTTTGTGAGTATTGGCGGAGAGCCAAGTTTAGAGTGGAGGTCTGGTTACAAACTTTCTTACAACACAGAAGTGTGGCCAGATCCAGGCTTTATGTTTGGACACATCTCTCCCAGTCAAGGAGAAATTTCCAGTTGTTTGGATGCTGAGTCAGCAGAAATGTTGGGAATTAGCAAAGTTTTTTTTGTTTTTCTTCCCCTTTGAACTTTGAAACAGGCTCAAATCTTGTTTCAGCTTTGGCCAGTGCTTTACATGGCCTCCCAGCTGAGATTTCTAACAGGAGATTGCCAACTGTACTGAGAGTTTTCTGTGACCCTGACAATTGGCCCAGAAAGAAGGGCACTGAGACCCATCATGCTCATTTCATATGAGATCCTGGAGGGACTTACAACCAAAGGTTCATCTTACCAAAGTGCAACTCAGAGATGCAAAGCAGCAAAGGAGGGAGAGGAACTCAATAAAAACATCTTATGTAGAGGAGCTCTTGAATAATATTTCTCTGCTGAACAATCAGTAGTATGTTTTATTATTTTTTTTTTTTTTTTTTTTTTTTTTTTTTTTTTTTTTTTTTTTTTTCTCTTTAATGAGTAATTCTGGGAGAATGGCTATTATCTAGAGGAAAAATTTCTAATAATGCAAAACACAGATTTTGGCACACAAGTTCAGCCTCATGAACCCTAAAGTAGGAACAGGTTCACCAGCTTCTCCCTTCTTAATGGCCACAAAGTACAGAAGGACTACTGATGGCTGCCACAGGAACTTCTGCGTCTATAGCACTGATTCAAACCTGATCCTGAGAATGGTCATTCTGACAAATATGCCTACATACCTAGTACCTTTTCTAACTTGGAGCCTCTGTGAAGACCCAGAGTAGTTCCAAACTCACCTAAATCAGGCTGTCATCATTTAAAAGCTAGGAAAAATATGCATTAGGAAAAAATGCTTTAAGGAAATTAAGAATGTCTAGTGGGCTACAAACAACAACAAAAACAAAACAAAACCAGAAAAAGCCAGCCCAAACTAACAAAATATAGTACATAGGAAAACCTTCTTAAACCACTTTATCAGTGATCCCAATCCCAGACAAAAGCCCGTAACAACTTGTCTCTGAGATCTGAGAACCTAAATGTGTAGGAACACTGGTTGTAATTTCCTCCAAACTCAAATAAGCAGATTAAAAAGAAAAGAAAAAAAAAAAAAAAAAGTAAAAACTTATATCCCTTTTACATTCTTTTACCCTTATTTCTTCTTTCCTTTCTTTTTTCACATGTGGGATTTTTAAGAGAAAGCATTCTGGGAACGGAGGAGTAGTTGGGGCAAAATACATTGTGAAGAATTTCCCAAGTCTCTGGTGGGGTGGAAGTTTTGTGAACTGCAGCCCAAACAGAAACCTATAATGCACCCTCAGAAACCTATAAATGTTTTCAAAGAATATTTACTAGCAACCTTTTCACTAACATTTGCCAAACTCATTTGAAAAGGGGACCAAATTCCAAATTTTCTGCCAGAGGAGCAATTCCTAGCAAGGAAGCCACAAGCCCCTTTAAGCTGCCATAAAAAAAAAAAAAAAAAAAAAAAAAAAAAAGGAGGAGGGTGAAAACGCATCTGTAAACCATAGTCTGCAATTTTGGCTTTGGAGCTCAAGATAATAAGACAACTGACTGACAAATTCCAAGAGTATTTTCCTATTTATATTAGCTTGTATTTATTTGTTCAATATGTGAGGATGTGATTCCTTGCATTAATCATTAACTTGGTAGAGCTTTTCCTGCTTCCTTGCCAAGACTTAAAAAAAAAAAAAAAAAAAAAAAAAAAAAAAGACACCTCCTAAGTTTCCATGTTGATATAAGTAGTATTACATGGAACAAGCCCCCCCTGTAGGAAAGGGCAGGACAAGTTGTCAAGACTGTTCTGTAGTCTACAGTTGTATTGGGTTTTATTTATATCATTGTTGCTGGGAGATTTGTGAAAAATCGTGCAAGTAGTCTCCTCATGGAAAGAAATACACCATTTGAGCTGGATTTCAGAGAAGGCCTGGAGAAATCTCACTCAGCCTTGTCAGCCCTGTGCAAAGTCCACTGTGTGGAATAATTCAAGTTACCACTTTGGTTTGAAATATAGGTTGTTTGAGACCCAACCTTCCAACCTGGACCACAACAACAGCTATGATCATGACACACTCTGTAACTCACCTGTCTTCCACATCTATAGCAGTTTCTCTGGAGATGTCCACTAGCCTAATAAGATGGTTAATACCATACCAGCAGGCTCCTAAGGTCCTGAGGATACTGGGACGTGTTCCAGTGTATTGGAACACAAATCACATTTAGACCTCAAAGTGTTATATTTGTGTGGAAGAATAGGCAAGAGGTGTCACAGAGTTGGTTTTCATTTCATGAAGAGTTTGGCCTTTCTTTGTTTAGTGCTGGAATTAATAAGTACATCCACCCACTGCAAACAGAAACAATTGCTTCCAATGGTTCCCAGCACCAGTAGGAGAAAGTGAGCAATTTGAGAAATGCCTTCCAAGAAGCTGTAAAGAGAAGGGAAGAGAATAGTGAAGGTCCTACATTTGAATTGTTTTTTATGTTGCCTGAATAACAATAGAGTCTTCAAAGAAAGGAGATTCTGCCTTCCACCTAGAAAAAAATCACAGTTCAGGAATAGAATCAGGTTTGGATTAAATTGTCAAAAGCTGTATGTGAGCTAGTAGCTAAGGGTCAATCAAAAGATGGGGTTCATTCGGGTTGCATAAGCAGAGACCACCACTCTCCTGAACACCACATGAGGCAACTGCAAAGAGAGAGAGAGAAAGGAAGACCTATGAACTATTAGTGTGACTCAGTATCCTAAATGGAACAGCTTTTGAAAATGGTTCTTGAGGTTCTTACAAATGCTGTTAACACTGCTAAATTTACATCCCCAGTCTTCCTAATCACTGAACCAGCTTCCTCCCCTCCATTCCTACTTATTTTGTGACTTCAGACAGAAGGCCTCTTCTACCCCATAAGAATTCATCAGCTCTCAGGGCCAGAAGGAGGGAAGGTAATGTTTTCCATGTATCTTTTGTGTTACTGCTAGGGGTGGCTTAACAACTGATGATTCCTTTTATGCTTGTGGAGCAGGTGAAACAACAGTACTCTCTACGCAATGAAGTCTTCCCTTCCCAGCAGAGAGAGACACGTGTCCTGGCAAGCATTGCCCAGGCAGTTAACCCACCAGCTTAAAATTCATCCTCCACTTTGAAGTGAGTCATCCAAGTGGGGAATGGAAGTCTCCAAGGTACACAGGCCTTCTCCCTGCCCATGTGGGATAGCTCACCGCAATATGTTCTTCAGAAATAGGGCCAGTCCAGGGCTGTGTGACTCAAACAATCAGGTTTCCATCACCTCCCCTGGGAGACCAGTCCAATCTTAGGAAAGTTTTCCTCAAGCTAATTTTTCCTTTGCTCAACCTCAACCCACTGCTCTTAATTCTCTACATCTTGCGTTAACCCCCCTCCACCCTGGACCTCCCTGAATGACTGATCTTTCTTCTTGGATGATCTTCAGAGATTTGCACATCATTATTTTTCTCTCCTGCTAAGTGGTCTTTTAGCCCATAGTAATGCTTTTGTGTCATAATGTTTTGGGTCCTGTGTTTATCTAGAGTCATTTTCTCATCTTCATTTTAAGAAAAAAATGTCAAAAAACGTAAATGGAAAGCAAAATCTACCAGATTTACTCACAAGTCAGGATGCCATCTGCCAAAGTGTCTTCCAGAGTGCATTTATTTATGGCTGACTTTCAAAACTTTGCAAATGAAGCAGCATAATGGAAATATTGGCACCACCTTATCTTTTTCTACACTAATGTAGAGCCATATGAACACACTAGGGATTCATGGGTGTAATACTTTGACCCTATGGAAGCCCAGCTGGGAATAAACAAACACCGTTTTGTCCTTTTTTTTTTTTTTTTTTTTTTTTTCCTTAAAACTTCATTGGGTTCATTACTAATCATCCTCACGATTAGCTGTCAATCAACCATCCCAAAAGATTCTTATGTCCTAGACACAATTCATCTTTGTGTGTGTGTGTGTGTGTGTGTATGTGTGTTTGTTCATTTGTTTGCTTGTTTTAATAGGAGCAGCAAATGCTATATCAGAGAACTCCCACATCCCATTAGCAAATATCAGCTCTTTGAACAGGGAGGTGCATTAACAAGAAGGTGTTAAAGATCATGACAGGGCCAATAAAGGAATCTCCAAGGAAATATTTTGGAACAGGTTAGACATGTTTGTTTAGACAGGGGAATCACCTTCTGAAAGTGACTTCTCCCCACTCCTTGTAAACAAGTTTGGAAAACTTGCTTAGCCTGCAGTATCTTCCTTGCAAACATCTAAAATTAAGGTAGGAGGAAAGACTGAAGTGTGAGAGTTATACTTTAATTGTACTCCACAAAATGGGAAATTAACAACAATGCTTATTAGGAGGAGAAATATCTTACAAACCTTACTTCAGACACTGAGGCCACAGAAGTAGTTGCATCAGATTGACAGCGTTACATTTCATTTCCTCTTCTCTCTATGGTGCTTTTAACTTAAGTCATTCATACCCAAAAGGTATGATGCCGCTTATAGAAGCACTACATTCCTTCCTCTGGAATGGGTCATGATGGTTATTTCACAACAAACACTCAGGTTATGCAGAAGCTCTGAAGCACAGTGCTGCGAGTAAAGGTATGTAATTTTCAGTCTGGTTCAGTAGATTACTCCTAACAGGGACATGAGTGATGAGTACAATTACATAGTTCATCTCTGCCATAAAACAACACAAAACAAAACAAAACCAGAAACAAAACCAAAAATTTCTCATGCAACATTTCTAACGAAGTCAATGCCTTCATTGGAAAACCCATAAAAGAATCCAAAAACTGAAAGGCACTTCAATACTGTAGGAGGGGTGATGAGGTGGCAGTGAAATGGAAACTGGGCAGGATCTAAAAATTAATGATGCTGACAATTTAGAACTTCAGTTTTCAGGAAGTTTGTTTTTCTCTATTTCTCCCCATTGGCTGCAGTGGCCATACCCTTAGCATAAGGCTCCAGACCTCAACTGCTTAGACATTATCGCTTGCTGACGCTTTTTCCTGCAGCATATTGCATTCTTTCTAAACATCTGTTTGCACAGAAAGATGTGTTTAAAAGACTGTGGTTATACATTTACTCTCATTTTGACATGGCACTGCTGAATGATTATATTAGCAACGCTGATGAGTTTTCTTTACAAAGGGAAGCCCTGTGGAACCACATGAAACAGGCACTGCTGCAATTTGCTGGGAGGAAAGAGGGAAAAAATTCAGACCCCAAAAAAGCCTCAGCTCACAGCATGTCTCCACCCAGCAACAGAAAGGCAGGCCAGAGATCTCTGAGCGAGTCCTAATTAAGGCAGTAAGTTCACAGAGCAATAGGCAGTATCAAGGGGTCAGGCTTCCTAGTCTGAGAGCAGCATGGCTGAATCAATGCATCCAAAGGTGTAAAACCCTGTTTTTCCTTTAGAATGGAAGTGCCTTGGGCACAACACTGTATGACTGCAGCTGGGTTTCTTCTGCACTCACACCAGATAGAGGGAGAGGCTGTGAGTCTTGCAGTAACCCAGAATCCAAGAAGCCTGTGTGTTCAACTCCAGGTCTGGTAACCTATTTGCTATATGCAAAAATAACAGCTGTATGAAAAAAAAAAAAAAAAAAAAATGTATTCAGCACATCAGTCTTCTGCACAAAGAAGGTGATTTAAAACAAACTGCTGAAGATCTTATACTGTGAGAATCTTCCAGCTACAAGTAATGCAAATGGCTTTATTATTTGGGGTCTGCAAACTTTCTGTGGCATCTCTAGGACACAGGCTTTCAGAGCATTCTTCTCTTCTCTTCTCTTCTCTTCTCTTCTCTTCTCTTCTCTTCTCTTCTCTTCTCTTCTCTTCTCTTCTCTTCTCT
>CM021771.1:28929708-28999144 GCA_011076525.1 Nettapus auritus
TTTTTTTTTTTTTTTTTTTTTTTTTTTTTTTTTTTTTTCCCAGGAGACTCATACTGACCTGCTAAGACTCTGTTTAACAGTCTCCATAGAGGGACATGTTGCTGATGTTTAGCTAGAAGGGAGCAATGGCAGTCAAGTCAAAGTGTAACAAGGAGTTTATACATTGGGCATAAAAAATAATATATATATATATATATTTTAAAAGGTGCTTCTCAGTCTATTTTAAACATTGTGGTGCGGGAAAAGCAGACTAGGGCCACAAAACCCTACCTATCCAACCCTTTTTAAATACTCACCTTTCTTCTCTTCATCACATCTAGCCAGGGCTGCAGAGGGAGGCAACAATACTCAGCAAGCAGTATTTTACCAACTGCTTACTTCAAGATTGCTAATAATATGTTACAAAGTGCTTAGGTACTCCAGGCTTACCTTGAGACCTGACTTGGTCTTCCAAGTTACCTCAGCTCTGGGGAATAAATTCAGCTGGTGGGAACTATCCCAGCTGCTAAATTAGGTAGACAGATTGAGTCTTTAACATGTAGTGGAGGCACAGTGCTGAGCTTAACTCCTCACTCACTGCAAATGAAGCAAAGTGCTCATAAGTTTAGGCTCAGATTTTGATCCTGAGATGGATGTCCTTTCCCTCATCTTAAGCCCTCCTGTGCAAGGCAGAGCAAAACTAAGAGAAGTCAAGACCCACAGTAAAGAAAAAGTCTTATGCATCACTCTTTTTTATCCACTTTCTTTGCTCATTTTCTCTCTCCTTTCCTTCCAGGTTGCAAAAAAATTATGCAAGGCACAGCCTTATGTCTTTGAAACATGCCTAATGAGGTCCAGATCCTACAGCAACCTTAAAACACACAGTGGGAGAATATATTTGGTAGAGGAGAGCTTTATGAGCTAGTCAGCAAAAACAGGAGATCTAGCGGTTGCAAGGTGAAGTCAGAAGGTAAGCTAGAAAATGAGCTGCAAGACTCTGACTTTCAGTGTGAGGATAATTAACTGCTGCAAGAGATTCACTAAACACTTGGTGAAATCAAGGCAGGGAGTTGTCTTAAAATTTGCATGCTGGTTCAACCACAAAATTACAAGCATAAAAGTGGGAATTACTGAGTGAGGCTTTCTGGCCCATGAGAGGGAACAGAACAATTAGATCACTTTTTTTTTTTTTTTTTTTTTTTTTTTCCTGGCTGTAGAATGCGTGAATCTTCTTATGAAATAGGAATAAAACACACACACACACACACAAAGAAAAAAGAAAAGAAAAAAAAAAAAAAAAAAAGAAAAAAAAGATGGTGGATTTTTAAAACTTCAATTTAAAACAGCAATTGTAGAATATCCGTGGCTTTCTGAAAGAGTGAGGGAGAGGGTATTGAAGGGCAGTTTAGAAAACTCCTGGATCAAAAAAGATTAAGATGGAGGCTGCGGGGATGAAATTAGATAGGAAACTTCTCTTTTTCTTCAGTATGTGTAAATATTGTTCAACCAGAATCAACTTTTCACTAGCATCCATTTCAGAAAATAGGGTGGGCTTGTATTCTACTCCCTCTCTCCTCTCTCAGTTCAGTGATATGCATCACATACTACCAAAATAAAATAAATTCTGTTCTCTTCGCACTCAGATTATGTTCCTTTTGCCATTCCCCAGGAGCCATACTTTCTGCAGTTTTGTTTGATATATTGCTAACTAAGCTTTGGATTTCCCAACAAAACTTCTTTCCGAAGAGACCAGACTTAGGGCCCATTCAACTATTCCAGCTCCTGCATGCCTGCTCTAATTTTGTGGTTTTGTACATGTGGATTCGAATGCAGTTTTCCAGGGCTCACAGCCTGTCAGGGTGCATGAGAGCTGGCACAGTCTGACCTCAGGAAAGGAATGACTTTGTGTAGATCACATCCCGGGTAAGGATTAGATTAGCCACATGCTAAGAATTTGATTCCCCCTAGGTTCTGGGTAGCAATGACTGGGTGTCTTCAGGAGTGACTTTTATTACTGTCTAGTTTCTTGTCAGATAATTTGGTTGTACCTCTAGATTTCTGCAGAGGATAAATTGAGGGTGTTCACACTGCTATACTGGGAGTATCAGCTAGATTGCACCACGATTAGCTCCAAGGCTTTCCCGCAGACAAGTAATGTGGATAGACTGCATATTTGACCTCAGAATCTCTCCTACACTTTAGTATAAACACAATCACCATGCCCTTGAAGATGTCCTTCAGAAGGGCTCTTAGACAGACATGATCTGAAACATGTTTCACCTGCAGTTATATGTTGTGCTGTATTCATGCCGTTGCAAACACACCATCCTCTAGGCTAAGCTGCGTTCCATAGGAAAACCTCACACAAGTGCTTTAATTTCTGAGCCAAAGGCTTGAATTGGTCACCTTCACACTCAGGAAAGTTTCAGGCCTCCTTGTAAAGCATTCATTGAACACAGGAACCAGCGAGGGGTGCAACACAAGAACACACCAATCCCTCCTTAGTCTTGCCAAGAAGCCACTGGGGAGGTATTTGAGAACAGACACTGGAGGATATAAACCTGACAGTGCAGAAAGCCCTTGGAGAGCAAAGGGATGCCTTTCCATAGCTGTGAAATGCAACAAGACAATCCATAGAGAAACTCCATCCACTTACCTCCATGCTAGCATGCCCTGAAGGTTTAAAACTGATTAGTAGTTATGACAGACAGCAGTTTATAGAGAAATATATTCAAACTTTGTGTCAAGTTCAGGAGAGTTGTAAGCAGAACTGAGTTGTTCAGAAGAACAGATATGTATATATTATATTTAATGAGTTACAAAATCAAGATATGAGATTGAAAATCAATGTGACACTGAAATATATTCTCTTAATGTGAGTTGTAGAAGCTATCAGTTTTCCCAGAAAACAGCCATGCAAATAAGAAAGAAAGAAAGAAAAAAAGAAAGAAAAAGAAAGAAACAAAGAAAGAAAGAAAGAAAAAGAAAGAATATTAAGATGATATGAGAGGAAAAGAAACTACTCAGGGGACTGGATTTATAATGTGTGTGTGTATATGAAGGTGTATCTGAAGCCCAGGATCAGCCAAAAATGTTTCCCAGAGCAAAAAAAAAGAGGTTAAGTGGACATCTTTTATATAAGTAAGGAGTGGTCCTGAGCAGAGCCACAGCAAAGCTGAGGCGTGATAGATACGAAAGGTAGGCGAATATGCACAAGCCCTGGAGGATGCTGTGACTGTACCAGAAGAGGAACTATAGACCTGTATTTTTAATTGAAAGGAGGAACACAATTAAGTTTTTCCATATGGCTGTGTTTCAGAACTACACAATTGAAGTCCTTTTGTGGAGGAAACAGGTACATCTGAATCCACCTAGAAACTGACAAGCTAGTGGGAAATAGGGAGTGAAGCCAGTCTAGTCTACAGTCCATGTGTTGTCACCCACCTAGGAGTGTTTCGCTTCCTGATTTTTACTGGAAGTTATCCTCACGATGCCCTAATGAAGTAGGAAAGCATTTGCTGTGTTTTTTCCAGACAAACAAAGCACTGAGTAGATTCACTAATTACACTGGGGAATTTCCTTTGTCACTACCCACACGTGTTTTCAACGTGATGTTGGTTTCTGGCTGGCCATGGGTTTACTTTGATCCACCAGGCCATCTCCTTCAGTTTGCGCTAACCAAGAAGTGGGAGCTTTCCTTAGTGGATAGGTCTGCAAGTTACTGATGCAGAAAAGGTTTTATTACTGGATGTTAGCGGTTCATTCTGTGAAATTCTGAGTAAGGGGGAGGAAATTCCAAACCAATTATGTAGCAGAGAAAAAGGAGCAAAAATTCATCAAAAAACACAAAACTTTGCAAATTAATCACTCAGATGACGATCTTTCTTGCTTGCTTTCTTGCTTTCTTTTTCATTTTTTTTTTTTTTTTTCTTTCTTTTCTCTCCACATGGACAGGACCCTACGTGGCTAGAGGAAAAAATCCCAATAAAAAACCTACACAGCACAGTCTGATTAAAGGCCTTTTGCTGGGTTGTTATCCTTTTATTAACATGAATCTAATAATAATAATATCACCACAAGTATATTTATATTTCTTTTGCCAGAGGGCCTCCAGGCAACTTAATAAAATGCAGCTCAAAGAGTGCTTGATCATTAATAGGACAATGTGCTGAAATAAAACTGAGAGCAAGGGTGAACTAAAAGCCAGGGATCCATCTCCAGTGCATGTAGGCTGATAATAAGCCAGCTAAAATGTCTGTCCTCTTTTAGCAGCAGCTCCAGAGCACTGTGTATGTTGAACACAATGGATGTGTTAACTATTGGCATCTGCAAAATAAACAGATCCATATATCCCAGTTTTAGGCTTCTGAAAACAAGATGCTAATCTGTCTCTGCTCAGAGTTCTCTGGCTCTGGAATTTATCATGAGGCCAAACCCACTAAAGGGCAGAGAGAAGACCAGATCTAAAGCTGCGGAAGGCAGCATACAAACTTCCAATGTTTCAGGTGAGTTTTGACCAAACCTAGTTTTCTCGTCTTTCACTCTTAGCTAGCAAAAAGACAAACCTTGGTTACAGGATGATTTTGAAGGCAGTCCCAGTTCCTTAATGACACTGATGTTTCATCTGACAGCCCTGGAAACTGAATGTGGCCTGTTGTTATTACCATGTGACAGAGCTAGTACATTTCTAGGCTCCATGTCATCCCTTCTTCAGCCCTTACTGACTGTTGCTGGCAATTCATAACACTTGAAATATTCCTGCTCAGACAAGGAGGAGTAGCTGCATGGATTAGATTCTTCAGCTGCATCTAGTCAATATCTGCCACTGGACAAGTCAAAGAAATGTCTCTGTCCAGTATGTCATATACTCCTTATCTCTTGTGTCCATCGGGATGTGCTCAAGGTGAACTGTGTTAGTAACACAACCTTCTGTAGAAGTCTGCATTCAGAAAGAGCCTGTTCAGAGGTAAAGGAGGTGGGGGAGGCAATATACAGTTTCAGGAATAATAAAAAAGTAGATGGGGGAGACTTTCAGAAAAGGCAGACACCCATGGAGCCAAGTGGAGAGGAAGCAAAGGGACATTGCTCCTGTGGAGATTTGGTTCTGTCTTAACCTCCACCTGCTGTGGACTTTCCCAGCTTGTCCTCCATTTCCCCTTGCCTTTTGGATCCCATCCCTATCCTCTGTGGGAAAGCGCTGGCAGCAGACAGCTGCTAGGGATCAGATCCAAGAAGTGGCTCCATGCTCAAAGCCAGATGTGTGGCAACAGAACATGGATGAGGAGGCGGAGAGGAAAGGCGCTGGGACGGATAACCTTGAACAGCTGGGAGAGAGGAATGCTGGAGGAGCTGTTCATCCCATGCCCATGACACGAGAGGTGGAAGGACAAGAACTGTATGAAGCTGAGCTCTGATACCAGGAAGGGCTTCCATGTGCTGCTGGGATAGATATGATGGCTGTCCAGGAGTCAAGTGGACACTTGACTCCAACCTATTGCATTATATGTCTGAAAAGAGGGGGAAGCGAGGAGTGGCATTTCTTGACTGGCATTCTTCCAAAGCAGAAGAACAATACAAGTCCATAAAAGCTCTCATCTGTTGCTGCAAACAGAGTTGCTAACTGGATCACAACCCTGATCTGTTAACACTGTCATATGCGACGTGGGGTAGGCACCAGGCTCATCATTTGATATTGCTGCCACACACAGAGAGATCCCACCATCAGGTCTAAAAGATAATAGAAAAGAGATTTATTTATTTATTTATTTATTTATTTATTTTCAATATGTGAATTGATTCCTAATTAAATCAGGTATAATTAGGGAAGATGGTAATTACAGGATATCTGGTGACTTTTCCATAATGAAATTCTGAGCTGCATGGATTGAAAACTGCTATCTCAAAAACTATGAACTGTATATTGAAATACATTACATGTAGTTAGATTACAGATTGAAAGGACTTTTATCATAAAGCTTATGAGAACCAAATGACTTGAAATTTGGAAAAAGTCAAAATTAATTCAAGAAAAAAAAATCTAACTAGCAGTTGTACAATGTTGACCATTTGGATAGTGCAAAAGGGCTGAGTGGGAAATGGTTATATGAACTCTGGATGCAACAAGCGTAAGACTCACCATACTTTGTGATATCTGCTCTATTATCTGAGAAAGACAAAGTCAGGCAATACAGATGGTGTATTTTAAAGTACAGAAACATGATGAAAAGGGGCAGAGTTAAGGCTGAACTTTTCCACCATCCTTCTAAATTACCTCAAAGTTAGTGTTAGATAGACAATGTTTTTTTGCACAGGATGTTTTATTTTAGCATTAATATCATGTCTCTCCCTCCCCTTCACCTCCTTGGATCTCTGGGAATGAGAGTGGTTCTCACAGGAGTGCTTTCCTGTGACCCATTTGTCTAAACAAACAAAAAAAAAAAACATAAAAGAGTCCCCACCTAAGTCATGTCATGCTAATTCAAACTATTTTTTATCTTCTCTGAAAGGAGAAGCTAAAAATATACACTGTTTGTTTGTGACAGATGATAAATGGGCCACACAGTCCGGCTTTCAGGGGGTAAAAAGCCACATCACAAATGAAATAAATATCAGTGCATATACCCCCGTCTTCAGTAATCTCAGCAGATATATATATATATATAATTAATAAGGGCTATGCTTCTTTCCCCCAAAACTTTAGATGCCCTTGACTATACAGAGGAAAACAAAAGATGTCTAGCAGGAAAGTTTTAGGGAAAGGTAACCTGGGCATTTATGAGATCCAGGTCATAGCAAGAAACACTGGTATCAGTGAGTTGCACTTCATATCATCCAGTAGATATAAGAAAGGAAGGAAAGGTGGTGTTTTTTTTCTGCCCCGTGAGTTGTCTCGCTGTCTTTGATACATGTGAAAAGTAGCTGAACTCCATTTACCCCTGTTTACTCTCCACTACACCCATTATCTCTGGTTCTGATTTGCAGTCAGTATCTTCAGACTTTGGAGAACAGAAGTAAAGCAGCAAGGTCTTCAGGGCAGGGACTTCAGCATCTCCTGTGTGTGTGACACACAAAAGGAGTAGCATAAGGAATGAGTGTTGCTTTGTTACTGCTGAAAACCTTGAGCTGTGATTTGATTCAGTGTGAGATGTTGTATGTTGCTACTTGCCTCAGAGCCAGTCCGCTATTTAGTTTCACAGCTAATTCATGAGGAAGAGCATGAGTGTCAGGTATTCAGGACTGTCCTCATCATTTAACCCATTGCTTATTTGGAAAGTGCTTGTTATTCCCTATCAGTTATTCTTTAGTTTTGAAAACTGTGGCCATACAGTCAGGAAGGGGCTGCAGCATCCTATAACTCTGTGCCTGCATTGGCAAATGAGCCAATCCATTTGTTGAAAGGAATACAAAAAGACAGACAAGAGCAGTCCAGGCCTCTCTGTCCTCCACAGCCCCTTTTCCTCCCAGATTCATTCCTTTTGGTCAGAAGATCTTTTCAAATTAAAGAAGGGGATTTATGTAGTGATTTGGAAATAAAATAAAATGAAATAAAATAAAATAAATAAAAGTTTACAATATCATTAATTTCCCCCCTTTTAAAAATTTCCTCCCCCTCACTGCAGAACAATTAGTGCTGTAGTTTCCCCTAGAAGCAAGCAACATCCAAACCAAGCCCTTTGTGTAACCACCGACCACTCTGAACTCATCAGCTCCCTCACCCCACCTGCCTTTTTCATCTTCCCTGTGGGAAGACTTTCTTATTAGCCAAAAGGAAGTTTTTTTCCTTTCTTTTCTTATGTCAGCATAAGGAATTAAGTGCAGCAGGGAGACTGCCATGTTAAAGGTCAGTTGCATAAGTTCTCTTAAATGGCAATTAAATGATTCTATGACAAACAGGATGCACTCAGAGTGCAGACATCAGCTCCGACCTTGGGACCTGGGAGAGTCTGGGAAAGAAAAAAAAACGCTTTGGGAAAATAAACATAACACCCAAAACTGTAAAAGCAGATGAATCAGCAAAGAAACTCTATCTTTTTCTCTATGTTTTTAGGGAAATGCAAAATGTAGTAACACTTTAATTTCTTGCTCAAAGAAACAAACTGTCTGAAGATCAGCTGTTCATCCTACGCAGTAAGAACAACCTCTCGAATTATGCATTGCTGAACCTGTGAATGGTCAGTCATTTCAGCAATCTGAGGGCAGAAGAATCATATCAATTCCACATCTGGCAAAATATGCGCAGCTCCGTGGAATGAGTTTGGGTAAGAGGTGATGCATGATTACAGAGTAATATGTGAATGAGAGAAGCAAGAGCAATACTTTCTGGGAGGGAGAGGACAGGAGAAGCTGTCCCAAAATTATGCTCTTGGCCAGGGGTTGAACTGAAGCCTCCAAGAGGAGTGTTTGGGCACACATGATGTTAGCCCCATGAAAATAATTGATTGGAACCTCAGCCTCTTCTAGGATAGTCCCATTACCCACTCACCCTATCTAATTGTCTTGCATGTATCTATCTCAGCAGGAGACCATTTAGTTTGGAGGGTTTCGTGTTTAACTTTTTTTCCTATATAAGTTTTTGCTGGAGCATGAAACCATTCAGCTCTGCTGGACACCACTGCAGAAGGCTGAAGTTGGCACATGGAAAGGGCTACAGTGGGCTGTTTGGTGAATGCATACAGACCAGATATCCTGGATGTCTCGTATTTTCTGCCTGGGTAAAACAAACCAGAAGCCAAGGCAAGTGAGACGTGCAGAACCCCAAAGAAGGCTTCGGTCAGGCTAGGCATAAGGTGATTAACTGCACAAATCTAGAAAGTAACAGTGAGCCAAGTGCTTTTTCTGACAAACAAGATGTTGACCTGCCTTTAAAAGTTCACCGGGCACAATATGATGAGGAAAGGAAGGAAACAATAAAAAGCACCAAAATGAGGATGGAAGAAAACCCTTCTTGCCAGCTCTTTCCAGATCTACAAGATCTGAAATGGATTTAAGTGAGGAGAATCTCGAGACACAAGATCCTCTTAAGAGGTATTTTCCTGAGAATGCTTGTAAGATGTAAAGGTTTCCTCAGGTGAGGTGACTGGGAATAGAAAGTTGGGAAATGAAATACAGTTTGGTCTATGATGGCTGTCCTTGGAAGACAGTTTTGAGTTCAGGATGAGAACAGGACAGAAATGGGGAAAGGGTAAGGTATCTTCAGCTAAGTGAAAAAGGGGAAAAGAAAAAAATAAAGAGGAGGGGTTCCTTGGTCTTTCAGCAACAAAAGCAAAATAGGTATTCCTGATGGAAGGCAAGGAAAATCCCAGAAACAATCTCAGGGGTGAGGAGGCAATCCAGGCTTGGACTTTCCCCTTCTTGTCTCCTCTCCAAGTCTTTTCTTGACAGTGAGAGGTGACCTTGGAAAATATGAAGAATGGGATGGGGAAGCAAAATTCACTTGGCAACATCAAATTTCACGGCCAGAAAGAACTGAAGAGGATCCAGAGGCTGAGTTCCTGACCTCAAGGAGACTCATGAGGGATATTTCAGCCACATGAATTCCAGCAGGCAGCAGGACATCCTGGCAGGAGACGCTGTGGAGAGGGAGAGACTGAAATGAAGGGAAATGCTCTTGCCTAAACTAGGCTGATTAATGCCTTAGGAACCAAGTGTCTGCTCTCCGGTTTCACAGTGCAGTTATTCACCAGTCTGGCCATGGCAACAGGTGAAAAATAGGCAGTAGACAACAGCCTGTAGGATCCTTCATAGAAAAGTCAGACCTAGCTTGAATCACCAATTCCAAAATTTCAAGGACAAACTGATGTAAAAATTCTCCTCTATTCCTTTCCCTCTGGTCATATTTTCTGGGTTCCAGCTTGAGAACAGGAACAGAAATGCTAGAGAAATCTTGTTCTTGTCTTGTGTTTTTCACGAAGACATCACTTTCCTAGTTTGGCAGCAGTGCTAGGAGGCTGTATATGCAAACCTCTCAGGACTGAGCAGATGATAATGATAACGCACTGCATCAGACGACACTTTGATCCTGACACCTGGCTCTGCACTTGAGCCCTTTGGCTGACTGGAGTATCCTGGCAGCAGCAAGTATACAACTGAGGCCCTGTACCCTGGGGATCTCAGTCCACAGTCAAGATCCCATAGCGCAGGAGTTCAGATTTCACCTGGGATGAAAGATGTGAGGCCCCAGCAAGAACAAATGCCACATTCAACTTCCCATGGCACCATTCATCAAAAGCACCCTACAATAACTGTAAGACTCACTTTATTTTGTCTAGATAAAAACAAAGTTCATCCGCATTAGACAGATGCTTCAGAGCTGAAGAAGATCCTATTGATCCTATCTTTTGCATCCTATGGAAGCAGAAGTGAGAGTTTGAGTTAGAGGAGTGTAAATCAGCAGGTCTGGAACATGGCCAGGGCACTGGCATTTGCACCAGAGCTGCAATCAAATGAGCTAGAGAATTTCTAAAGACCAGAGCTGGTCAGGAGCTCAGATTTACATCTTTCAACCCACAGCAACCTTGAATACCAAGCAAGGGTGTTGGCTGATAGTTGATTCCAGGAATAAAAATGCCACCTTTAGTTACACTGCCTATAGCAACCAGGCAGTGCTCCGTGTGTCTCCCACCCAAGCAGCAGTCCAGTTTTCTTTATGGGCTTTGACAGGATTAGAAGACCTGAGGGTAAGGTTAAAGGTTTACTCTGAATCACATTGGTGAAGTGATGGAGTTCTTGATCCTATACTCTGGGGAGAGGTAGCACTTTTTGCCTGGAACAACAAAAATAACTGGAAAAGAAAATTAAGCCACCTTCAGATGTAAGTCTTCAGGTCTGAGAAAGATTCAGCAGCCTCCAGACTACTTCCAGAATAGGAAAAGGAAATCCTTGTTTTAGTTATTTTCTTTCCAGTATTTTAAGGGGAGGTTGTTTTGGAAAATCATGTTGATATCTTCGAAGCTTTAAGAATTGTTGCTTTAAGAATTGTTGTTATAGCCTAAATTTCACAGCTATAGGAAAGGAAGGGTTTAGAGGGAGACTGTTCATTCTGAGACAGCTACAAGGCTATCGTTAACAATTTGTGCATACCTAAATGGTCTCCTTGGGTGCATTAACTATTCACCGCTCCATCATTAATGGAATTTTATCTGCCCAGAACCAGTATCAGACAGAAACACTCACTCTGCAGAATCAAAACTGATGTAAAGGGCAAATTAAAGTAGTATTTTCCAGAACAGCTCCTGTTCATCTCAGTAGAGTTACTTTCCTGGTGATAATGTCCTCCTCTAAGACCTCACCCTGTGAGATGCTGCAGCTTCTTCTAAGTCTATAAAACAGTGACAACAGCAGAACAAAAATATCTCATTGTAACAGGGAGGGAGAGTACTGTATTTACAGTATTTGCTGATACACATCAAGAGAAGAGAAGTGCAGGGTGGGAAGAAAGAGAAAGAGGCAGCTTTGTTCTTCCAGCAGTTTGCTCAACAAAGCCCAGACTGTTTCAGTGATAGTAGATGCTGCATGTTTATTCTGAAAATTTATGGTTTAATTAATTTTGGGGTGAGATAGCGAACATGGTTCAGTGCCAGATCAGGTGAAATATGATCCGAGCATTTGAAGAATTCAAGCAGCTGAGGGGGGTTGACTGAATGGCACCTGAAATCCAATAAAAGCCAGCACAATGGGAAGCCCTGGTATCTTAAAGGAAGATCTTTTGAGATTTTAAATATGTCGAGCAGGGTGGCGGGGGGGTGGGGGGGGGAAGAGGGGAGTGGGCTAGAGTCATGCAGGGGTTCAGACTGCCACAGAGCCTGATGAAAACGGTGTTCATGTTTTTGCCTGAAGCTCAGCAGCTGAACTCAAACTTTAGAGTAAAACTTTGAAATAGCATAAAACCTATAGGGTACAAAACACTGCCAACAAAGCACTGAAGGTGGGGGGAGGAGGTAGGGGAGGTTAAGGAAGCAAACAACAACAACAAAAAAGATGATTTGAAGTTCCTTTTTTTTTTTTTTTCTTTCGCATATGAGGAAATGTCACAGTGAGTCAATGAGTCAATGCTTGTGACTTTCTCTTTTCTACCAAGACGCAAGAAGGCTGAGAACACACTTTTGGATATTCTTTGTAAAATATTGATATATCTCAAAAGGCCAGATCTTCAGTCAGGGAATAGCAGAACCTGAAGATTTAAGAAATACTTCAAATGATGCAAGACTGATTCTCACATCCCCTGTGCAAATAACACTGTATGCATACATTTTATGTACGAACATGGCCATATTTCATAGCTGCAGTATTCCGTGACTTCCACAGCTGTATTGAAGCATCTCACATTATTTGCCCTATTTCTTCTTCAGAACAAGGAAGTGACAGTTTTCACTGTTTATGATGGAGGAACAAGGTCACAGGACACAGAGGATTTGAACAGTAAAAGTAAATACCGAAGCCCACATTGTCTGCAGTGTAAATTACTGCTCTAACCACTGCTCAGCTCTTCCCCTGAGCACAGGAGGAGGAACCTACAGTTACAGTGCTGAAACAGGACTGATATCCCTTGGTTTTATTCCTGGCTTTTGCAACATGAACACAGCTGAAGGAAGAGCAGGGATTTATTTAAATGGCTCTCCAGAAATGCCCAGCTCCCCAGAGGAGAGTGGGGGGGGGGGGGCAAATCGTGTGGGATTACCTATAGCATCTCCCTTTATGCTGGAAGGGACTATATGGATCACTCACGCCAGCCTTCAGTATCTCAGCTCCCTCGCACCCTTCTGCTTTCCCTTTTGTGATGAGAAACAAACCCAGCTTGTCTCTCACAGAAACAAGCACTACTGCCAGGCATGTTCTATAGGGAATGCTGGCTTCTGGAGATGCTGTGGCCCTCTGAGGTGCCTTGATTTGGAAGCCTCAGAGCAGGAACGTAAGAACTCGGTCTCTGGAGAGTCTCTTTGGTTACCAACAGAGCTTCTCCAAGCTAATGACCCAGAGTATTTGGCAGGGAGGAAAAAAAGTAAATAAAAAAATATTTCCTTTCCCATCTCCTTGTGGATTTTCCCATAAGCTAGTTAGGTTACAGCTTCTGCTGCATCACACATGTACCTTTTCATTTTAGTGTCTGGTCCTGACCTTTGCTCACAGCATTCAGTCTCCCATGCACACCCTGCTTACTCTCCTTTTGTAATTTATGACACACACTGTACACCCATTTCCTTCTGCCCTTAACTCTCCTGTGTGTGTTCTTGTTATCTCAGCTGCTCGATAGATTTGCCATATTCTAGCTAGCTTCCAAGCCTGTTCTCATAGTGGCCTCTCTCCTGGACTATATTCCGCTATTTATGAGGGATTCAGCCCAATCTGTGAATTCACACAGCTTGCTATGTCTCGGTCTGGCCTACAGCCTTCTCTCTTGAGCAACAGGGAGTAAGATCTCTACTCAATTTCTGCTTGGCTTTTGGGGGGTATAGGGTTCATCAGTTTTTTTTTCTGAGGCTGCCAGTCAATTTTCATTATTGACACTTTCCAAATTGGAAAACCAGAACTCTTCCTGAAAGGTCTGCTCCTCCACTGGAGGCAGGTGACATTTGTTTTCTTTGATTAATGCTTCACCTATTATTTTGAGCTATAAATGTGAACATTGCTGAAAACACTTCTGAACTGCTTCCTGAAAAGTTTCTTGTCAGTCTGTGCATCTTTAGCAAAAATTTATTTCTCCTCCATTTGGGATTTGTAGAAAATCATCACAATGTTCTAATTGCTTCCACTGAATTTCAGACTCTTGTTTTGCCTCCCCAAGCCAGCAAACATCTCAGACTGCTTCCTTCTTTGTGGGAGAGATGGGGCACAAAGGAGCCATCTGGAGAACCGTTTGCTCCTGCTGAAGGGCTGGGGTGCAGAAGATGCAGCCAGAAGGGATGAGGGGGCACAGGGCTGCTGAGTGGGGACATGTAATTCAAGGTGGTCAGCCAATGACTCCAGCAGGTTAGAAGCATCTCTTGCAGTGGAAACTCATTACCTGGGCAGCAGTGGTGTTGAAGTGTAGGCAGGAGATGAGTGCTGCTATGACACCTAACCTTGCTTTGTTTAGGTGCAGAGAGACAGGAGGAAGTGGGATTCTGCAGGTGTACTTCTGAGAATCCCACTTCCCCTTTTCTCTTGCTCTTATGGCTCCTTGTCACATAACTGTGTTGGTCTGAGGTCTCCGCTGCCCAACTTCCAGTTAAGAGTCTCATGCGTATGCAAAGGATCTGATGACAGAACAGTGACGAGAGTGCTTGCTCTCCTTACCGCTAGCCTCAGAAATCCCGGTCCGTGCTTCCTCCCCCACGGTCTCCTGTTCTCCTCTCTGCCCACAGATGAATCCTTGTGTAACACAGCTGCCTTACTACAACTAGCCAGGAAGGGATGAGGATCTGCGCAATGGTTGTGTAATTCTGCCCTTGTTTATCCAGATGGCTTTTCTGTGGCAGAAGTTATCTGAATGATGAATGCATTTTCCTTTTAGGACAGGATCCATTTCCTGGGATGTGTCACCTGGTTCTTTCTTCTCAGGTCATTTCTCTGAGCATCTGAGCGGCTGTCTCACATTTCTGGTGTCTTTTGGAATTTAGCTGAGGTTGACTGCAGGCTTTGAGGTAGAGGATAGGAGTGGGAGAGGAAGAGGAGGGAACTTCCAGAAGCAGATCAAGACGTAAATATGTCTGCACTTCAGCTGTAGGTGTAACTGGAACCTACAGAATGGTACCCAAGAGAGCTTTGATCTTATTACCTTGTATACCTACATGAACAAAGCCACAGTAGTGCTGGCATCAGAATGATAGAAAATTGAGCATCTAAGGTGGGTTGAGGAAGAGCGCAGTGAAGACTAAGCTGTTGTAACCTTGCTGTAATACACATATCCCCCCAGTTTCTTCCATGCTTCTGGCCACTTCTCTCCTAATAAAGCTCATGGCCATTTGCCTTAATTGCTGTGACAGTGTACTGTTGACTCATCTTCAACCTGGCATCCACCATAACCCCAAAGTCCTTCTGGTGAAGGCTGTTTCTCAACCACTTGCTTCCCAGACAGTTCCTATGCAGGGGTTTATTCTGCTCTTTTCTGAATGTTGTAAAGTTTCTGTTGCTCCAGGCCTCAAATTTCTCCATCTTACCCAAAAGAACTATGATTTGTAACATCAAACATTCCACCTAATTTAGTATGACCTGCAAATTTGATGGAGATTTATTCTCTGTCATCATCCAAGTAACTGATTAAAATCCTGACCACTGTACAGAATCTGGTGGTACTCCATTATCTGCCTGCCATCGCTGGTGGACACCAAGCCAAGGAATGCCTCTACTTGAACCCATCACTTTAGACAATTATTTTACCCATTCAACAGCTTGATCATCTAGCCCATACTTCCTCAGCTTTGGAACAAGAATGCTGTAGCAGATCGTATGCAAAGTCTTGATTTATCAAGGTATATAACATCTGCTGCTCTCCCCTTATCTACAGTCATTTCATCACAAAGGGCAATTGGGTTGGTTAAGCCTGATTAAGCTTGGTAAATCCATGCTGATAATTCCATTTTCTTAAAATTGAATTTATTAGATTTGATATCAGCTTTTGGCTTTCCATTTACGTAGAAGTAAATTTAATCATAGATGTGTGTCAAGGAGAACTTCAGGAAACCTCACCTTTATTCTCTAAAAATATTTGTTTATGTCTCTGTCCCATGTTCCCATCAATGGAACAAATTAAGACTTACATTTTAGAGGCCTCTTCTTTTGTCTGTGAAGACTTATTAAGTACGACTGAATTAAACATTTCAAACTCCTAAGAGGTTATAGACAAAGGTGCCTACTTCAATACTGTTAAAACAAGCTACTGTAACAACTTCAGGAATATAATTCCCTGACTTCCTAAAAACACTGAAAAGGTCATAGCATGTAAGAGAAGGGGGATTTAATGAATCTTACTGACAGCAGCCTTTTCCAGTCCATTTCCTGGATACATGTGATTGTCATGATTCCATTTTGGACTCTGACAGTAACATATGGTGACTCATATGCAAGAGACAAACTTCCTCCTTCCCCACCTCTCTCCTGCACCAGTGATTCAGGTCCCCGAGCACTGAATGCTGGAGCTCCAGTTCTCATTCTGTTAAATCAAACTGACATCTTCTCAGTTAATTCAGTGACTTTAAGCACTGTGTGTCTGCTGTGCTATCAAAAAAAAAGCTCTCTGCAGAAGCCACAAACTGAAGCTTCAAGCCTCCTACTGCATGGGTGACCACTACTCCTACTAAAACCATGGCAATAAAACAGCCATCCCAAAATAAGATGTTAGTTCCTCATCGTGAACTCATATTTTCTCTGGTTGATTCTGGCACAGACGGAGGAGGAAATGGATCCAGTATCTTCTGCTCACATTGTTAGGCAACACACAGTAATGTTGGGGAGCCAGGTGGCTGCATTCAGAGGCTTACTTCCAGATTAAAACCATATACATGTCAAAAATAACAGAGCCTCTACCTATGCGGAGCTTTGGGAGATGTGTTCATGTTCCGGATCTGGTTTGCAGAGCCAAGTTCCTGGAACCAGTTTCATCCACAATGTCTGTAGATCCACAGCGCAGATGGGAACCAGTTGTGCTTACCCCATACCCAAGTTTTCTTGCCCAAACAGACAGCTGACTTGCTCCAGACCAGAGCCAAAGGAGCAACCATCATGTGGGCAGTGCAGACAGTCAGCAAGTCAAGGTCTCATTTGAATTTCTAGTCTCATCCGCTCAAGAGATTTCAGGCAAAGCCAAAATCCTCTGTGATACTCTTGCCAAGGGTGAAAGAAATCAATAGGCTGCAGTATAGGCTTACGCGTGGAGACATACCAAGTGTGCTTGGATGCATGGTTCCCAAATTAAACAGGGGAAACAAGCAGGTCTCTGTTGCAAGCCTGAGAGCTGTTTGCAACATGCTCTCCCTGTGCTTGTCAAATTGCCCTGGCTGACTGGAACTGCGCCACCTGCAGAAGAGCACAGCAGTCCCTCAGCCTCATCCTTGCCACCTTCTTCCTCTCCTTGCAGGAGGCAGAACTGATAAATGTATCCTGCTTTGGGCTAAACCCACACTTGCCACTTGTCCCTATGCTGCAGCAAAGACAGTTCTCACAGACTGTTCCTAAATCACTCAGCAGCCTAGAAATGAAGCTGGTCCTCATAGTGCAAGCAAAACTGCAGAGGTCTTTGTGGTGGTGGTGGGAAAGCATCCTTCTTTCTGTAGAGCAATAGCAAATGCAAATATTTTCTACAACAGGAGAAACCTAACTCATAGCATGCAGGTAGGAGTGCAAAAACAATTTGTCTATTTACATCAGTCCCAGAACAGAGGCAGTCAGTAAATTCCTCCTATAACATTAAGATCTGGGATGTGAGGAGGGAAGCTGCAAAAAGATATCATTCTTGTTGGACAGTTCAAGGAAAATAAAAACAACAAAAAATATACCAACTTAACAAGCAAACAACTAATAGAGAGGAAGAAGAGGGAAAAGATACTTCTTTTTCTGCGGCTTCCCACTCAGAAAAGGAGCTGGCATCTTAAAACTGGCAACATTTCAGTGTCCCCTTAAAAGGCTGTGTTCTTCTTCTAGGCTAAGAAAAATGAAAAAGGCCATGTGTAACAGCACCCTCTGGTGAATCCTGTTGTAAGAGTATCCCTGGCCCTATAGATGGAATGAAGGATACAGCTGCAAACCATCCTAGAAGAGGGCTATAAGTATAGGTGACACTTTGTAAGTGGGGAGAATGGAGAAAAAAAGAGACACTCCCACCTAGAAGGAAAGAGCACAGATCCATTTGATTCTGCCAGGAATCCCCAGCTGTGCTGGCCTCCTGTGATACAGCTGTTGAAGCATCTCCGGTTCAAACCGCTGAGTCTCCTGCATTGGAGAGAGAGGCTATGCTAATATTTCCAAGGAACTGGCTTGCTCCCCCTTTTCCATCTTGTCCTTTTCTCCCCAGCCCATGGACCAAGAGACTACCCAGGTAGATGGGGAACATGCAGCGCGACACATTCAGCTGGAGAATCCGTTCCACAGACCAAGGCATTGCTGGAATTATCCAGAGCTAATTTAGGCTCTGGTGAATGCAAAGTGTGTGCCAGAAGGGGAAGAGCACATGGAGTTTGCCACCCAAGGTGGATTAAACCAGCTTGGAAAGTTTCATGAGAGAAAGCATTTCTTTGAGACAGGCTGAGCGGCTGGCTGGTAATTCAACCACGAGAAGATCTGGCCTGTATGCAAGTCTGCAAATAATACATACGCTTACTCATGCATTTCCATCTCAGAGAGGAGAAGAAAGTGGAGAAGGAGGGCACCTCATTGCAGGAACAACAACATTTCCAGGAGCAGAAAAATACTCTGACTGCATACCCATATCCTGCACTTTCTAAAGGTATTTTAAGGCCACCAAAAATGCGTAGAACAGGGAAGGAAAACCTGCACAATCCCCTCACAGAGCCTCTCCCAAACACTTCTGCTGAGGCACCGTGTCTAGAAGCAGCAAGAGACTCAGCTCCCAAATGTAGGTCTGTTCCGTCATCTCTGGGTTATAGCCAGTGTTTCACCCTGACTCTTCCATGCCCCTTGAAGTACCATATCCGTCTCCAGCTGTGCAGAGCTGTAGCACACTCAGCTTTGCTTGGACAGGTCACAGCATGGGGACTAGAAAGATTCAGTTTCAGCTTTTTCCCTAACACCACCCTATATCCTTGCCTATGTATTCTTGTATGCAAACAGTGCGCATGCTCAGCAAATACGGGCTCAGATGCGATCTTAATCCCTGTTGTAGACACAGCTATAGAGCCTAGGATTTGGCACCACAACTCTTGAAACTTTTACTTTTTTTTTTTTTTTTTTCCCCCCTCCTCTGCTCACTGCTGCTTCTGGAATTTCTACTCAGCACAGACAAATGCTCTATGCAGAAAGATAACTCGCACTATCAGGATGGAGAGACAGTGCTTATCCTAATGGGTGTTAATCTGGTGTCTCACAGGGTTCCACAAGGTCTTGGATGGCTTGGTAGCTACTATCAAGCTCTGAAGTGCTGGTCCCTCTAATAGATGTAAAGTTTGCATGGAGAGTGAGGTGGTTGCACAGGTGGTAGCAGCCAGAGGTTTGAGGAGAGGACGTTCCCAGTGACCTGCTATCTGCCTCATCCTCTGCCAGACTCCAGCTGGAGTGCAACAGGCAGCATACACAGCCCTCCAGGTACTCTCCTGCAGTGGTGTAAGGGGTGGTTTTCAAGCAACCCCTCCTCTTTCCTCTCTGAGAACTCTCAAAATGTTCATTAGCAATCTTCCCTCACACCCTAAATTTCTTCTCACTCTTGAAATTATGCATTTTCTCCAGGTATGTGGCCCTTATCCCTGAGTAAGGGTTTTTACTTTCTCTTGGGATGGGCTTCATCCTGTCTACGCTATGGAGGACTACAAGGACAATGGCCAGATTTGATGCTTCAGAGAAAGATACCAGCAGCTTGTCCAGGAGAATAATTGGTTTCCAGCACCAAGGAAAAGGGAGAAAATTAAAATTGTCTTATTTATTTTCACTCTGGGGGCTTTTAGAGGCTGCAGCGAAAATCAAAAGGTTAGCTGCAATGAATGTTATGCACACAGAGAAGGAGCGTAGGTCTGACTGCTGAGGATTCCAACCAATTGAGAAACAAGCTCAGAAGGGAAGACTTCTGCCAATCCCTCTAGGAGGTCAGGGAAAGAACCAGAACCAAAAACCAGCTTAATTTTCTCAGTCAGACATCTTTAAGGGGTCACCTCTTCCATAATCTCATTTCTTCACCCCAATGCACATTCCTAATGGTAGATATTCCTCTTACCAAACGATCCATGCTTTCTGAAAGGAGTGTTTCACTTGGCAAAAAATACCTAATGGCAGAAAACTTGTCATTTACTCATATTAACAGTAAAAGCTGTTTGTGTGCACATGCATCTTCTACAGTCTTTCCCACCTTTTTTTTCAGTTTCTCCTTACAAGGGGATCCTCTACATCAGATCATATCACCATCTGCAAAATATGCGAGGAAACACATGAATAATATGTTGCTCAGCTTCCAAGATTTTCCCTTCATTCACTGCTGAAGACAGCAGCGAATCAAGAGATCACTTACCCATTTCTAGCATTTTCTTTCCTTATCCCTGCAGAAAGAGTAGGTGTGTTTGACTGAGATACCTACAACGATGCTAAGGTGGTTTGCAAAATCCTGTGGCTGACTTGATAACTGTTCCCTATTCAACTAAGTACACAGATGAGTCATGCAGAAATGCCGAAGGGTAGATAATATGGAGGCTAACTTTGTTCTTTGAAGAGCTTGACTCTATCTGAGAAGAGAGAACTAGCAAAAGCCAAACCCCTCCCATACCCAACAAAGAAAGTTCCCCACTGAGCTATATCTAAAAGTAGGTGGTATATACCACTAACAAAGCCTCTCTCATCTCCTGCTAACTCCAGCCAGCTGACAGATGAGCCCTACTGAAAAAGAAAGCTTGCTGTCTAACTCTGCCTTCCTTTATAGATGCCCCAGTTGCCTAGGCTCACCTCTCTCACCTCCCTGTTCCCCTCTGTCTTTAATCAGCCTGCCATTTAACTCACCTGGGATGCAATTAACGAGGAAACTCCACTAAAGGGTTCATTACAGAGATAAATCCCTATCTCCAGTTTTGAGTTTACCCGATCACAACACTAAACCTCCCACCAAAATGGCCTTCCAGCTACAGAACTACTTGTCCCATAAAACTGTCCCATAAAACTGTGAGCCTGAGGTTTGGGTTCACAGCAATTTCCCAGGTGTGAGAAACACCGTCCTATATTAAACAACACATGATCAATGACTATGTGTTGTAACTCCCAGTGGAATAATTTACAGGCACAGAAATCCAATTTGATCCAAGAACCAAAATGAAAAGCTCTATTAAAAATCAATAGAGAGTTAACTACCCCTCCATGTTTTGCACAGCACAATTTTGAACTGAACACCTGAGTATTTACTATTCTAAACTGGCTACATCCTTTCAAGCTCTGAATTCCCCACGGACTGCAGGGCTTATAAACATTTCCACCCCATTTTTATTCATGAAGGGGGAAGCTGAGGCACAAAGAGGTGAGAAATAGAAGTAGGAACAAAGCCCTGCCCTGCCAGTGTGTTATTCAGCATCCAAGTTATCAGACAATACTGTCTCCTCTGTTTGTTTTCCTTTTGGTAAAATAAAGTATTTTTACATGTAATCAAGGGAAGAAAAACAACAACAACAACAACAACAAAAACTCAGAAGGCATAGCCTCAAACTCCAGCATGTTACAATAGATAGGGTGGATCCTTCCAACCAGAGAAGGATCATATTGCAGCTAGCAGAACTGCTGAGGCTATGCCTGGATGGGTCCATCTCTAAACCCTTTCCCTTCATTCAGTAAGGCAGAATTGCGTCAGCATCAGTCACCCTAACCATTTCCATACTCCACATGACATACCTAAATGCCATTTTCTTCCTTATGTTTATGCTTTATTATTTCAATTACATCAGTGCCTGGAGGCC
The DNA here is from genome assembly GCA_011076525.1 of Nettapus auritus. Taxonomy (NCBI): domain Eukaryota; kingdom Metazoa; phylum Chordata; class Aves; order Anseriformes; family Anatidae; genus Nettapus; species Nettapus auritus. Next base: position 28,951,254 of record CM021771.1, read on the forward strand.
TTGGGATAGACCAGATCTCTATTGTATTCATTGCTGAATTTACACAATGACATACAATTATGGCAACGAAGTTCCTGAAGCGCAGTATGCTGTGAGCTGGAAAGGCATTTGGGGTAATAAAAATGGGAAGTTAATGATAATATGTTCCCAACCAAGGCATGGTGAAATCATTGTGAATTCCAATATGGGTAGGTGATTTAGCTTCGATGGTGCATCACTGTGGGGAACAACCTTGATGTAAGTGTCATAAAGCTTGGCATAGTGTCAAACCCATGTGCAATAAAGCCACAGGGCCAGAGTGTTTCAGCAGAATCTCTGTGGACCCTTCCTACCCCTTCAAAGATTTTTCCTCTACAAATCCCTGTTGTACAAACTTTGTATGAACATCATAGATGTACTAGAGCTGGGACACCAGAGAGCTGGGACAAAGATTTATTATTATTATTATTATCATCATTCTTTTCTTTCTTCTTCTTCTCCTTTTTTTTTTTTTTTTTTTTTTTTTTTCTCCAAAAAAAAAGTCTTCTGTATTTCCTGGCTCTTGTGGATTGAAGTCACACCCTTGATGTAACTTCATTGCGGTTCATTTTTCTTGTGGTCTAATTAAATCCGGCTCCAGACGGAGTTGTGTGTTAGCAACAACGGGAGGAGGAGGCAGGAATTTGGAGATCTAGGAATCGCCAGGAATGTCATGGCCTGAAAAGTGAAAAATCAAAGTAGAGGTAAAGTAGCCCAGGGAATATAGAGGAAGAAAGTAAAAAGTGGAGAAATTCCCTAACCAGTGTAAATAAAATTGAGTTGCTTATCAGAATATTGATAATTCAGGATAGATTTGGGTGTGGTAGAGGAATGTAAGTTCCTCCAGACTGGAACACAACAGCTGTACTCAAGGTCCCAGATGAGTCCTTGCTGTAAACGCCTTTGACGTTAACAGAATTACATCAAAGAAGTAAATCCCATAGGAGGCAAAATCAAGTTAAGGGCTGTGTGCTGATGAGGTGAAGGCTTCATTAGCAATGGAGATGGAAGGATGGTCCAAAAGAGAGCATCTGAGGGCCATATCAAGGACTGAACCTTTCTAAAGTGGTACAGCTGTATTTTAGGCAGCTGCTGGAAAGAAAGGACAGAATTCTGACGTAAAGCCTCCACTTGATTTTGGACCTTGGTTCACAAGCCTTTCAGTTCTGGCTGTGAAAGTCCCAAAACCCAGGTGGAGTACAGAACTTAATCTGCCAGAATAAACAGAATTTTAGTGCAGAAAATGGGTTTTCTGTGTCATGGATCTTTAATCAAAATTTTTAATACTGCTCAGCTGTTGTATTTATTGAATGCTCAGAGCTGACCTCCTGTGTAAGCAACTACTTGGATCTGCAGAAATGGACTCCTAATAGCTAGAGTAAAGCAGATGAGAGAGCGGAAAGCAATGCATTTTGTTGCATGTATAGCTCATTGTCTTTGAATCAAGAGTTGGCTATTCAGAAGGTGTATATCTGCATATCACCTCTTGTTGGGTATGTCTGCCCTGTGCAGATATCTCCATGCTGTACTATCATCCCAGTCCTAACATGGTGAAATACAGGGTGTAATTATTATTGACCTGGGAGATGTAGGATTTGTGGTGGTTAAGAATGATGAAGGCAAAAAGTCTCTGTCTCCCTCCGTGTGGTAAAGATAAGATGATGAAGTGATTTAAATGCTGAAGTGGGAATTAAGGTGCTTGCTTCTAACACAATTCTCTGTCCTCAGTGTCTGATAGTGGTAAGGACTTGAATGGAACATGTCCCACATTGGTGAATATTTCTGCTTCTTCACACCGGTCCCTGTTAATATCTATTTGTACCCCATTAGCTCCTAGGTAAGCTATCATAAGAAGAAATAAAAAGGTAACTGTCACAGAGGCAGACCTACAAACCACGATCCTACATCCTGCCTCAGAGAGTAGAAGGCAAAGAGAGAAGAAACAGAGTACATTTGAGTCTTCTGTCCCTTGGGATCTTCTCCCAGCTGCCGTAGTTCGTATTTCAGAGATTCCTGAGCTCCATCTTGCACCTGGACTTGAGACACTGTTAATTACAGCTCTTGTTTTCCACAGATATCTCTTCTGTCAACCAGCAGAGTAACAAATCACAGTCATAAAAATATGGTGTAGTTCTTGTTCTGTGTTGTTACCTGTGATCCTGTGATGGCTAGTAAAGCTGTGACAAATACTGGATACTTGTAAGGGAAAATAGATTCACATCACCTCAGCCTGAATGTCTGAAATTAAGCTGTCTAAAGCTGAGCTAGTCACCTAGACTACCTGTATAGGCAGGGGAGAGAAACAGATACCTTCCAAGGGCTTTCACCTGTGTCTGAGACACATAGCCCAGGATAAGATGAATTGCCCCCTGAGGGTGCATATCTATCTCCACAGACAATGAATGGAGTCTGGAATCCTCAACATCAATGCCAAAGAAACCATTTTGCTCAATACGAATGAAAATACATATTTATTCACCAAGAGCATAGCTAAGCCATCATTGCTGCCACAGGATGTTTACCTGGGTTCAAAACATAACTGGAGAGATTTGGGGAAGAAAATAACTTTTCTGAAACACCACCACTGACTCATTGAGAGCTACAGAAGACAGGAGGCAGGAATGGTGCTCAGAGGAAGGTTCACAACATGTTTGCATCATCCTTGACATCCCTTGGCATCTGCTGGTCAAGGATGCTAGCATGATTGGAGCTGTGGTCTGACTCTGACACTGTTGTAGGCCTAGGGAGAGATGAAATGATCCTATCCAATCCCCCTGAGCATGAATGACTTCCTGGGAAATTCCAACATTTCAAAAAATAGTTTTCATTTCTAATTTCGTAGGAGAAGGACAGACATAATTTCCCATGCACTGGAGACTACTGTTTGTTTTTCATTATTTATATTTTTGGGGGAGACAGATAGGAGAAATGAAAAGGCCTTTGTTTGATTCTTTCTCAAGTGAAAAACTAAACCAAAAGAAAAAAAAAGTCAGCCAGCTGCTCTGAATCTTGGGAATTCCAGTGCTACTGTATTGGATCCCAGGAAAACTTGGGGAATCCCTACCATTCAGGGAAATCCCCCACTTCACAGCAGTTTTCTGGTGCCACTGGTGATGCCAGGATCAAGCAGAGTTGCCAAGAGCTCAGCTGCTTTCCAGCAAGATGCTGAGTCTAGGGAGGCAGGAGTGTTTTCACCAGCAAAACTTCTGGCTGCTCAGAGGATTTGTGTTGAAATAAGCCACTCCCAGGAGGTTTTGAATCAAGGAACATTGTCTCCTGCACTGCCCCAAAGGTCAAGGTTACTGTAGAGAAGATGGGCAAAAAGTAGGAGGAAAGACAAGGCCCAGAAACAGGGTAAACTTGTCTGGAGTTACACAGCATATTGGGTTTAAGTCAGCAGTAGGACCTTCTTCAGCTGAGTCCCAGTACAATGCCTTGCCCATTGTCCCTCTCTGCTTCATCAAGACAGCCTTGCAGCTGACTTAAGGCAAAAAGAGAAAACTGTTTCCCTTTGAAAATCTTTCTGGTAAGTCGTGTTACATTTCAGCTACTAACACCTTCAACTCTTTCTCTGTTTTTTATTTTTAAGATTATATTTTATTATCACTATTCTCCCCATTATCACTATTCTCATTTTTTTTATTATTTTTTTTATTTTATTTTTTTTTATGCTACCTTACATGACTCCATTAACTGAGGCAGTCTCCAGACCTCTTCTCCAACATTATCACGTAAAATCATTTCCCCTGTGAGGAAGCTGGGAACATTCGGTCATTCTAGCTGAAGAAAAAGCAGCGTGATCTCCATGTATTTTTTTCTTTTTCTTCCTTTTTTTTTTTTTTTTTTGTTTTCTTTCCCCTTTAGTTGGTTAGTTCTGTTGACGTAAGATTGGCTGATGTTTATTTTCTGAGTGGAAAATGGGTTGGTTGCTCTTCACCGGCCTCCAACATCAGCTTGGAATCCAGCCCTTTAGATGCTTTCTGTCGTCACAACAACAAGTTTGTTGTGATGACATCTACAGCTTGCTGCTAGTCTGACACTGAAGCTGTGCAAGGCTCATTTGGAGATGCAGATTGTTCTGATGCACATTAGTTAGGTGAGGTTGTGCCAAGCTGAATAGATGGGTGTTAGGAGATGTCTATATAAGCAACAAAATCCTTCAGAGTTAGGTTTGCCACTTCTTAGGAAAAGATTTATCTAGAGACTTATAATTGTTACTTTAAAAATGAGGCATGGAAATCTTTTTCTTTTTTTTTTTTTTTTTTTTTAAATGTGCATCTTTGGAAGTCATTTATGTTCCAGAAGGGAAGGTGGGATGTGAAATTTGCTGTTAGGGAAAGAACTGCCATCTTTGATAAAAGACACATTATCTTTACATGCAAGGGACTGGCTCAGCTGTGTTTCAGGAACTTCTCTTAGACTAATGGGAAGAGACTGTTTCAGCTGTGTAGTACATTATTTTCTTCGATACTGAGATGTCCAACTAGCTTGGATCCTAACTCAATGTCTTTAGAGCTCGTGTCGTTCCCGTTTTTCGTCTGATTTTCTGGATACATCTTTACTGTCTGCTAATGGTGGCCTCAAGACTGTGCTTGCCTCCTGCCCACATGGCAAGCCTTTGACCGTGGCCTCTTGCATAGCTGGAGAGCATCCTTTCAGGCAGGTAGAACTCCACATGGTCAAATCTGACAGCTGGAGAGAACAGGATTTGGCATGCCTGTGGAGGCGGTCTGCAGGAAGGCCGGAGGCATCTGTGAGGCAGCCCAGGGTGCAGGGTGTGGGTGGGACACAGAGGAGAATAGGCGGCATATTTAGTCTCTCTGCAGGGGCTGAGAGGCTGGAGAAGGTAATGGTTTGTCCCTAAGAGAGGGTGCAAATGCAAACCAATGAACATTTGCAGATGGTCTCCTACCAGTGAGTTTGCTTGTCAGGCCAATCCTGACAAACATTTATGAAACAGTGGTCTAGTCCCCAGACACAGATTGCTGTACTCGAGGGACCATCTTTGAAGTGTCAGCTGTCCCATGAACTCAGGGAACTGAAAGGCAGGTTCCTCTTTCTTGGATAGTCCCACTCACCTTCAGCTTGTTCCTTGAGCACAAGCGGACTCATGCTCTTCTAGCTAGAAAACTCTGCTAATTTCTTTCTTAACACAAGTACCAGAATGAAATATCAGTCCAAGCTCAATGACAGCCACTACTACCTGTTGGAGGCAAAACATAGTACTGGAGGTGGAGGAGTGCTAACTTTTTTCCATGCCCAGCAGAGATCAATCATCTATTCTTTTAGGAATCCAGCTTCTATTTGAAAAAATGTTATGTATCACAGGAAGATAAAAACATTTTCAAGGAAAAAATGTTTTTCCTAACGTGAGTGTACAATATTGAACCCAGTTCATCTCAGAAATATTGTGAAATAAATAATAAGGGTGTAATTCTAGCAGCCTTGACATGATTTTAGCACTCATACCTTGTCTATCTTCATTGCACTGTGGTTGCACCCTCCACAAATTACTCAAAGCACTGTACGTTCCCTCTGCACTCAAAATTATCTCCTCTGGGACTTTGCTGTTCAAAAGTGTTTTTTGTTTGTTTGTTTTTTATCCATCTGGGACATTCAAAATACCTCAGTCCATCTTTCAGAGCTGCCTTGTTATATCTGTACCCGTGTGACCATTTTTGACTGAACATATTAGAAATTCCTAGATTAGGTTGTTCAGATCTTGTCAAATCTGTTAAACCAGTAACACAATAAATTTAGAAAAGGAGGTGAGAGCTACCACATCTTGTTCAGCGAAATGTCAACATCTCTTCAGGTCTCTGGGCCATGAACTTGCTGAGCCAAAGAGTTCTACAGTATTCAGAATATACTCAGAAATACCAAGGTAAACTAAGTTTATTTATATGATACGAAGGCATCATGTAGAAGTATCATTTATGTGGTACAAGGGAACTGTTTAATTTAGGGAGGTTCCTGGTGCTGATCACTGGATGTTCGGAGGAAATAGAGAGGAAGTGGCCTGTACATGCTACATTATCTGTAGTCCTAAATTAAATATTTACTTCAGGCTTCTAGGACGTAGGGTTCTGGGCTGACTAAAAAATAATACTCTTGTGTTTCTCATCCCTGTGCTTTCTTGCACCTGAGCATAGCCTGACCTTCAGAGCTGGGACACAGTGCCACCTCTGTATCTTCATACATGAGAAAGGTCCCAAAACAGGGACTGATCTTCTTCCACTGGAAAGTTTGGATTATCCAGAGTTAACTGAAAAGAATGTTCAGCTCTAACGTGTTTCTTGATCTTTTTAGTTTGGAGCCTGTGCTTAGCCATATAAAGGGTGTCAGTTTAAAAAACCCACGAAGCCAGCAAAACCATAAATCTTATTGTCATTGTGCTCATTCCCTATAAAGCAATATCCACACGTAATCCTCTTGTAGCTCATTCCCACCGATCTATTGTTCAATGCCTGCAGAACGAAATCCCTCTAAGGATGTTTGTACAGAGTGAATCGTGACAGTAATCCAGATTTATGCTGCTTAATTACTTACAGCCAATAGGGCATGTGACCACACTTGCCATACTTGCTGAGATATCTCCAAAGCCTGCACTGGGCCAAGCTGTCCATGGTTAATTTTTTTTTTTTCCTCTATCAGACCTCACTCAGGCAAACTTCCAATTACTTCAAGACAAGAGGTTCCAATTGTTCCTGATTTGCATTAATCAAGCATTAATTTTATTTGGACCAAAAGGTGTTTCCCTGCTTATGGAAGGTGGGAAAACTAAGTCAAGAGCTTGTATGTTGTATTGATAACTTCTTCTAGCTGATTTGCAGATACTACCTGTAAATTTTAATCTTGAAATGGCCTAGCATATCACAGGGACTGGAACACACTCCCACCCTCTGCAAATCAACCTATACTTCAAAGCCAAGTGTAAATGCAGGGTCAAGGCTTTATACCAAAAACCGGGCAAAATTCAAAATATTCATCCTGCAGCAAATCTTGACATTTCAGTGTTTGTTTTCATCCCACATTTGGAACAAAGAGTTGAAATGTCAAGACTTTTTCTTTTCTCTGGGTGGAAATTTTGGGAAAAAAAAAAAACAAAAAAAAAAACAAAAACAAAACAAAAAAAAAAAAAAAAAAAAAAAAAACAACCCCAAAGTTTTTTTTTTTTTTTTTTTTTTCTGGCAAAGTCAAAGCATTTTGCCTGACATTTTCAAACAAAACAAAACATTTCAACATTCCTGAAATAAAAATGTTTTCTTGTGGTGTGTTAAAATGACCCCCAAATGCTCTGTTTAAAGTTACTCCAGTGTTCAAACTGTGCTTCCCTCTTGTGTCATGGCCTTCTGGGATATGTAGTTTGAAAGTTTGCTCTTAGCAGTCTCCACGCCTGGATTGTATGAGTTGCTTCATGCCTAAACACTCTGAAAATCCATATAGATAATCATCCTTGCACAAAGCAATAAGAGAAACATCTGTATTGCATTAAAGGATAACAAAGAGTGTCCCGTCTACTGAGAAAATGTCCTGAACTGTAACCCTGCACTGTTACTGGAAAGTAATTTAATTTATTATTGAACTCATCTGACCCAAAATGTTTTGGGCCAATTCAAAAATAAAATACTCAATCTCAGGCCAGTGATTTTTTTTTTTTATTTTTTTTTTTTATTTTTTTTCCAGTGCATATGGATTTTTCCCCAATTCTACTTACTATTTTAACAAAATAACAATATACCTGCAGAGACGGTCTTCCTATTGAGTTATGATTTAAAAACAGAACATCTGCTTACCTCCAGTAAATTAAAGAAAGATAGGAATCCTAGTAATTTTTTGATGCTCAGAACAACAAGTAGGATTTAAGGTCACTCTTGTCTTTGGTGTTTCCTATGGGAAATTTAAGGCAGTCCACTGGGGTTCTAGTTTTTAATTTTGTTTGAGACTATCTGCTTCTAAGGAGAACCACGAATCCTTCTTAATATCTGAAATACCTAAAAATGTATAAATCTACTTTTGAGGCTGCTCACTATCATATGTGAAGGTTGCAATAGCACAAGAACAGGCTTGCAAGTCCTAGGCTTAGCCATATTGTGTAGTATTAATTTCTCTTTGTGACACCACACAAATCCTCACCACTTTTTCTTCTCAGCTACACTTTCCTTGTTTTCATGGTCTTCAGTGAGAAAGCAACAACTGGTGACCTTAACATGAGAGTGTCAAAAGCAAAGCAGTCTTGATAGTCTGTCTCCTGATATTTCATAAATCACTGTCTTGAGATTTGGAGCACTGACAGTGCTTTCTCTCTGACCATTGACTCATGGTAGCTCCCATGCTTCATAAGGTCTTTGTCCTATGGACTGACCTGATCCTTCCAGAGAGTACAACAGAGCAGTGCAAACTACTAAGGATTAAGTGCCCAGAACTTACACCCTTACTGCATGGTATGGCTCTTAAATGGGCTTCTTCTGGGTTATGGATGTTAACATTCAAGTAGTCCTCATGAGCACAAGCTCTCCATTCTTCTTTTAACTTCTTTAATAGCCAAACTCATCCCATGTGATTATAAGCACTCACAATCCTACCTTTATAGTCTGTGAAGAAAGGCAGAACCCCTCAAAGAATGCTCGTTAGCCATGATGAACCTTCCTCAGCTGACTAGGAGGACAACTCAAAAAACTCAAAAGCTGGCTGAGAGGCAGTGAAGTATAACTAATGTGTATTTTTAATGCAATGTAACAAAAACTAAAAGCCTGTGGTAAAAAGCCAATAACATAATACACTTATCTTTAAACACTAAATCTGCACCAAACTCATCATTGTTATATTTGTCAAATCACGGTCATGCATGTGTATTGACAAAAGGGTATTAATCCACCTTCCCCCATGGAGAGCAAGACAGTAAAGCCATAGTTTTTGGACAGACTCTCATAACAGCAGTACCATAATCTGCTGAGGCAAAATGTGGGGAAAGATCCATAGCACTTACTTAGGCAAACATTGTGTTTGCACTGTAATGCCCTTTCCCACTCTTTATACTTTGCCAGACATGGAATGTGAGCTTTTGGCACAGTGATGAGTGGATCATATCTTTCCACACATGTAGCAATCACCTAGCATATCCTGTGTACTATCACAGTATAAATAACAATATTAGCAATAATGTCATACTTCCAGTACCCAGTGTTCCCATGGGTGCTGGGCAGCAAACCAACCCTTGCCTGGCATCATAATGCTGCTGGATCAGTGTGGATAAACTGTGAATATTGGCTCTGATTTGGAAGATGCTGTTTGCAAACATGTAGTTCTATTTCATTTGTAGCTGACCTTTTTATTTTATGAGGTAAACACTAGTAACAAAGAGGTTAAGGCACAGCTGGTGCTGTGGGTAGTTTCAAGCAGATTCCTTCTTTGATGCAGTGATCATTTTGCTGGAGGTGAATTGTAGGGGACAGAGCAGGTAACTTATCCAGACTGATGACATGTTCATAATGCCTAACAACGACAAGATAGAGAGATTTCCATGAGGTCATAGTTACTCTCTCACACATATTCATTACAAGGAAGAATTTGGGCAGGAGATTGCTTTTTTCTTTTTTTTCTTTTTTTTTTTTTTTTTTTTTTTTTTTTCCTCTAGCACCAGTCCTGAACCAAGGCAGGAAGAGTACAAAATATTGCATGTCCACTGTGAACTTGGCATTGATTTCCAGGGAGTCCAAAATATTGCATCCTGCCACTGTGAAGGGATTCATGCATGTCTTTCTAGCAGGAGACACCTTTCACCTCTGGACATTGCTTCTTTTGGTCAAAAATGCAATGGTTTTGGTAGATTCTTGGCTCAATTCCTGGTGGAATAAGAAGATGATGATTACCTGTAAAGTGGAACTGATTCTGAATGCCCTTCTGAAAGACCTTAAAAATGCCCAGAGCATTTGGAGTGTAGATTTTCATGAATGTTGTGGCTTTGTAAGATCTGTACCCCATGCTGAACAAATATTAACAATACTTTAAAATGAAAAATATTTCAAAATTACAAATATTTTAAATAATAGATGTTTCCTGCAAAAATATTTCCCTGTCCTAAAGAATCTATTGTCAGAACACATTCACCTGCCTAACTGTCTCTCACTGTTCATTCCAACTAGGACAGGCAGCAACCTAATTTATCACTGTAAAATAATGTCAAGTTTGGGAAAATCATTAAACTACTCCTCCAATTTGATCTATTACTCTGATTAGCAGGGTAACTTGTTCCCAACCTACACAAAAGAGGAATGTTTTTTTTAACAACTGTCAAAATACATTCTCAAAGTACCATGGCTCAAGTTTCCTTCCCAGGACAAGATCTGCCTTCATGGGTCTTGACTTTTACTTACCTGGGAGGGGAATATTGTTCTTACTCCTGTAAATGATACAGATGTATCCTGATACAGGAGAAAGTAAAGCTCATAAGTGTCAAACTGGAGAGGAAATATTAGGATGTGTTCATGGATCCTCATGGATTATCTCCTCCAGAGAAAAAAAATAATCTGAGTACATGAAATACTATGCGATGAACCACCGTGTTTCTTTAGCCACAAGTGAGGCAGTAAGCCTGAGATGCAGAGCTGCTGCATCTTTTATGGAGTCAGAGATTGCTCTTCCAACTAAAATCAGACTAAGATCTTATGACAATACAATTTATTTTTAGATCCATTTGCCATGTCATAAAGAATCTGACCTTCATAAGTGATCTTTGGAGCTACTGCATAAGTAGTAGTTCTAATTATGTACACCATAAGAAGTTAATTTAAAAAGTTGCATTACTTGCCCCAGAGAGATCTCTTCTGCTGTAGGGATGCAAATTCTCCATCTCATTGTTTTCCCCTCCCTAGCATCTGTCAGCCAAGGGTGACACAATAGGGCCATCCCCACAGTGGCACAATACTACATGTGGTAGGGTTGGTTGAGGTCTCTTTACTTCTTAATAATCATGTTGAAAATTGATAGAGTATACGCTACAAGATTAATTCTTCCAGGGTTCCAAAATGAAGTTTGGTTTTCTTAACCTATGCATCTTCATAATTTGCTTGCTCTATTATATTTGCCTTAGGAGACACATGTTTCAAAAAAGCTGGAGAATTAAGAATGGAGGAGTGGGAAGCAAAGGTCTTCACATCAGTTTTTGACAGCTACTTATCCAGTTGTTAACTTTGATTCTTTTGCATCTAATGGACCAAACTGAGTTCCTTCAAAGGGCAGCTAGGAACAGGGCTATCACTCAGGTGACCATATCTCTGCTTTAAGCATAAAGTGGCTTGATTATATTGGGTAGCCAAAGTTGGTGGGGTTGCCTCCCTTCAACATGACATCCCTTTCTCCAAAGTGCACCCACATGGGGCCAAGTGTGTCTTTCTACAAGGTCATCCAACTTAATTCATTAGTAAGGAGACACATTAAAGAGGACAGAAATGTAAATAATTTCCAGCTCAGAGACTTTCTCATATATTTTGTGAAAACCAGCATTTTCCTTGCTGACTTTTAATCTGCAGTTGGGAACAAGTGTGTGAGCTACTTTAAAGAAGATTCTGGGGAAGTAGCCATCATTACTGGATTCAGATGACTGGAAGCTTACTGATGTTGTGGTCACTTTGGTATCACTTGAGGAACTGTTTTATGCAGAGATGAGTCATGTTATTGGTGGAGCAGAACCTGACCCTGGGGCCTGCAAGCAGTGAGAAGAACAACCATTGCACCACCCTCTAATAACACACAGACCCAAGCAAGAGCACTGGCCAGCCAAAATAAATTAATTGCATCATCTAGTGGATATTGTGTTATATCAAAGCCTACTTCTCCCTTTAATAAGGGTAGTAAAAATGTCTCCATTAATTGCTTTCACTTCAACTGGCCAGCTTGTACCTTGCAAGCCTGCTGAGGACAGGAGCTGGTGTGGGGAGATGCCTCCTGCCAGAAGAACTAGCAGAATTAATTAATTGCTCTTTGAGGTAACAAGAATTTTATGTTTACCAGACATGGCTGAAGTGTGACCAAGATTTTATAAACTTTCTAAACTAAGTTACTGATTTGCTTTCTTTAGCTCTGTCATGCTACCTGACACTGTTCAGTGGCAAATGCACCGTGAGACTATAGTGGAGTATTAGACATGGCAGAAATTCCTCTCCACTTCTGTCAGCAGTATGTTCCAGGACTGAGACTCTACAACATCATCTGGTCTCTCAAAGACAAAAACAAACAAACAAACAAACAAAACAGCAACAACAACAACAAAACACCAAAGCAGAAGTCCTTGGATTTGGGGGTATTTTGCCCTCAACCTGACCAATCTGAGCAAAAAAGTGATGAATGACAGAGAGGGAGCCTGACTGCAGTGAACTGAGAAGGCTGTGCTAAGGCATCCTGGCATGGATGGGAGTATGCAAGTCTGGAAGGTTAGAATCACAAGTTGGAAAAAGGCTGCAAAATTAGGTGAAGGTGGAAGTTTCCCTTGGCACAGGGAAAAAGATAGAGCTCTCAAGAAATGCAGAGTTGAAGGAGCAGGAAAGAAAAACTTCTCTTGGGGAATATGTTTCTTCTTCTATCCCCAAACCTTCAAAATATGGCTGAATCCCATTACAGTTCATGGTATTCAGTCTCCAAATTTCTTGTATTCCTCTCTCATAAATCCTTGTTTGGACTTTGATCCACCCAGCAACTTTTTCCATTTTGACTTCATCACCCCTTTCCCAGCTGCCCTCCACCCCACCCAGTCTACTGGCTTGTCTTGCAGCTTCCACACTCCTGTGTGGAAGCTTCTTTCTTACTTACATATTCAAAGACAGAAATTCTCTGCCATGAGTAGGGAAGCCACCCACTAAATCAGGTTGCTCAGGGCCTTGTCCAACCTGGTCTTGAACACTTCCAGAGATGGGTCTGCAGCTTCTCTGGGCAACCTGTTCCAATGCCTCACCACCCTCTCAGTAAAGAACTTCCTCCTAACACCTAATCTAAATCTGTCCTCTTTAGGACAGATAGTTTAAAACCATTCTCCCCTTTCCTGTCATTATGTTTCCCTATCACCAAGTTGCTCTCTTTTTTTATAACCCCCCTTAGGTACTGGAAGGTTGCAGCGAGGTCTCCCTGGAGCCTTCTCTTTTCCAGCCTGAACATCCCCAGCTTTCTCAGTCTTTCTTCATAGGAGAGGTGCTCCAGACCTCTGATCATCTTCATAGCCCTCCTGTGGACCCACTCTAACAGATTCACATCATTCTTGTGCTGCATTCCAAGTGGGACCTCAAGAGAGCAGAGGAGAGGGGGACAATCATCTCCCTTGACCTGCTGGCTACTCCTCCTGTTAATGCAGCCCAAGATGATAACATAATAGAGCTATACATGCACAATGGTGTTACATCACTTCTGATATTCATACCAGACTGAGACTGGCACAGCTGGAAACCTATGATTTGAAGATCAGCAAATTCCGTCAGTGTTGGTTACAATTAAAAAAGCCCCTTGCTTTGGGAAACTTGGGCCAAGGGACTGAAATACACATTTTCTACTGAATCACTGTGATGTGTGTAGCTAAACCCTCCAAATGTCTCAGCATATTGGTATCCTCCCAGACTCATTTTTCACTCTCTTTAGATCTTGCAGTAATAACCTCCCTTCTATTGTGCCAAATAACATACTCTTGTGACTTTCTGCAAGACCTTTCACCATTCGATTATTTTAGATCACTGTGCAATCTCAGCTGGGATGTCTGTTGAGTACAATAGGATGGACCAGGTGCATACATTCAGTTTCCATTAACATAATGCCAGTAGCAAGTCTCTTCTTGCATAGTTCCAGTGGGAAACAAATGTAAGATGAACTGCAGAAGAATCTTACAGTGATGGAATCAGCTAGACCAGACACCCAGGACAATACCATCTGCCTCACTCAGAGACCGTTGTGGGCATCAGCATGTGAATCCCTGGGAGCACAAAAGAGCAGATGCTTCAAACCCTTTGAGGTTGACCCATTGCTGAGCAACATTTTGAGTGTTTGGCTCTGCCTCAAGACAAGCCTTGAGTTTCATGCATTTATAAGGGCAGAAGTCAGCTCTGATAGAATCAGAATAGGTCGCCTGAAATGAAAGCTCAGCATTGGGTGTGTAGCAAAAAACATGCCAGATGTCCAACTGGGCAAAACATGAAAGAGGTGTGAGTGGGTAGGAGGCACGAAACAAGCCGTTCCTCATTGCTTGCTACACAGCTGGTTGAAATGTGTCAATACAGGTATTTCAGGGATTTTGCAACTCTCCTCTTATCCTTGTAAGGGTCCTGAGTTTTGAACCCACCTGATTCCCATTCAGACATATGTGTTAACCCACCATGGAGTTAGAACCATCTGGTTTACAACAGAAATTAGATTGCCTCAAAACTTGGAAGAATACTTCTTTCTGCAGAGGCAAAGGGAAGTGGGACCCATGACAGTAAAATGGCTGTGCCTAGACACTGACTTCATGGTGAAACTGAAGTTTTCTAGTCACCTCTGTGACTAGGATATGGGTAAGTAGGTTTCTTGCTAGTAGAATATGAATGATATGGTAGACTAACAGATATAGGCAAGTAAGTGTGGGTTTATAAAACTCATTCCCATGTCTTATGAAATTATAGTGTCATAGCAAAAGGAGCTAAGAGAGTCTTCCATATGGAAGCTACACTCATAGAAGCTAGGGAAACCAGAGACAAAACCTGATTTACAGATCTGGGCAGGTTATATTCAACAGAAGCTATCTGCCTTGTTTGTCTTCTCAGAGCAGTCAGTTGGGCTTCAGCAAAACAAAGATGTTAAAATTGGACTGGAAGAACAGGCCCAACAGTCCTCCTCCCCCACCCCCCGAAAAGGAGCCTTCCTCTCCGCGATACACTCAATCACATGCACAGTCTTTTGAGTCTTTTCCTCAAATGGACAGAGACTCTGCGACGCCAGAATAAATGAATTGCATCATTTGATGGATTTTATCTTCAATCAAGGAGCACCTCTCCCTTTAGGAGAGAAGCTGTAAAAATGTCTTGATTAAACATGGAAGCTCCAAGGTGACTCTTTTGACTGAGTAGTGAAATGACTAGAAAGTGACCTTTGGGTTAACTCCATATAGGTTCCTGGCCCTAAAGCTGATAAAAGAATCCCCCATGAGAGCAGAGCATTGTCTTTTGAAATCCAGTAAAAAAGAAGATAAACACAGATGCTTTCAGTTGTCAGAAGGGAGGTGACAGGTCAGATGGTGAGTGCATGCATTATTTTTTGGGGGGGAGAAGGGTTAGTAGGAGGCTCTTAGATTGACATTTTCTTATCAGCAAACAAAGGACATAAGAAATACAATCCAAGAGGGTTTTCCCCTAGGTGTTTTAGCAGTCAAACCGCTGCCTTGGTTTACTCACCACAGCTGGTGCTGTTGATACAGCAGCCCTGTAACATGTACTGAGCAGAATTTGCCCAGTATACTGGGTCAAATCCAAACACATGGATGAGCCCAGGAGAATAAACTTTGCCTGGCGCTCATTTTAAGGACATCCAGGTGCTTCTTATGCCTTGGAGAGGTCCCAGATCTCTGACTTACTTTAGTGGATTACAGAGACGAATCACGTTTACGTCACAACTTCATGGGCTTATTTTGATAGTAAGAAGAGAGGCTCAGTGTCTAGGGCTGCAAGGTGAACAGTTTTAAATTCATACAGATACATGATATTTAGCAGAAGAACACTACAGAAGATCCTTGGTGGGGTGGACTGGGTTTTCTTGGCCTCAGTGGCATAGTCAAGCCAGGGAAGTCTTTTCTGCTGGGTGATGGCTCTCATGTACATCAGATGGGTCAACTGGCTAGCAGACGGCAGAATGAAGTGCCCTTCTGTACTGCTCCAGCTTGTCCTTCCCTCCTGCATAGACTTTGCTGGCAGCTGAACTGCCTAGTCATCACCCAACAGAAGTGTGGCCAACCAAGGGAGTTACCCAAGCCGTAGAAGTTACCGCTCATCCTCCGCACCCAGCTGACCATGCAAATGCTCCTCACTTGTCTTACTTGTAAAACAGTTGCTCCAGTCACCTTCCTGGGAGAGATGTGGGAAGCAGGTGGCTTCCAGATCAGCCAGCAGCCTGCTGAAATGGCTGGGTAAGCCTTTGTGTTTGTCTTTTCTCCTCCTACCCCTTTGTCTGACTTGTATCTGTAAACCATAATTCTCTAGTGTGGGAAGTCTCTCTTACTAAACACAGATACTAACACGACAGAGCAGAGTGCAGCCCACAGGTACGGCTCAAAAGGTAGAGGTAAAAGCCTGATGACCCCTTTAGAAAAAAAGTCCAGATTTTACATCTTTCCTTCTATCTGAATTCTAGATTAGTTATTACTTCAAACTATGCTGTAATTTCATAGGATCACATTCTCCCCTTTTGGCCTTAAACTGTGAGAGCAGTGTTGTCAGTTGTTATTTTCAAGATGATCCCTCTCCTGCAGAATGGACAGATAAATGACCAAGAGCAGCCCCATGTGGTTATAAGGTTAGGTCTACAGACAGTTCTCCGTGGAGTGACATGAGGAAGGATGCATCCCTGCCTGTTGTCTTCACACCAAGGGGAGGAGACCTTCTTCTCTGGAGACCAGCTAGGCTGGGGGAACATATACAGGTACTAAAGCTGCCCCCTGCCACATGCATATGTGACTCTAACCTTGATAGCCATTTCTCTTTTGGGTATTTAACCATGGTTTTCCCTCGTCATACTGCTGCTCATCACAGCTGGTAGAGCAGAATTTAAACATCAACCATAATACTGCTGGGGGAAAAAGAAAAAAAGGAAAGAAAACAAACAAAAAAAAACATATCCCTTCCCTTAAAGGAAAAATGAAAAAGAAGGGCAAAAGTCTGCTCATATGCATTCACAGTTTCCAGAATACATACAATGTCTTTCCCATTTCCACTGGTTGATGAGATGTGGCATTCTTTCTTTGGCAGCCCTAGGCATCAGTATCCAGACAAACAGACCTTGTCCTTTAGCTTCACTTCACCCCCACCCGCACCCCCTCTTCCTTGAAGATGAAGCAGGAACACTATTCTGAAATAAAATCCTGGAAAGACAAAAGAAAGAAATAGCTGAATTCTGCCTCTCCCATATTCTGGTTGAGGGGGCGAGACAGGTAAAATTCATCAGGCCACAACATCTGTGAGATCAAATTCTAGCTGTCATCTGTCTTGAAAGGGCTGACCCTGCCAATTTCTCTCTGTACTAGGCTCTGTGTGTTTATTTTATTTAACCATGTTATTTTATTTATTTTATTATTTTATTTTATTTTATTTTATTTTATTTTATTTTATTTTATTTTATTTTATTTCATTTCATTTCATTTCATTTAAATCTTTTTTTCCCTTCCTGGTCTGTGAATGTTCACAATGAATCTAAGACAGCTTTCCAGATCAGATTTACAGCTGCACAGAAAGCAAGACTGTTGCTATTTATAGTCATCTCAAGTTTGTTTCATCTGCCTACACAATCAATTAACTTCAGCTCCAGCTAATTTTGCAATCAGCCCAAGAAAAATGTCTCTGGTGTAATGGCTTGTTTTCTCCTTCTTTTCCCTGGAGCTATAAAAAACTCTGTTCCCCTTCCTTATCCAAGTTCTACACCTGAGTACAGCACTAACCGGACTCATCCTCTGTGTCTTTGCCTCTTAGCAGCTTCTTCCTGGCTGACTTGACAGAAGAGCATTTACTTTACATGATAGAGACCTTTTTTCCCCTCTCCAATGGATGTTTGGAAAGAATACTTCACCATTTATTTTTCCATCAGCTAATTGCAAATATTGAAAGCGTCTAGACAGGGGGAAACTGGCTTTATAAATCATCAGCAAAAGGAATTTCAATGTTATCTTACATCCCACACAAATACTTTTTAAAGTTGTTCGGTAAATATATATTTAGATACAGAAAAATCACGTTAACCTGGAATTCAGGTTTAGTGCACATCAGGAATTTAAACATGGAGGGGAGAGAATCACAGAACTAGGATGTTGTAGCTATCCCACAAACAAGCAATAAAACACCGTAGATTAAAACTGAGTGTGTAGAGAAAAGAAATGTTGAAGATGATGGCCATTTGGACCTACCCTTCAGTTCTTTATTGTTAAAGCCTTTGACTTCAAAATCTGCATAAAGGTGTTCCTCCTCCTAATTTTTCCAAAACAAAATGTTTTCTTTCAAAATCCCTGATATTCTCTAGGGCCCTGAAACAGACACCTGCTGACCAAAGGGCATTTTTCTCCTGGTAAAAAAGGTGAGGGTAAAGCCAAGTTCTTCTCAGGGAAGAGAGTGAACCCACTATTCAGTTCCCCCCCCCTCTTCTTGCAACAGAGTCTCTCACTCTTGTTTTGTACAATTTAGTCTTGCTGTCAAAATTCATGGAAATAAACAGGAACTTCCAGAGGTAACATTTATATTACACCTGTTACACAATGAATCCCTGTGGAGAACCACATGAGCTGGCTCCAAACTCAATATCATGAACTATAGAAACCATACCATTTTGGGACTCCGTCATAGTTAGTGTGCCCTTACTAGAGAGTCCTTGCCCCTGGGATCTAAGCAAATAAATATCTGTGTACCATAAGACCTTGTTGATCTCATCTGAGCTAGGCCAGAGACCTCAGAATAAAAGAGCAGGGTAAACCCACTTAGACTCCCACTGAATCTGTGAACTTACAGATCATAAAGGAAAGAGAGGAAAGCCAAGGGAGAGGAAGGATGAGGAAGACTCCACAGCCTTCCTACAGGCCGTGGTTACAAACTGGTAGATGACAAGTGGTTCAGATGGCATAACCTGGGGACAATCATTTGTAGTCTGAACAGCAACTGTGATGATCTTGGCATCAGAACTCCTATCACAGTCCCAAAGTAGAGGGATGTCTTTCCAAGCCCCATTGATGACATGACATTGTGAGGGCAAGCTAGGAATTCTACTTTCTTCTTAATAGCAATATACCTAATAGGACTCACAAGGTGTCCTTTAGTTTATCTTCTCCCATATGGTAGAATCAACAATATTTAATTAGTCCTGACAGGTGCTGGTTAAATCTCTACTTTAAAACCTCCAGCTACAAAGTATTGCTCCCTTTTCTCCTGAGCACTAAAACATACCCTGTAGTTACATGTCTAAGGGCTGTCTAGCAAATGAAAGAAGAGAAAGAAGAGAAGCTGGTATAGAAATGGTTGCAAGCCCAAGACTTTGCACACTAACTTGTCTGTTAGCTTCCAGAGAATCATGGACTGAAAGCATTGTCCTTTGGGAGTCCAGTCTCAAGGGATCCCTCAGCTCAGACATGAGATTCCTGTGGTTTTTCAGTAATTCTACATGCCCAAGACAGCTTATTTAGAGAAACAAAAATATTGTTTGTCCTTGTGGGATAAACTATTTACTCCGTTTCTTCAAAACTGTCACATCTCTTTCAAAATGCTAGAGGTTTTTTTTGTTGTTGTTTTGTTTTGTTTTTTAGTTTCTTGCTTTGTAGACACAAGTGTTTTGAGGAGAAAGAAAGGCATAATTTAATTACTCACTGAAGATGAAGGGACAGGGCTTTTTTCCTTTGAGGGGACAACAGCCTCAGGTCAGCTTCTTTCCCTTTAGGTTGCTGTTTGAGATTTTATAAGTTGGGCAGAGTTAAGGGCAAAATATATATATAAAGGTGTATGAGAGGCTGTGAGAGTGTGGGGTACAAGGAACAGAAGAGGGATGTATGTTAACAGTATACACACCAAAAAAAAAAAAAAAAAAAAAAAGTTTTAAAAAAAATGAAACCTTTTACTTTTGACCTTAGAGCAGTTTCCACTAATCCATCTGTGTTGCATCCTGCATTTTTCTGCATCTTCTCTCTTATGTCATTTCCCATAGTCCTCAAACTGTGGTCCATATGTGGCTAAAGACACACAAGGCCATTTTGAAGAACATTTTTCCTTTGATGTTTGATAAGGTAAATCATAGCCTGCAAATATTTTAAGAATCTTTTAGTTCATTTGTCTAAAAACACATTTGCCTTTGCTTTCCCTGGCAGTAATGTTCTGATTGTTTTGGAACAGGGAATCTGTTCTGCTTCCCTGGAATCAGAATCAAATCCTTGCTACACCCCACAATGCTCTGCCTTTACTATGTACTAGTGCTAAATAATGCTACAGGAACTACAACATCTTCTTGGTAACTGTAAGCAGGAGCAAACACATTTTATTCCCCAGCTCTGCAGCCTACCAGGAGCAGCCATCACTCATCAGACATCCACAAGAGCTGTCCTTCCTGCTGGGGACTATTCCAAGAAGTGACAACTAAGCTCCAGCCCCCCAAAACATTTGAATTTCAGAGGGAGTTGATACTGACCTCCATACCTATAATGAGACAGATGGGAGTTTCTGAGCCTTGAGAAAGGCCAGATTACGATGCTGATTAGATCTGAATACATGGCTGTAGCCCAGCCTTTACTTTTGAGATATTTTCTGTCTGCCTAGGGAGAGATGATCTGAGAACTGAGGATCATTCCTGTACCAACCCATACTACTACTAGATTTGAAAGTTAAGTCAGTGCATGGATGGATGAAAAAATATGAGCTGTAGGAAACAACAGGAATCAGAGGGGACTTTGTGGCATGCTTTGAGGAGGACAAGAAGTGTTGGCTGCCTCTTCCCCAACAGTGAACTGCTAACTTGGCATCTGGCCTCACCTTTTTGACAATGTGCTTACAGAGGTTTCTATAGGAGTAGAGCAAGTTTCTTTGAACTACAATTGCTTCAAATCTGCTACTAACACATTAGAAATGCTGTGGGAGATGGACTCCCTGGCTGAAATCTGTGGAGGACAGAAGTCAGAAGCAGCCTTTTCTGCTTTGCATCTCAAAGATGTTTCCAAACACCACTCCACTAAAGCTGGGAGTCCCCCACACCCTCACTCACAGCTGATCAATCCCCTTGTCCATCTCCATGATACAAAAACAAACAAACAAAAAACAAACAATCAAACAAACAAAAACACCCAAGCTGTGCCCTAAACAGCAACACGAAGGGCTCAGATCATGGACCTGAGCAGCAGTGATGATATCACATGGAAAGAGCAACATGCTATGCTTCAGAGTATGGAATGAGCAGCTGTAGCTGTGGGGTGCCACATGATCTCTTCCAGCTGGCGTGTCCAATACAGTCTGTACTACCAGCAGCAGCCTCAGCTGCTGACAGTCTCAGAACCCAGTTTTTCTCTACCTCACACTTCTTGTCCTTTGCAGTTAGGTACTACAAACGACTTACAGAACTATAAAAACAGGAGGAAGATGTAGAATCCATTTCATTCAAAGTGTTTCATTGTCAAAGAGTAACTTTGTCTTGCTCAGACCCAGCAGAGTTTTTCGTCTTCATTTATATGGCCATGGACATTATCAGACACAAAACACTTGGCATTTCTTGACTGGCTTTAACCAAAAGACCAGACTGGTTAAATATCTTCATAATCCACAAGGCCAAATAAAGTTTTCCAGGCCTGGTGGAAGAAGAATTTGGTGAAAGGACTCTTCATGGCTATGCAGATAATCATTACTGGTTTGCATTAAAAATCTTTGATGTTGATTTTCCTTGATCTTTCCTCAGGTTCAGTCCAGCTTAGAGACATTTGCAATCTCTGGAACCCACCTTCTGAGAAAACCCCAAATACTGGCTTTGGTAAATTAGCAAACCTACACAGCAGATTTGTGCAGCTGGTTTATTTCAAAGTCTGTTGTTTGGCGTTCTACTGTCTAAACGAGTCAGTCACTTTCTTTCAACAAAGGGAGGGAAAGGAGATCAGGTGAAGTGATGTTAACAAGTCACCTAAGACAAAGACTTCATTGCTGATGAGCTTTATTCAATTTTGACTTGCATATGTTTAACAATCTTGTAGATTAAGCTGGGCTGAGCCTGCTTAACTCTTGGATGAAAGACTTCTGAGAAGATCAATGCTGAGTTTTCTGAACTAGTTTGGTGTTTGTGCAGTGCACTTTAAAATATATTAGGAAACTAAAGCACACTTTTCACAAGGGCTAAAGATGTGCTTCAAAGCTCTGGCTGGTTTGCTGTTGTGGTAACTCCTGTCTCCTTCAATTTCCCACATAGTTTGATCTTGATACAACATTCTGCTTCACTTCCTGCTCTGGAGTATGACGAGTATTTATCTCTGCTGTACAAGAGCTTCTGCTTCCCACACTGAAGATAGCTGTGTGATCCTTACAGATAGTATGTTTCAGAATGAAATGCAGCTACCTCCATAGGATTGCATATCTGCCTATGTAGGTCATTCATCTTCTTCATCTGTGTCCAGGACACCCAAAATATGGATTAATGTGATTTAAAGAGAATAAGAGCACTTTGGTGGAAAAGCTGTAGAGGATCATGGCTAATTTCTGTTTCACTCCCTCAGGGTTTTCATTTTGGTTGAGTGGATGTCTTGAAGAAGCTCTGGTCTTAGGTGAGATACTGGCCTCTACTAGCAGATGCTTCTGGCATCTTCATATTTCTACCTGTTTTAAATGCCACCATGGTCTCCTTGAGACACCCACATCATAACAGAAATTTCCACTAGAAGGCTGTCCAGAAAGAAAGACAGTGGTTACTCAGACCTCTCCCTTGGCATTCACTGAAACAAGTGGACCAGTTCATTCCTGTGTCTGAAGACCATGTGACAGAATTTTATTGTTATTACTATTATTATATATATATAAGTAATAACCATAGTAATTACAATAAAATTATCTGTCTTGTACAACTATGATGGGGGAGAGAAGCTTTACACAGAGGCCCCAGAGCCATCAGGGATTTAGTCAGCTCTACTACAACAGGCTGAGCAGGAAGGAGGGATAAAGAGCTCAGTTTTCCCAGGAGGGATTTGTTACATACCTCTATTGTTTCTTTCAAAGCCCTCTTTGCTCTACCTGGTGCAGGCGCTGGACATGGGCCAGGTGCCCTTTGCACCCCTGAATGAAAATCAGCCAGGAGCTGGGGGGAAGCCGAAACTGCAATACAAGCAAAGCTGCCAATGCACTAAGCCGAGCTGCCAGTGTCAGCCCTGAGGACGAAGGTTATTCTTCTAGTGTTTGATGCCAACTGGCACAGACTCCCTCTTCTTCCTTCACGTAAGTGTTGCCTGCTTCACCCTCCCCCTCTCCATCCATGGTATTTTGCCTTTGAAGTCACTTCATCAAGAAATTCTTCCTCTGTCGGGATTAATCTTCCACCTGCCAGGCCATGAATAGCCACCTTTTTGTGTGTCTGCAGCACGCTGCCAAAGAAGGGGAGCAGAAAGGAGTGAGTAAGCCTGGAAGAGGTAAATGATACAAAGGAGCACCAAGAAATCCTACCTATACCTTTAACCCCAAAGCAGCACAAGATACTTGCTCCTTCAAAACCCATTCCTACATGGGAATGGGTTAGATTTCACATATGTCTGCAAACCATAATCCTATGTGGCCTGCAGAGGAAATTTTCCCTAGCTAAATCCATGATGAGAGCAAACACACAGGTTCCTGACACTTAAAGGAACTTAAATACATATTTCCTAGAAACAGAAAGACATCAGAACCAAGATCTTGGCTATCCCTGGGGCTGTCTTTTTCACTCCTTCATATGGAAGGTGATCTACAGTTTATAGG
The DNA here is from genome assembly GCA_011076525.1 of Nettapus auritus. NCBI lineage: Eukaryota > Metazoa > Chordata > Aves > Anseriformes > Anatidae > Nettapus > Nettapus auritus. The sequence goes on from CM021771.1 coordinate 28,974,932, forward strand.
CATCTCCAATATTCACTGGGGTCCAGACTGGTGGTTATTAGTGTGGCAAATCTGTTCCCATGATGTTGAATTCTTTCCTATAAAGCTGAATTATCTGAATCTGAATTTTGAGGAATATCTAGATACTCTGGATGTATAATTGCTCTACAACCATGTAGGAGACATCTAAAAACACTTTGGAGTCTTGGTGCAGTGCAGCCTTTACCTGGAGACCTTGACAAACACAAAGCAGACCAAGTTAAAACCTAATAATATGGGGCTTCACCTAATACTTGTGGATCCAAGATGCTTCATAAGAAGTTGGAATGGAAAAAAGTTTTTGATTTTTTTCTGCAAATGTTCTAGAAAAAAGACTGTTGACTTTTGTGAAAGTAAGTTACCATGGCTCCTAGCACAAACAGCCTGTCATGGCTGTGTATCCCAAGTAGGACAAGACATTTCCTTAGTAAAGGGTCAGACACTCAGCTCTCTCCAACAGGTCAGGCTGAGTGACTGGAAAACAGGAATAGGTTGCTCGGATGCTTGAATCTGGTTTACTAGGGTGGATACATAAAAAAATTCAAGGTCAAGACGCTTTCACCCTGGATGCTCTGGTGTTCTTGTTTCTTGCACTCTCCTAGGTGTAGGCAGCAAGCACTGAGGTGTCTTTTAAAGCCTGAGGGAGTTTCTTAATCACAGAGCAACACTGTTGGTTGGAGCACTGGGCTGGGATACAGGAAAACAAACTTTTGACCCTGAAAAACTGATATTGCTTTTATTTCCAATTTTCAACCTTTGCTGTCCTCATGTCTTGAGCCAGCTAGAAGAACTATGTCTTCATATACATGTGGCCAATAGACTAAGCAAACTGAACAGTTTTTGTTGCTGTTGTTGTTTTGTTTCGTTTTGTTCTGTTTTGTTTTGTTTTCAGAAGCCTCTCATGGTTATTGTAATGTCAGTCCTGCTATTACTAACAGTTAATTTTGAGCAGTGAGGAAAGCTCAAAGCACCCCCAAGCATGGGAGATAACAGAGCACTACACTTCAAAATGTCAGACTGATTTTCTTTCCATCTCACACTTCCACAACTCCTACATGAAGCCAAACTTCTTCACAGGAAACATTATCCTGGAAATCTGCCTCCTGTTCCATTTTACATTCCTGCAGCCAAACCAATTTTGATTGTATTGTTAAAAAGGGTCTAATTCCAGTGCTGTTACTCTGTGGTATAAACATAAAGACTGTTGATCCACCTTCTCAGTTTCCTTGAGACAAATAAGGAGCCTTTCTAATGGCATTCTGGTGGTGCAAAATAAGGGTGGAGTAAATGTTTGAATCACATCTGTGTGCATTCCCCAAGCTTTCAGATGGGGAAGACGGGTCAGGAGCTGAGGACTCATATGCCAGCTTTAACTGAGAAGCTGGTTTTTATGGCTGAGTAATAAACTCATGAAAATTAGAGGTTTATTAATGAAAATGTTGACAGGCCTTTAACTTCAGTGGTGCTACTGGGCACAGCTATATGTGAAAAAGAAGCCTTTCTGCACTTAAAAATTTATTAGCTGTAATTTTATTTTCTTGCTTTCCACATATAGAATATGTGCTAGGGAAAAAAGAGCACTTTATATCCTGTGAAACCAGAGCTTTTTTTTTTTTTTTTTTTATTTTTTTTTTTTTTTTTTTTAATACATATTTCGTTTCTCAAACACTGGCATGTCTGAACTGACTCCGGCAGAATTCAGTGGGATTGCTGGCTAATTTCAGTGCAGCACTACAGCCAATGGAAAGTCATTTGCTGACTTGCTGACGAAAGGCACACACAGGAACAACTGGCTCAGACGGAAGGGGAGCCTTGTTTCCTTCCCTTTGAAACACAGCTTGCTCCATCCCTCCCATCAGTTTGTGTGTTTTCCCAAACTAGATCAAATCCTGCCATTAAAAGTGATGGTGGAGATCGACTGACTTTTACCAAACTATGATCAGAAAAGCATGCTTCAGGGTCTTGGAAACAAGCTGTTCCCCAAGACTGACTCCCTAATCTTTCCTGTTGTTTCTGCAAATCCTCCTCTGCCTCCGTGGCCCCCACAGTGACCCACAACACTTGCCAGTAGTTTGGAGCAGAGACCCAACCCCTCACCCCTGTCCTGGGAGGTAACACCACCCTCTACAACAACTTCTTCCTACAGATGCACATCTACTTTCCCAATTACTCTGGAATAGGAAGTTGCCCAGGTGAATTATCTTCATCTTTTGGATCATCTTCATCTTTTTGTTCTTGCTGCCCCCTCAATCCTCAGAAATTGTAGCCCCTGCCAGCCAACAGTTTTCCTTTGACAATGACATTCCATTCCCTTTGCAGGGAAGGAATAAAGTACTGGGAGGTGTTCCTGCACGCTAGCTGTTCACCAACAGCTTCTTGGCCACTGTTGGCTGTGGCCTGCAAATGCTAATGCCTGGGAAAACCCAGCACCACCCCTGGGAGATCTCCCTTCCTCCACAAACTGGGCTGAACTCTCCTTCCCTGGCTGAAGCTGCAGAGGGGCTGAGGGACGCAGGGCAGCTTCCCTGGGTTGCAGAAAGCCAGCTTTGCCTCCAACCAATGCTAACAAGCACCACAGGAGAGAAGAATAGCTCCCCATGTCATGAACAGAAGCCCATGCACAGTATTTTATGGCTGCTACATGAGAATGCTTTTGGCTTGTGGGCAGGAGCCCACAGCATCACTAGCTTGGTCACAGCAGCATCTTGCTTCAGACTCCAAGGAGAGCACGAAATGCAGCAAGGCACATGCTTCAACTCTCACAGCCTCGCTAAGGTCACTGTATGGAACAAATCAGCCTGAAGTAACGCAGACCACATTGAAGATCTGCAAGTCATTACCCATAATGATTATTCAGAAAGGGAGCTGGCACCAAAACCCTCTTCCCTCTCCTCCAGTCTAAATCTCTCTCCCTCCCTTTCTCTTTCACTCCCTGGTGCTTTCAAGCAACAAAGAGTATCTGAGGATTGTTTCCCTCCTGTTGTGAGTCATCAGAAATCAGCGCAGGAGGAAGGCATGCTGGAGCCTCAAGGAAAGGTTAGCAGAAGGCAGGGAGCACTGTTCCCATTCAGCTGTGCCCATCCTCCTCCTCATGGAAACATGCACCTGGTTTGGACAGGAAGGCATGGAGGCAATCACAGGGCCTGAGAAGGCACCTCTGTTCCAGGCTGCCTTGCAGACACAGCCAGGAGGGAGGGGGAGCTCTCCTGAGAGTAAAAGCATTTGCCTTCACCCAGGAAGGCAGTAGATGGTGTAATGTCCTCTGAGGTCTAGCAATTACCTGCTGGCTTGAAAACATCTTAGACCCCTCCCTCTCCTTTCCCAAGTGGGAAGTGTTCACTTGCTGACACCCCACCCCCGTCTTCCCTTGCATTTGCAATAGCACATAGATTCATTTTCTTTAACAATAAAGCAGGAACATGGATGAATGTATTTGGAAACCTTTACCACTCCTATTGTAGTGCCATATACACAAATATGTGCAAAAATAAAAGCAGCAAAGAGCTTGGGGGAACAGAAACTTTGGCTGTGGGGGGATGCAGAGTGCAGAAAAGCCTGCAGAAAACGTTTAACTGTGTCTTTGAGAGAATGAAGAGCTCTTCTCTTGGGCTTGTTGGAACTGTAACTATCTAATTTAGAAGAGCAGGATGAGATGAATATTTTATGAGGGTTTTTCCACAGGGCTGTTAACATTTAGCAAACAAAAGACATCCGTGATTCATTTTCCTTCTCATAGGGGGCAAACAAGTTAACAGATGTAACAAGGGAATTAAAAAGGGATGCTCCCAGCACTCAGAGCAGCTGTTGCCTTTACCAGGTACTTGAAAAACTGGGAATAGTTTGGTTCGTGCAGCACCAATAGGAGGGGTGAGGTTTAGGGTCAAGCTAACAAATGGATTCAAACCTGTTTTATGCTCCAGTGTCACTGGGTAAGTACTGTTGGTCCCAGCCCTAGGCCTTAGGTGTCTAAACAGTTTTGACAGTCTATGGTTGTGTTCCCTTCGTTTAAAATGGTGAAGGAAATCTTCCCTCCTTCCCCTGATTTAGTTCAATGGCAGCTCCTGGGCTGTGGTCAGCCTGGCCCAGCTAGTCACGACCTGACTCCAGGTACTTCCCCAGCCGCTCCTCCTGCAGAAGAGGCATGGGCCTGGATTTCAGGGAGGGCCCTGACCACACAGAAGGAGGGAGCAGACAGCCCTGTCCACAGCAGCTGCCGATCTCTCTGCAGGGTGGTGGGGCAGAGGATTAGCAGCAGCAGAAGCACAAAAAGGTGTTGGCTGCCCCATCTCTTGCTGCGGTGAGTCGCCCCTGCTGCAGCACCTCTCGTTGCCCCTGTGGTAGACCAGCTGGGCAGAGCAATGCTTCCTTCCCACAGAGAGGTGAGCGGCACTGGAGCAGGAGGCCTTGGGCACCTCGCCCCATCCTGCCGACTCCACCAGTCTACGTAGGTGTCCTGAAATCAGCCCAAACTTTTGAGTATGTTGGTCCATCTTGGGCCTGTGCCTGCTCTGTTGTTAATGAGTGACGGAGCGTGGCATGCTCTGTCTCGCTCCTGGCTGCTCAGCTGCCTTGCACAGAGCCTGCAGGCTGCCTGCTTGGGCTTTTATGGGGGGGAGGGGGGAGAAGAATATATGATCCTGAGGGTGTTCTCCACCAGTTTCTGTCATGACTGAGTGTCCAGCTTCACTGTACCCTTCACAGTTGTGGTACTGAGGGCAGCCACGAGGTAGACTACAAAAAATTCAGCTAGACATACACCTAGAGATTGTTTCTTTTACATACAAGTGTGCATCCCCCCACACACACTTCTTATGTAGACACATAGATGTGCACATAATACAGCACAGTACCATAAAAATAATACTAACACTCCAGGTGAGGCACATCGCCAGCTCTGTCACTGGGCTTGGCACCGGTGGTGAGCATTTCAAGCCTCGCCTTTGCTAAACCATGTCATACAAGGACTGTCTCCAGGAGAATGTGCCCATTGCTGTAGTACCCAGACATTTACAAAACTAAATAGGAGCCAGATGCACTACAGAGCTCTAAGAGACTGAACGTTGTTTTTTTTTTCCTACTCCTACCTTCATATTATGCCTCCTTGTTCAGAAGTTCATGTTTAGCAAAAAGCTGCAAAACCTGTTCCTGCAGTCTTCTTTAGAGAACCACATCAAAAGCAGAACAACGAGATGATGACCAGATATACTGGTACAAACCTAATCCTTTCCAATCTCTCGGCTTTCCCTCCCCTCTACTAAATCTTACCACAGTTATCTGCTGTGGGGCCAATAGTGCTTAGCCCTATTTTAATCTTATTTTGAAAATCTATTACTACTGGTTTAAAGCACACATCTGGGACTAAGCACAGATTACATGCAGGACAGAGCTTTTTGAATTGGTCGTAGGAGACAGACATGATGCAGAGTCCACGTCCAAAGCTAGGCAAGTCCCTCTTTTGATTTCACTCTCTGTCCCTGGAGTACACTTTGTATTTCATCAGTGCTCACACATCTGTCTGTGCTGGCCTCCACGTTGCTTTCCTCTTGGAGAAAGTGGAATACTCAGGCCTTGTCCCTGTTCTGACGTGATTCTCTGCAGTGATTTTCTGCAGCCAGCTCTCTTCTGATGCTGGAGGTCCAAGGGTGGGCTCCTTCCATGCCTGAGGGCCTAAAATCATGGCAGAAGTATCATCACATCTTGTCATAACATGAGTGTCTGCCAACTGCCACCCGCTTTGACCCACCTCCCTGCCGCCTGTAGCTGAAAGACATGATAATACCAGCTTGGCAGTTAGCTGTCCCAAACTTACTTGGAGCTTTGTGACTCTTTCAGAGAGTAAAATTATTCTGCACTTCCCCTCATCTGCAGCCACCTCCTTCTGCAGGGTCTTTCTTTCAGGTTTAGTCATATCAGGACTTAAAAGCAGACAGCTAAGTATTCCCAGTGGTGTATGAAGCAATTTGCCAGGGAAAGCAAACATTTCCAACCAGATCAACAGACAGTAATAGAAAAAAAAAAAAAAAAAAAAAAAAAGAAGGAAGGAAAAAGAAGGTGCTAAATTGAGACCTTGTCTAGGATTGTCCCTGTGTGCAGTTTCCTCTCACTATTCTCAGAAATGAGAGGGTTCACTAGTATACCCTGGGGCTCATTAATAATCAAGGCAGGCATACTCTTGTAGTTCTTTCCATTTTCCTCTGAAACTTTCTCACATGAAGGGAGGTCTCCATTATATGTTAGTTATGGGCATTTGCTCAGCCCCGGTATCATTCCAGATTAAATTAATCTCAGTTATGATGGAAGCAGAGAGTTACTCAGCCTTGCTTAAGATTCAGGTACAGGACGACTCTTTGGAAGTACTAGTCTCACTTGGCAATTGGATATAAAGATTAAATAATTTGCTTCAGCACAAGCAGTTCACCATAATGCAACCCCATGTGTCCAGCTGGGTCAGAAAACCCAGCCTTGCAAAAGATGTTAGTAATGTTCTGTGGTATGATGGGGTGAGAGAACCTGGGCCCTCCTATCCCTTACTCTGGTCTCAACCAGGCTTCTGTCTACATATAACGCCTTCTACCTACCCCCAACTTTAGGAGACAAAAACAGGTAGGAAAGTTTTCTTGCCTCCTTCCTAAGGGAATCTGATATCACCTGGGGCAGAGTAGAGGGGAATAAGCAGGGAAGGAGCTACCAGAAGTCATGCTGATGGTGATCCACTCATGCAAAGCACAGATGAAAAGCATGCCACATCTCAGCCAGCTGCCTGGCACAAGGTCCTATGGAAAATGTAGGGGTAGCCTCCAAGTTTTTGTGCTTGAACTTCATTGGTGGAAGGCACATAGCCTGCTTCTACATCCTGTGAAACCAAAACATGGTAAACATTGTGAGTCTCAGGTTTGGACTCTCTCTTAAATATTTATTAGCCTAGCAATTAAGGGGCAAAGGATTGAAGGGCAAAGGGAAAGAAGACCCAGTATGCACTGTAGGAATGCACAAAGAAAGTCTCTGGACAGTTGATTCATTTTGTGGCTTTGAACCAAACACAAATCTCTATTTCTCAGCTGTACTGTTTGTGAAGGGGGAATAAAATGCTGAGCTAATACTGGTAATTTTATTTAGTGGAAAAAGCAATTACATGTGGCATGGGAAGGCAGTGTTTGTACTAATATTTGTACTGATATTTGTACTGATAGCAGAATGTGTTATTAAGTCCTAATTGTCAGGAAGTTGGATGACACGTATTACAACAAATAGGAAGACTTGGAAAGGAGTGCTTGAGTGCTTTAAGAAGGCAAAAGATAAAATGCTAAAGGACATAGAATAGCAATATACTGAAGATAAAGGTGAGCAACCCTGTTTGGATTGGAATGCATTCAGCCTTTCCCCAGAGATACATCAAGAATGAAATTGTTACCATATCTCAGCCTCTGTTCCAGTCCTTATCATAGGGTGATGTTGTTTTATTATTTGACCTTGGGATGTCATCATTATTGAAAACATTATTGAGTGGCACCTATGAAAATGAGAGAGCATGAAGATTTGTTAAGGCTAGGCCTGATGAAGAGCTGAGTATTTCTTCCTAAATCATGTTCTTCTGAAGCAACTCACTTCTGACTCACAAAACATATCATACACCAGTGATAACTCACCCTTAGCTGCAGGTGTCTCTGTCATGATTTACCACTTTCCCTAGAATTCTACTGTTGAATTTTCAAGTTCACTGATGCATGAAAAGCATCTTCAGCCCTGAACATCACTGAGTATGGTCTGTTATATACTTAGATATAAAAGGAGATATAGATATATATGTTTTATATATCTATGGGTATGTTTAAATATATAGGCAGCATACACTTTTCCAAAGTTCTGACACATTAGTTAATTAACTGTATGGCACATTTAATTAATTCACTGTTTGGAAATTCCAGTAGTATTAAATGAATGATTCCAGCAGGAACTTAGCTAGACAGATGATTTCAGAAAATTCTCTCCACTGCTTTGTCATTCTGGGAAGAAGGGTGTGTTTTTTTTTTTGTTTGTTTGTTTGTTTGTTTGTTTTTGTCGTTTGTTTGTTTGTTTGTTTGTTAGTTTGTTTTAAAAACTTCTACAGAACAGATGGTTCATGTGAAATCCTTGAAATGCCACCAATTCAGGGTTGATAAAAACAGATAGATAAACTGAACCTGGTGGGTGCCAGGTAACTTTCAGGGAAAATAAATGGGAATTGAGGCTGACACTGCTAGTGGTTATTGCTTTCTATTTTTTTTTTTGCTATTTCCCTTGTTTGTATTTTTTTGCATTTTAATTAAATTTAGGCATTCTCACTATTCTGCACCATGCTGGATACAATATAGTGATCGTATAAACAGAGCACACGAGTCCTGATACTTCATCAGACTAACAGAAGGCTCTGCTGTTAACCATCACCAGGTTCCTTATACATTCTGTGAGAGAATAGCAAAAGATGACACTCATTGATAGCAGTCTTGTAAAAGTGAATACCCCACCAGCTCCCCAAAGAGCCATGGTTTCTGAAAGGAGGAGCAGAACATAACATGATCCTCTGAAACTGGGACTGTGCAGGATTTAAGGAGGAAGCTAGGAGAAATTTTCTTTAAGGAGTTGTTTTTGTTGTTGTTGTTGTTGTTGTTTGTTTGTTTGTTTTTTCTTTTCCTGGTCAAGACTAACTTTTTTTTTTTTTTTTTTCTTAATTTTTTTAATCTTAACTAGCATTCATCTGGGAAATTCTAGCAGGATAGTCTGCATTTTCAGTCTGAAATGACCTCTTTTAAAACTACCAATGGCCAAAATGGAGGTAAAATGTTTCCATTTCCTTCAAAGCAACAATTTCAAACTGTCAAGAAATCTACAATTTATAATAAAAAGCAGAGATTAAAAAAAAAAAAAAACAAAGATAAAAAAATAAAAAAGATAAAAGATTTATATAAAAAAAGGATAAATAATAAAAAAAAAAAAAAAAAGAGGGAGAAAAAAAAAAGAAGGCCTGAACTTTTGTTTCTGTGTCAAGCTGGTAAGAAGCTGTGGGATTTTCTTTTTGTTTTGAATTCCAAATTTTAAATGGACTTAAAAGACATTTTCCTGTTACACTCCCCTTTCTATGCCCATTTATTTTAACCTTGCTGGACTGGTATCAAGAACAAGAACAGGTAGATTATAGATGGTTGTTTTTTACTTGGTAATAATTCAAGAAATAGCTCTACTTTTAGGGATCATTTGTCATTTAGAAATGTCCCACAAAGACAACAAGACTCTGACTAGCAGCAAACTGGGAAAGTCCTCAACTGGGAAAATAGCATCAGAACACTGATACTTTCTGCCCAAATTACATGTTAATTTCTGTTCTTTGATCTAGTAAATGAAACTCATCAATGATGTTAGGACTGGAACCAATACTTTGCTACTGATATGTGCATACATGAAAGAGGTGCCTAAGTTCCTTAATATTACAGCAATTTAGTTTCTTCCCTCTAAAGACTATACTTACTAGATCTTCACTGGCTGTAAGGGAACCTTAAATACCTGTAGGTATAAACATTAGTGAGCACCTACATATAGACCATAAATACCAGTGCTAAAACTTGAAAAATTCTCTCCAAAGGAGAAAATTCAGAATGACAGCCAAGGGTTTGTTGATGGCTCTTTCTCTAGGTAATCTGTAATGCTACCAAGTGTGCCATACATTATATGCGTGCTTTTCCTCTCCTTTATTACTTGCATCCTTCTCCAGAGATCTGTCTTCAAAGTCCCACCACAACATCCTCTTGACTCCTACACTATATCTGTAGTCCTGAAGGACAGAGAAAACTTCCTCAAAAAAGAAGGAAGCTGAGGCTGTCACCTAGCTTTCACCAAGTAATCTCCGAGTAACCTGGAGGTGAGTTCTCTTGGAAAAAAAAATGCCCACTTAAATAAATCCCTTCTAGAGGGATTCAGTGTGGAAAAGTTCTGATCTGCCTCATTGCTAGGGGAATTGATGAGGAAATGGGCAGAGGTGGGTTCTGCAACTGTGCCATGCTATGGGAACATAATGAACCATTTTCTTCTGTTCTGAAAAATAATATAAATGGGATGGCCAGGGAGCTTTCCTAGCCAGGATTTTACTCTACAAAATGTTTCCAAATGGAAAACAAGAACATTCACTGGGTAGCAGTAGGTAGGATGGAGGTTTCCACTGCCAGTCCCTCGCCAAAACCACATGAAATGTCCTATGCCTTAGTAGATGGTGGCATGTGGACAACTCTTCAGAAACTGAATTGTACAGAATATGCTGGAATTCCCTTTCATACTGACACAGCAGGAAGGAAGACACTAGATGGGCACAGGGCTTCACTAAGTCTTCACAAAGACAACTTCAGGACAGTAGGGTTGTTGTTTTTTTGTTTTGTTTTGTTTTGTTTTGCCATTTTACCAGAGATGAGAATTAGGAATAACTAGGTCGGGGGAGTTTAGTGTTGCCAAAGAGCCTGGCCAGAGGAGCTTGGAAATGTACCAATCTAATGATGGATCTAGGTGCTTCCAGAGGGTAAGTACAGAAAACATTAAGACTGTTCTAGGCCTTCTCTTTACAGGAGACTTGAGCTGGCAAAATCAGCTGCCAAGGTCCTGACTAAGAGGATGAGTCGGCTGCTGAGCACATATATTGAGTGAAGGCTGCTGGGTTACTCTATACAAATTTCCATAATTTGTGTTTTCTTCCTGGGACATTTGGCCAAACCACTATGGGTGGGAATTGTCCTTTGTGCCTGTCAACTTCAGACGGGTCTGTAAGGAACCATGGCTCTCCTTCTTGACTACTCAGGGACTATTCCTATACAGTAGTTCTTCAGTGATTTTGTACTTTTTTCAGATCATGTGTGTACAATTGCATGCACTTTCCTTGTATTTCTTTTTTAGGAGGGGATCTCCAATGGACTCCAGATGAATACTTTATTTTATTTTATTTTGTTTTATTTTATTTAATTTCATTTCATTCAGTTAATTTTACCCAAGTGGTCTCCACTGGGGTTTGAAATCCAAGCTGGTAGATTTTTCTTGTATTATCATCCTTTGGAATGTGTCTCATTGTTTCAGCTCTATTCCTTCATATTCAGCAGTTAAATGTGTAAATTGCATATTCTTTTGAAACTGTTTTAACCCTTTCACATCATGCACAACCTCTGAGAAGAAGGAAAGAAAGGCCCCTTCTCCTGCCTTAATTATTTATAATTTTTACTATTAATTAATACTCTACTAGGCTCTGTACAAAGAGATGTAGGAGGATGCAGTCTTTGCATTTTACAGCCACTTCCAAGTGAAGAGTAGGAAACAGGAATTTGGAGGAGGTATGGGTTTGGAGAATTGAGACCTCAGGCCTTGGACATCACTTCCCTGACTGCAGTGCTGAGAAGTGGTAGGTTCCATCAATATCGAAATTGAAGAGCAATTTAGAAAATAAAAGCTCTGGACTCTTCTGTGCCAATATCTGTTTCACAGGAGAAGCCTTCAGCTATTATATGTGATTTAAACATTTCAGTTTGCTATCTAATGTTTAATAGGCTGAAACCTGGCAAATGGGTCTGAGAGTTGGGTGCATTATGGATCTGATGTTTTTGTTGACTTCACTTTGGTGTGTAGGTGCTTCTAACTTCTCAAAAGCAAATTCTTAATGAATTCTTCCAATGAGTGTCTGTCAGCAAATGGAATTTAATTCAAAGCTCCTTAGTCCAGCCTGGAGACGTTTGGTCATCTGAGTCATAGGCTTGGGACTTTCTCCTCTGAACACACACATCTCTGTCTGTGCTCCAACAAGGAGGAATATCTGTGCTTCCCAGAACTGGACTTGCCTCCATGAGTTCCAATCAAAGACAGGAAAGAAATAGCTGGTTTTTAAAAATGTAATTAATACTAATGGAAAACAAATATATGCATATGTTTCCTGTGGCCCATGATGGCCTTTTCTGAGAATGCTTGTTCATACTTAACTATGACAAGCAGTGGTTGGTTCTCCAGTGACCAATCACCTCAGGCTGGAAGCTGGGAAGCTGGGAAGGAAAGAAGATGAGCCAGAAGTCCAGCACAGAGGACTGAGTACTAATAAAATGAGGGCCCATCCCTGGTCAAGCCTATACTATAAGGGGACTTATGCCACACATCTCGGGCCCTGTTCAACCATCTGCATCATAACTCAAAATTTTGCATGTAGCTGGCTCCACCCCTGCCACCCATCTGAGCTGAACTGGAAATGGGCCACCAGCAGTGTCTGGTTTTGCTTAACCTTCTCATTCACGTGGTGTCAACCAGCTTAATTTTTTTTATTATTGCTGTGAAAGAGAAAAATTAAAGAAGGAGTTGCCTGGCATGGTGTGGCTTGCAGCTGTTTCATCTGAATTTCAGAGAGCAAGAACAGAAGTATACAGAGCCTTGGCTAAAATGGAAAATGTCAAGAGGGTTTGGGGACATAAAATACAGCTGCTACTGGGCAAGGGTCTGACCCCTGGGCCAGAAATCTGGATTGCAATACCCTCTCAGAAGCTTGGAAATTACATTTGTATTGTATTGATTGATGTTGGTCTTTTTCTTTTAGCCAAACCTTGTTTCCAGCCGCCTGGATGTTTTGACAGAGCCTGAAATTCAGCTTTACTTTTTATCCTCTCTTTCCCCCTGTGCTTAGTCTACTTTCTTTTTCACACCAAACAAAACCCACTGACAACCCAACGAGACCATGACCACTTGCCCTTGATCCTCTTGTACTGAGGCCTCATGAATGGGAGCTAAAACCTGTTCTGTTCAGTGCTTCTCCCTGCACTGAATAGGATCAACTCTTGTTTAGATCACTTTGGGCTTGATCTTGCCTCATTGTGAGGAGCTGAATCTCTAAAGGCACTGTAAAATAAGGGCCATTTTTGTGGCTTCTGCTTTATGCTGATATCTGTCTAGCTTGTAGCAGTCAGTTTTGCCCACTACACAAAAGCACTTTTGCAAGCAAGGCTGGCACAGCTTCTCAGAAGACTCTTCGTAATGTTGATTGAACTGGCCCCAGAGCCCAGGCTTGGTGAGTGATGTAATCTTTCACCTCCAAGATCAACCTGGAAAATTGCTTTCAGGGCTATTACTTTGGCATCTTTTATATGCTTGAAATTCCAGAATGATGAAAATAAGGAAAAGAAATAAACAGATACATAAGGTGGTTTATTTTTGTTGTTGCTGTTGTTTTGATTTTGTTTTAAGAGAGAGAGAGAAAGAGAGATAGAGAGAAATGGACAGAAAAGCGACATTATGATACTTGTTTTGAGTTTTGTTTGGTAAGCAATTGCAAGAAATGAAAAAGGGCCAGTTTCCCAGGTGAACGCTGCAGAAGTGTACATGGCCTTTATTAGTTTCCCAGAGGTTTAAACAGAGCTTGACATTTCACATTTCACTGAACATTACACTCATACAATGGGCTGGGTAATATATTTTGGAGCCAAAACTTCTCAAACAAGAGAGAAATTCTAATTTCTCTCATCTAATTCTCTGAAGCCAAATCCCAGTTTGGACACCTAAAAATTCTGAAAACCCTCGGTTCTTTATGATTTTGATTAAATTTGTTTGTGCTCTGTGCTTCTGAAAAATCCATCCAATTTTATTTAGGTTCCTGTTGGCAGGGATGTCTACACTTCAAAGAAAAAAAAAATGGGAAGGGGGAAAATGGAAAACAAGCAATATTCTTAACTTGAGATGACTTACTATAGAGGTTCAAATTCAACTTTAGGATCCTTTATTGGACCCAAACCATTCTGAATTGTTTTGACTCTACTATTGCTCTAAACAATGTTGACTAACTTAGGCTGCCTATGCAAAATTAAGAACATTTCTAAAATGTATTTTAGCATAGATTTACTTTGTTTGTTTCTGTATGTTACCTTAAAAACCACAGCTGTAACATTTTGCCCAAGGATTTTCTTTACTCGTTGCACTCCAAGCAGAAACATGACCAAGAAGGGGAACGTTATTCTCTCACATCATTTATATAATCCTGTCAGTACCATTTATATGGCCCTGCCAGTACCCAGACCAATTCTCAGAACAATCTGCATACAGGACAGCAGGTAGCAGGCTGTACCAGAAACAACTTGTGGAGCTTATGCCCTGCCCTTTGGTACCTCCATGAGGAGCAATAGGCATAAAAAAAATATTTAGTGTCAGTCTAAGTATTATATCCAAAGCAGCTCATTGGAAAAGAAGCCAGATCAAGTTAAGAAAAGCAGCAGGAAGTTATCTAATGTCCAAGGAGGGGTATCCCAATGTCCAAAGCTGCTGGGACATGTGGCATATGGCATGACTCATGTTAGAGTCCCTTTCTCCTTCCAAGTTCTATGTCCCAGTTCCTTATATTTCCTGCCATTTTCACTCAAACTCTAGTCTTCCTTCAGGCAAATTTCCACCAGTTTTGCCAGAGGAAGTACTGAGTAATAGCTGAGTCAGGTTCTGAAGACTAGAATGTGTGATCCTGTACACAACACACTGCAGAAATATGCTTCACTGAGCAATGGGTTTGGGAGCAAGGGAAAGGAAAACCCCAGCTGCAGGTGCACCCCATTCCCCCCAAAACCAAATGACTGAAGAATTTTTTAATCTCCCATAATATTTAGTTTAATTCTGTTCAAGAGGGAGGGGGAAGTCTGAGAGTCAGATTATGTAACTTTAAAAAATGTGTTTCTACTTAAAAGCTAATCAACATCTCCCACATCAGACAGTAAACGTGGTGCTGTTGAGCAGGATTATTCCTGATCTGCTTTGTCTCAGCTGTGGATTAAAAAGTGTAATGTTATCCTGTTTAATATTTTAACCGTATGGGCTACAATTTCATGGGCAATTATATGACAAGGGAAGTGCTCAGCAAGCCAGTCACTACTCAAAAGATCATTATTTCCCTAAAAGCTAAACTGAAACCTTTGCTGATGGTAACAGGGGTCTGGCTCATCAGCTCTCTCTTCCAAAATCCTCTTTTTGAATTCTTTATGCCCCTACTAAACCACTTTCTTGCCCAGTGGTGCAGTTAGGACTGGAATCAAGACTTTTACTTGCAGGGTAGGTGCTCAATGCCAGATGCACACAGCTGCACTTACAAAGCTATTCTCAGTGTATCAAGAAAAAGCACTATATTACACCTGACAACTCTAGCCAATGCTTGAATCAGCTAGTAGAGCATTCTCTTTTCTGTTTTATATGTCTTACACTCACACAATGATGAAAATGAACTCAGAGGGAAATGTAGAGAGAATATTTAGCTGAGTGTCAAGAAACAGCAGGTGTTCACTGTGTATGGATAGGTTATCTCAGCTCTTTTCATGCTTTGAGTCAGTGTACTTCCCAGTCCAATTCTACATTGCAAAGCCAAAGTCTATCCTGTAGTGAACATATTTTCAGCCCCAAACTGAACCTTCTTTTTTTCTTTTAGTGGCCTGCTCTGGGCAACTTCAGTATATTTTGAAAAGCTGATTACATTTACTGTTGGTGTCAAGACAAAACATTACTAAGCCTTGCATCAAGATTTATTTTTTTCTCTAGCAGGGTAACTTGATTCTTTTTCCCCAGACTTTCACTGGAGGTGTCACAAGGCTTTTCCCTGTGGTATCTCAGAGCCAAATGCTGCTGTTCAGTTTTTCAAGTGGCTTGTAACTCATCCCACTCATTAGGGCATGTCACCTGTGATGCTATACCTGATAGCTATATATAACTTTTTTATTTTTATTTTTTTTATTTTTTATTTTTACTTTTATTTTTTAATACTTCACAATGAATAATACTAAATTTGGAGTTACAGAAGGGCTATAGTGATGTCTTTACTCAGAGAAAACTCAAATGCAAGTCAATAGGAATTTGGCTTAAGAAAGGAATTCAGAATCTGACTCACCATTAAATAATTACAGTTCAAGCAAAGTGAACTACCAATTTTTTAGAAATAGGCAGAAAATTTGTATAAGCAAATAGATTAAAAGTTTTCATTCCACATGGGAAATACATTGGGTTACAGAGCACTGTTGTTATATATATATACATATATATATATATATAATTGAAATTGTGAAATTGAAGATAAGAAGCATTTGAACTTTCTTCTGGCACCTGCAAACTCATAAAGCAATGCAGATAAAGTAGCGTGTATGCTGGCTGAGTGTTTGAGTTCCTGGTGATTCACTGTGTGCAAGGCCAGAAAAGCCCAGTTGTACTGAAAAGAGAGAAAGATACAATGGTAGCAAGGGAAAAAAATAATTTTATATGTACCAGAGCAGACAGTTAATCAAGTCCTAGGCTCAATTGTCCAAGTTGGCTGTTTCCTAAAGTCCTGCTGTTTTAGACATTTGATTGAATCCCTCTGTATTTTTTAACATTAGCAAATAAATGTAAATACAATTGCATAAAGTATAATCCATGCCATGGTATGTTTGAGCTCATGAATTCCACATGACTATAAGAATCTAATTTATTCACTATGAAAAACTAACAGTCTACAGATCAGTTTTGTTTCCTTATTTATTTATTTATTTATTTATTTTTCTGGGTGCAATATATACAAATTCACATTTGCATGAATTTTAAAATAAAAGTGAATACAAATAACATGAATGTAGTTTATGTGACTTCGTGTCGTAATTAACATGAAGCAAAAGTACATAATCTTCATATGTAATCTGGAAACAGTTTAGCTACCTGTGTAATGAAAAACATCATCATACACTTTTATCCGTTTGGTAAAATAAACTGTTTTTCTTTTACACAGACAAGTTAAATGAATTGTGAGAACATCTAAAGACAGAGTAAAGATGATGGTATTTTAATTAGGTTATAAATAAAAATAAAACTGTACAGAATTTGAGTGACTGGACTATAAGGCTGATTGGCTCTTAAGCTCCACAAAGGAGAAGCTGTGCTTTTCTGGGTGCAGAGACAAAATGCAACAAGGGCTCTTGAGAGACAGCTCTGCTCCTCTGGGTAAGATGCAGAGCTGTATACTGCACAAATTCCTGCAGACTATGGTGGTCCCACTGGACACAGTGCAGAACCTTTCATGCCACGTTCACTGTATCTCACTGACACAGTTTTGACACATCTGGAGATGAGTGACCTGCTCTCCAGTCCATGGCATGTAAGTAGGCCAATGGCTGCTGCCCAAAGCTCATCCCAGATCCTCATCTTTTCACCAAAAGTGTCTCACTGCTAGGAGGGGAAGACTGGACAACAAAACTGGAACCATCTACACAAAGGGGCCCTTTCATGTGCAGCTGGGCAATTATTTTTTCTGATGGTCATAGAAAACCGAAGCCAAGAAGCGGGAAAACATATTTCCTCTCACTGGGTCTGAATTAGGACTTTTTATCCACATCTCAGGCTATTGGAGACCATTCCATGCAGTTGTAGGGACTTTTTTAACAGAGAGATGCTTTTGCAAGGGAGGATTTCCAAGAAAAGGAAGGTTAATCAAACCAACAAACATTATTTGGTCTTACTAGCAAAGGGAGATGATATCACAAGTCAGAAACCCTGTCAATATCATTTATGCCAGAACACAAGCTTGTGAGCATGTGCCTCTGTGCAAGTGCCGAAATCTTTTCTGGAACACGTAGAATACTCTGTGAGCTGGAAAGTTTACCAGCATCCAATCTTCATGCTTTAAAACCTCTGGCAACGTGGACTCAATGACAATTAAATGATAATTACAAAGAACTCACCACAAAAGGCCATCTTGCAAGAGTAAGCAGAATATGCTGATGTAATTTTATTTATTTATTTATTATTATTATTATTATTATTATTTTTTTAGTTTGCATAGATTTGCCTAGTGCATCCCACACAGATATAGATAGATCTCAGTCTGAACTGACAGCAAGGAAGCTTGTATGCCTTTCTGGAACAGACAGAGGATATAGGCAAAATTTAGGAATCACTGCATAGTACAAAAGAGTTTTAAAAAGGAAAGTAAAAAATGAAGGCTGAGGAACATGATAAACTGTTTCTAATATGTGGAAAAGTGTAATAAAGAGGTAGATGGTGACTCTTTCACCATAGCAAACAATGAAAATGGGGGGAGGGGAGGGAGGAGGGGAAATCCCAATTTATAGAGGAGAAAATTTGGATTTAAAATTAGGAAAAACATAACTGTAATGGGAAAAAGAAAAAATGGAGGGCAGTAAACTAGGGATTCTCTTGAGAATCCTTGCTGTTACACAGTACTACAGTCTCTATTATTTTACAGAAATTAGTAATTATCTGTGACTATGTACACCATTGTGGGTATCTAAACTGAGGTCTTTATTTGACCCAAGAAATGCCAGACAGAAAGCAGTAATTGTGAAGATTAAGTCCAGAACAAAACCTCCCAGGAGTTTAGATTAATTCAGATATGGGACTTTGATTCTGCAGGTATTTTGGCTGGCTAGGAAATTAGGTCATTAACTATAATTATCATTTTAAAAGTTGTTTATGGAAGCTCCCTAGGTGCTTTCCAGGGATTCAAGCAACTTCTGCACACTGCTTAGAAGAGCTTGTAAGCTGGGATGCAGTCTTCCCAATGTCTGGGAAGGTCTAGCTCTGTAGGCTTGACTATAATCACATTCTGAGTAGCAACAGTTCAAAAAAAAAAAAAAAAAAAAAAAAAAAAGAGAGAGAAATTAAGATTTATTACAGCCTCCTCATCCCAGGAACAACATTGGAGAAGGAGCCAGGGCTTGACTCCCATTCTCCACAAACCCATGATGCTCCAACTTTTTGGAAGGTTGACTGGGAAGGAGGTAAAGCCATGCCCTACCTGTAGACCTATTTCAGCTAGCATTAAAATCCAAAGGGAAGGGAAAGAACATGTATTGGGTATGAAAATCCCAGATGTGAGAGCAAGCTGTGGTGTCAGGTAGAATTTCCCTTACCTTTTACACACTTTCCATAATTGCTCTTACCGCATCAGATAATTACCCAGTCCTTCTGTGTTTCAGCTAGTTGCGGGCAGGGCTGCCAAAAGCTTGGAGGTTATCTTTGCTTAATCATCCAAGTATTAAAAGGCTTAGCCAAAGCTTATCTCAGATTCTGGAGGCTTCTACGCTGGCCTCTCCATCACCTTCCTTTGCAGGATCCAAAACCTTTTCTCTCCTCAGTCAACGATGGCCACTGACTTCGAGGAAATCTAGATATTCTTCTATCACTGAACTATTTTCAAAGCGCAGTTGATTACAGTAGCTATTGCTAGAGATGATTGCAGTAGTTATTAGAGATGGGCTTCACCTCTTCATCTGGGGCCTGGGTTGAGCCTTCCCCAAGATGTAGATTCTGATTTGGGGTTGATTTAAATGAATTACATAGGGGTGTCTCTGCAGCATTCACAGTAAGAGCTGAACACTCGAAGACTTCAAAGCTGCTCATTTCTGGCTTGCTTCTGAACACTTGGGTTACTGTACCAGCCACTGAATCATACAGTCTTTATTTTTTGCCTTCTCTATCTTTTTGGGTAACTGATAAAACAGTCAAAATGGAACTTTACCAAACTTCCTGGCTCAGAGTCATCTTTCAGGTGAGAATGCACTAAGCACTTACTTTCAACAACATAAAGTTTTGGAATCGTTTAAGAAGAAGAATGCAGCTGCCCGAGGATAGTGGGCAGTGAGCCAAAATGAGCTGAGTTTAGGTGGGGAAGAGAAATTATCAGCAGGGTACCAGAAGGGAGAGGCACGTCCAAATTTGCTTCTGGGCCCTCAGTCCTGTCATCCTTCCTGCTTGAAATTTGGTATTGTAAAATCCAAAACAGAGTTATAGAGCTGAAACTCCTCCTATCACTCACTGCAAATATCTCCATTTTCAAACTGTTGAAGGTTTCCCTCAGTAATCTATTCCTCCTGGAGCAGCATGAATCTTTACAAAGACAGAGAACAAGGCTGGTTTCCTTAAAGCATTCAAATAATATTAGTTTGAAAGTACTAGAGAAGCAGTTAAAATACTTGAGAGGGTGGGTTTGTTTGTTGGGTTTCTTTCTTTCTTTCTTTCTTTCTTTCTTTCTTTCTTTCTTTCTTTCTCTTTTCTTTTTTTTTTTTCTTTCTTTTTTTTTTTTTTTTTTTTTTTTCCCTCCCTGGACTTGTTTCCTTTTCAATGTTATCTTAAGCTTTCAGGTTCTCTTTCCCAACCATCTTCTTGGAAAATGGGCTGTCGTTTCTAAACTGTCTCCCAAACGATCAGTGGTTTAGAAATGTTTGTTTTTCAAATACCTTAATTGTATGGTCTACCCAGAAGTGATCAGCACTGAAAATTATATTTCAGAGCTAAACACAACCAGATGGGGAGAGAACAGCCAGCCATTTGAAAAAGCCTAAAAAACCTTTCTGAGCTCCCCATGTGGTTTGGTTGATCACTGATTAATTTCATAATGATTTCTCTTGCAGATGGGTGAAAATCATCTGGGTTTATATTTATCTATCAGAAGAAAGAGCCAGGCTTTCAAAGACGACTCAGACATATCGATATCAGACAGGCTGTGGAGCGGGTATAAATGCAGTTACTCCTGGCTTCAGGGAAACATAAAACCCTTTTCAGAGGCAAAGTTTTTCTTTGTAACACACTCACTCTGGACTCTTGGTTTTCATTAGTACTCGTTTGTCCTGTTTGAAGACGGATTCCCTGCACCTTGCTTTTTGTCTCAGATGGGTTGAATTACTTGCTTTTTTAATTCAGATAGAAATGGAACAGCATACAGTGCAATAGGAGATATATATATCGAGGAGACACATTCAGTGCCATTTACTGTTTTCACATAGATTTTATAATGAAGCACATGCACCCTGTTCAGCCCCAGATTCATCCCCTGGGGATCCTTTTGCCAGCCTGGGTGAGTTTGTTGTTTCCTCTTGAAGCCAGTGTGAAGGACAACCTATGCCCCACTTTCTCGTGTCCTTTTTTTTTTTTCATTGTCACAGCTTGCCTCTAAGATCCTCAGACAAATGTGTCAGAGGATGGAGGACGAGTTGGACAAAGTGGTCCAGCAATGATAGGAAATTGTTCATAGTCTCTTCTGGTTGAGAGTGGGGCATGTCCTTCAGATGACAATGCTGATGGTAGGAAATAAGCTTGATGATCTAATGCCAGTTCCTTCTGCTCTGCACAGTCCAAAGAATGTGTTCATTCTTATATCTTAGCAGGGTTGCAAACTGGGGGATATGTAAGCTTCAGGGTCTGACATACTCATCAGGAGTCCAAACAAAATTCACAGTAAAACCCAGTATAAGGAGGCATAGCTGGTGACAGGACATGGCAAAAGGACACCCCCAAGAAGATATCAATGAGCAAATAAGTGTCAACTAAACATTTCCATAGTCTTCAGTGTGAGATAGTAGTGAGTGGAAGAAAACACTCAAATGCAGCAAGAGGCAGTAAAGTCAAGAGAGGGGAGGGTAGCCAGCACCAAATTCATTGGGAGTACACCCAATACAATACAGGCACCTGGAGAGGAGCTTCGTCTGCAGTCAAGGCCTTGCTGAGCACCAGAACAGGTTATTTCCTTGAAATTGGAGGCTTCACTCAGAATTAAATGACAACTGCAGAGTGTTTCAAATACAAACAATTGAATTAATTTCCCTTGCTTGTGGAAGAGAAGCTGTTTCCAACAAGCAACAGAGGAGGAATGTAGGGCTTATGGATTTGATTGGGAAGGGAATACAAAGCATTTTTCTAAATGTTCCTTTTTCACTGCAGTCTGATAAGATATTTAGAAGCACACAGGACATGTTTCTGAGGATGTTCACCTCATTTTGATATCCACCAAGGCACATTGCTGGGAGCCCTAGTTCAAGCAAGACCTGAGTCGGGCACTTGATTTTAAATGTGTTTCCTGGGAGATGATAGACACCTTGTACTTCCAAATAAATAAATAAATCAACTGCAAAGAAGTTGCCTCAAGCAGGAGCCCCCTTCAGGGTACATGTTTAAAGGTACAAGTAAGCAACTAGAGAAATAAAATGGGCCCCCAAATGCAGGATGCCACACTCCAGAAAGTGTTCTTCATGAATCTCGGTAACTGTCAGGGTTACTGTGAAAATATTCTGATACCCTTGCTCCTTGCTTTAAAAGGAGGTTTTTGCATAAGTAACAGCAGGCTAATTTCTGAGGGAGGAAAAAAAAAAAAAAATAAAAAATGATATATTTTAATGGAGATGTTTGAGTGATAGGTGGGCCTTGGCAAAATTTAAAAAGTTGAATGAAAACCGGTGAGCAGAGAGACATGGGAGGGGAGAGCTCAAAAAACTTTACAAACCCTGTGAGACACGCTTATTTAAGTATAAAGAGCAGCAGTGTGCTGTGGGGTGTTCAGACAGGGCTGGTCGGAGGAGACAAATTAAGTACAGAAATAGGAAGCATTATTCACAATATATATGTGATGGAAAAGAAGTAAAGAAGAGGAAGAATATGTTAAATCATAGCTTCCTTCAACTTGAGTTCTAAAAAAAGCACTGCCCTGTTTTCTAGGTATCAAAGACCACTACATTTCATCTACCAGCTCTTTTGTTGGGTCTTCAAAGCCCTTGTCTTCACTCTTGACAATTTTTCATTGCTTTTTATGCCTATCCATGAGACTGACATTAAGATGTAGAGGAACACACTAGTTACCTCCCTGGCTGCTGCAAATTAATAGGCAACAGACAAAGGGTCTGAAGTCCAAAGGAGAGAAAATAATCTTAATCAAGAGTACTCTGAGAGAAGTCCTTGAAACGAGCTGGTGCACAGCTGCTACGAATCAAGGCTCTCACAGGTCTCACAAGGCTTGACAAATAGAACTAGGGCATAATGAGCTTTTTCTTTCTGTTCTGTCACCAAACAAAATATTGCTGGGAAAAAAAAATATTTTGGACTGAGCTATTTTCTTCCCCCCCTTTTATTTTTTGAGAACAAAATCCCTAAATTAATTTTGGACTGATGAAAAATCTTTCATTTTGTTTTGAAGTGATTCAACACCTTTTAAATCTTCTTGTAAATTGTTGTTTTTAAAAAGATTGACTTTAAAATAAAATACGGTTTCAAAACAAGAAATAAATGTTTTGATTTGATGATGTCAAAACAAAATTTTTCATTAATTTTAAAAATATTCCTGCTTCCTTTGAGTGAAACTATTACCTAAACTGGAATCAGGTTCACAGATAGCTTAAATTTTCCCTGCAAACTTCAAGTCTCAATGAAAACTTTGTTTTCTCCCTCATAATTTACATCATTCCTCTGAAGAAAGAAAGAGCAGTGGCACCATTTGCATACACAGCTTATCCCTGTATTTAGTCACTCTACCTCAAATTAGCACTCTTTTCTGTACTACTACAACATCTACTGCATTGTTGCTTTCATTAAAGTGTTCATAAAATATAGAGATGAAAGGTATTTTAAGATCCTTTTCCAGTCTATCTCCCTTCCCTAATTCAGGATCGATTCCAGCTGGTTTATCCCTACAGATGTTTTTCTAATTTTTTCTTAAAGACCTCTGGCTATCTTCCTGGGGGAACACACCCCAAGCAATGCACTTGAATGATTCACTACCTTCCAATTACAGAGATTTCATTATTATTATTTTTACTTTTTTTTTTTTTTTTTTTTTTTTTCCTCATTCCTGTCTGGGATCCTCTCCGGCATTTAAGCCATGACTTCAGTCTGTCATGAACATGGAGAAACAGGCCATTCCTTTCCACAGCATCCTTTTATATACCTCAGAGGAGGCTGTAGTGGGGTGGGGGTCAGTCTCTTCTCCCAAGCAACAAGAGACAGGACGAGAGCAAATGGCCTCAAGTTGCACCAGGAGAGGCTTAAGTTGGACATTAGGAAAAAAAAATTCACTTCAATGGTTGTGAGGCATTGGAACTGGCTGTCCAGGGAAGCAGTTGAGTCACCATCCCAGGAGGTATTTAAAAGACTTAGATGTGGTGCTTAGGGACATGGTTAGTGATAGACTTGGCAGTGCCAGGTTAACTTGATGATCTTAGAGGTGTTTTCCAACCTAAATGATTTTATGATTCTATTATTCTACCTTCAGTCTTCTCTAGCATTAAGAACACCTAGCCTTTCTCCATGGTTTTGTTTTCTAGACCTCCAACCTTATCACTCTCCTGTCAACATCCTTCCCTTCCCTTCCCTTCCCTTCCCTTCCCTTCCCTTCCCTTCCCTTCCCTTCCCTTCCCTTCCCTTCCCTTCCCTTCCCTTCCCTTC
>CM021771.1:29005128-29020585 GCA_011076525.1 Nettapus auritus
TTTTTTTTTTTTTTTTTTTTTTTTTTTTTTTTTTTTTTTTTTTTTCTCTTCTTTGCTTCATCAAGCAAAACACTGCATTGCAAGAAAATTCCTTCCTACCATGACTCCCAGAGATTTTACAGCACAAATATAGATAGGATTTAAGTAAGGGAAAAAATCACTGTGATGAGGATATTTTGCGGGAGTGGGTTTTCTTAATCTGTTTATGGTTTACAAATGCAATCCCTGGAGAAGCTGTTTACTAAACCCATGGCCCCGATTTAACTTTGGACTTTGCAAAGATATTGAATTTCCTGTCTTTGTTCCAAGAGGGATTATTACTGAATGGCTATTTTACTCCTGCATTGCAGGATTAGTTTCTAAATTTGCCAATTATAGCTTGCCAATTAGTACTGTCATGTAGTCCACAAAACCTAAAAGCTTAGTAGCTCTGCTGCAAAAATAACGTCTTCATATTTTGCAAAGATGTCTTCCCAAATCTTCCATCTCTTCTAGGTTCTCTGGGTAGTTGTTTACATTTTAACTCTGCAAAAGGTCAAAATCTGAGCTGGATTGATTTTTTGTTGGTGGTGGTTGTTTGTTTGTTTGTTTGTTTGTTTAATGAAATAATAAAAACAGCAAAAGCAAATGTTTCTTCATGGTAAGAGTAGAAACTAATATCCTAGAGGTCAAGTTCAAAATAGACTTACTAGAAGACAGTGTAAGTAGCCATGTTCCTGTGCCAGCCAAGCACATCACAAAGTCAATGCACATGTCAACCCTTGTGCAGAGTTGCCTCCAATCTGAGCCTGGGTGACTTTGTGAACTCAGCTCTTCATAGCTTAGAACCACCATGGGGAAAATGTTCCATTAGAGTTTATGAAAAAGAAGGTCATCTCCCCAGCTACCCCATTCCTGTGGAAGGTTTTTTTTAATCTGTCTACAGCTTACACTGGAAATAAGGAAGCTGTGTAGGTACCAAGTTAAACTAGTAGGAGACGTTTAAAAATAATAATAATAATCGAAAATAAGTGGTTCCTCTTGTAACATGTAATGCAGCTGTTGAACTCCTTGCCTTAGGACACTGAAGGGAAAAAGTGATTGGATCAGTTCATGAGAGAGAAATCCATGGAAATATTCCATACAAAGACATTCACCTGTCTGAAAGATGCAAGAACAATATGAGGAAAGACTGCTACTGGATTGCCATCTGGCCATGCTCTTCTCCAGGCGCCCGCTCATGTCCAATGTCAGGGGAGAGCTTCTGTGAATGGGAACAGTTGTTTGGCCTGAGCAGCAATCATTGTACTTATGTTCACAGTTTATTCCCTTAAGTGATAGATCCTGCCTCAAAAAATCAACAGCAGCAATCCCAATCCTACAAAGTACAAATCCTATAATCAGTCTGTATTCAGTTGGTAAAGACCAAGGTGGAAATGGTTGTCACAGTAACATCCTTTTAGCAGTCCAGCTTCATTTTAATGGCCCTGGAGAAAAGCTCTTTGTCTGGCATAGACTTTGTCCTCAGGAGGGTAGGCTTCTGTTCAGGAGGTTAATTAAATGCATCAGTTACAAGCACTCATGTCTTAGAAACCACAATGGTTTCAAGTACAGCTCATCTGCTTCCAGATTTCTTCTCTTTAGATAGGTCTTCCTGAACAACCACTGCAAAGTCATAAAGCAAGGAGCATCCTGGGCTGGAGGAGTGAAAAAAAAATAATATGTATATATATATATAAAGAATAATGAGGCAAGGTATAGTTTTTGTTGTTCTTCTTCTTCTTGTTGTTGTTGTTGTTTGGTTGGTTGGTTGGTTGTTTTTTTTTTGGGGGGGGGGGGGGTTTTTTTTTTTTTTTTTTTTTTTTTTTTTTTTTTTCTCATGCTTTGCCAGAGCTACAGTAGTGCTCAAGCCCTCCCACCTAACTCACAAGTCTTACACATCCTCGTCCCTAAATATTGCAAAGGACACTATCAAAGAACCAGCCACACTATTAACCATCCACAATCTCCATTACTGGTTTATTCAGGCAAGATATAGAGTTATTACTAGAAAAGAATCCAAACTCGTGGAGCTTGAAACAAGATTTTGCTCCAAATCTGAAACATCCCCAGTGGGCCAGGAAGTTTCAGTTTAGCAATCTGGTTCAAACCCCTTATTAAAACAAGCCTGAACCTGGGAAATTCTAATCTTGATTGAAATCTAAAGGTGACCTTTATTTTTACTTGTTTCCAAAGGAGGCTGGATCTGGGTGCCCTGGCTCTGAGTCACCCTGCAACTTCCTTTGCCTTGACAGGCAGTTCGTCCTTTCCAAGGTGGGCTGAACATTTGTTCTCTCAGGGAGTGATCCGGAGATCTGGGTCACAGTGTTTATCTCACAGCAAAGCTGCGTTACTCATTGTGTTGGAGATGGATGGAATGCCTTAGTGAGAAGGAAAGCAAGGTGCCAGATCCTATATTAAAGTGGGGAGGGGCTTTCCCACTGGAAAAAAAAAAGAGAGAGAGAGAGAAAGAGAAAGAAAAAATAAAAATAAAATAAAATATAATAAAATATAAAAAGAAAAAGGAGAGAACATTAATATTTAAAGATGTACTTGGCAGGTATTTCTCTGCATCCCCTCCACTCTTACTGCTGATCTGTATATGTGAATAAGTTGCTTTTTCTCCCTTGGGCCTGCTGTGTCTTTTTGCTGAATTTTGCACTGAAGTTTGAATTCAAGATGGGCCGTAGCCCAACCCCACCACCCCCGAGCTCTGGATACAGATTCTGTTCTTGTGGCTCAGGCCCCATCTCTCGCTATAATCCTGGGCTAATGATTTCACCATCTACTGTCATCACGCCCGTGCCTGGAGCTCCCTCCATCGCTCAGCATGCCAGACACATGCTCTTTCTCCTTTTCATAGCCCTCCGGCCATAAAGCCCACACAGGCGAAAGAGTGTCAGTAAAATCATTGTCACCTACACTCTGGCCCTGTGCACAGGCTGGAAGGGGTGAGAGGCTGCATTGTGTTAGACCAATACATTGAACCATCATTGCTGGTGGAGAGAAGATTGCACACCTCTCTGTAGCACAGGATTGCCCCTTGCTGACCTCCTTTCCCGCCTGCAACTACAATAAGGAGCAGGATTAGGGCACAGAGGGTGTGATCAAGGCTTCCATGTGCAACAGGATCTCAGATTACTCTAGCGTCGCCTGGTGGTTATTGGTAGCCAGTATAATTTAATTTCAGGCAAGAAAAAGAGAGACCAGGTCTAAAGGTTACACTGCTGTCCCTTGGAGCATATAACACATTTTCTAAGCATGGCTGAAGACCAAATTCGAATGCAAAATCTGTGCTGTCCTCCTGTTCCAGAATCAAGCTTTTTCTGACATGACCCTGTATACGACCACCCAAGCTAGGAAAGGAAACATATGCCACATCACGACCGCTTATTAGAGCTCAGCAAATAGACCTCAGGCAATAAAGTGAGTTTTTATAGTGCTGGAGGCAATCGCATCACAGAAAATGATCACAACAGTGCTATTTTATTACACTAAATCTGCTGGACCACTACTGATTGGAGAACTAAAATGGCTGAATTGCCTCATCTATAAAGGTGAGGAAATTGAGGCAAGGACTGACTCTCCAGCTCCTCACAGCTTGCACAGGCAAGTGCAGATGCTGACCAGCAAGTGATGAAAGGCATTCAAGGTATTCCTTCTCACCACAAAGCAGGCAGCAGATGATGGGGTCGTTTTGATATTGGCAAGGCATTACAGGACTTGGAAAATGGCTGGCTGACCACCATCTGAGGAACACCTCAGCCTGCTGGCAGGGCTGGGGTGGAAAGGTCCTACATAGGTGGGCACCACTTATGTCTCTTCATCACTGAGGATGGGCCTGAGCTGTGCAGGAGGTTTTTCATCCTTCTAATCCTTGCCATTTTACCCTCTGCTGATCTGACTATACACTGCTGTCACCTTGAGGAAAGGCTTACTTCCTGCTAGGCCCTGAATCACATGTCCTGTTTTGTTTGTTTGTTTGTTTGATTGATTGTTTTTTAGAAAGTAGCTCCACGGGATGTTCAAAGAGAATAAAAAGGGCCCTGCTGTTCTGTCTCACTGTTTGGGCTGTTTTTTCTCTGCATTTTATGCAACCTTTCCCTGCTGGAGTCCCTGGTCCTGACAGGCCCAAGCCTTCAACCCTCAGCAGGCCAAACCCTGGCAGAGGGGTGGTTGCTACCAGCAGAGGAGGATCTGGGCAATGCCCTGAGGAACTGGGCCACACAGGGCTGTATTTATAAAAGTAGGAATGGAATTTGACTGTAACATCATGGTGCCTTATTGTATTACAGTAAACAAGTGATGTGCTGACAATAGTCAAACAAGAGACACCCACAGAAATGTCCCCTTTTTGCTTAGGGTAAATGCTGGCTGTGTATTAAACATCAGATACTGCAGAGTTTACAGGACCCATCATCTCAACCACCTCCCTCTCAGCATGAGAGTTCAGATGGCCTGTACAACACTGCATTTACAATCCTTCGTGTGGACATGGCTCTGCTGCTTGGATCCTCTAAAAGCATTTTTTACTCCTAGGCCACTAGTCCAGCTCCTCTCTGGGCCAGAGTGAGTCAAATTTCTCATAATCGTAACAAAAATAAATTGGGATCACAGCCTGGTTCCGAGAATACAAATATTCATCACCTCAGATGTCCCCCAGGCTGTCAGTCCAAGGAAGATGATTAGCGAAATCATCTAGCTTTTAGTCTGAAACATGGAGAAAGTTTCCATTGTTTTTCTCTACAGATAAAATCAGCCAAATCTGCAGTGTTTGAAGGTATGATCCATATGAGACCAGATGCTCTATGACTGACCAAAAAATGCACAAAGCTCTGGACTGCCATTTTGTGCATATGTGGACATGCTGCCTCCACAGGCTATCCCTCTACAGACAGCCCTCAGGTAAAAAGTGAGCTACTTCCAGATGCTAGTAAACCTGTGTATAGGCTTAGGCATGGCTGTTGTGAATTGCTTGCTAATATTTGGAAACCTGAGAAGATGAAAACCCTCCAGGGATCTCGTCTATCTCATGAGCCTTGTATCAGGCTTAACAGAAGTCCTACAATATCCTTAGCTAAGTCTAGACTGAGATCCTATGAAAATGCAGGGAGAGGAGGTGTTGAGAACCAGAGCATTCTTCTAAAAACCTCTCTAAATAACATTAAGCATATTAATTGGGAAATTAAATAAATAAATAGATAAATAGATAAATAGGACCTTTACAGGCTGCTTATTCAAATTCCAGCTTTGCAGCTCTTCAGTTCTGTTCTAAAGAACATATACACACACTTTTATACATATATATTTATTTGTGCATTGTACTTACTTGCTTATTTATATAACTAAATGGACAGCTATCCTTCTGTGCTTCTTGGTAGCAATTCAACAGGCTGCCAGCATCAAATGTCTAAATCTGCTCTTCCAGTTGAAGAGGTTTCAGAGAGTGCCTTGCCTGATGCATGCATGTTTGCATCTGTTTCTCATGCCTTTCCAAAATGGAATTCCATTCACTTCTGTCTTTGTTAAGGAGGGGGTACAAAGACAGAAAAAAGAATAAAATGAAAATAAGCTTGCAAACGCACTCAAAAATAGCACTTCAGCCTTTGACTTGTGCTTAAAGCTGCATGTGTTTGTTTTAGAAAGGGAAAGAAACAATTGCTGAGACTTTGGAAAAGGTCAGTAATAAAAAATAAATCCTGCAGATCCCATCAGCTGCTAGTTTCTGCCTCTTCCACTAAAAGAAAAAAGAGAAGGAGGAGGGACGGCAAATCAGTTCTCAAACTTTGTGAGGAATAACAGTAATAATCATAATACTGTCTAGCTCTTATACAGTGCGTTGTGTCAGCAGATCTCACAACAGGCTTGCAAAGGAGCTTCCAAAATAATTACATTGTTTTTTCCAGAGGAGGAAACATCTTGGCACATTATCACCAGCCTGGTGGCAGTGATAGGAATAAAATGACAATCTCTAAAGGCTAAAATCACATCTGAGCCAGGAGGGCATAGTGTCATATTTGCCATTTCTAACTCTGTTTCACAACAGGAAAATTGCTGAGAATGGGGCAAGATTAGTAGGAAGAGGTTCCTGTGACATTATAAGTGCTTATTTTGTGAGGAAAGGCTGAGAGGATGATAATAAACATAATGGCATGGGCACTATTATTGCAGAAAAGCAATGCAGTTACACCTTCTTGTTTTTATGCCTTTTCCAAAAATGCCTTATATCATCTCTTTCTGCGACAGCTATAACAATCTCCTGTAAAACATCTTTTTCTCATATTTTAGAATACAGTACATCTTGGGCTAGGCTCTTTGCAAACCAGCGCAAAACAGGGCAGTCCTGGATCCAGAAATTCAATGTTTGTGGAAAGTACTTCAGAACATAGAAGCATCACAATAAAGGATAACTAGAATTTGTACATAATTGAATACCCAGTCCTACAGAGGAATGTTTTGCAGCCATATGGTGATCTAGACTTTTAGCAGAAAGTTTAGAGGAGATTCTAGTGATCTTTTGAACGTGTCTGGATGTTTAAAGCAGGTATCAGGAAAGAGAA
Organism: Nettapus auritus; assembly: GCA_011076525.1. Classification (NCBI taxonomy): domain Eukaryota; kingdom Metazoa; phylum Chordata; class Aves; order Anseriformes; family Anatidae; genus Nettapus; species Nettapus auritus. Next base: position 29,011,707 of record CM021771.1, read on the forward strand.
AACTTTAAAAAATAATAATAATTAAAAAAAAAAAAAAAAAAAAGAAGCAGCAGAAAGAACTGAATATACCAGTAAATGGCAGAGTGAAGGCTACCATCCATGTATGGATAAGTAAGAAGACTTGCTAAATTTTCTAAATATTGAGGTACCCAGGAAGTGTACTGCTGCTAAGAAAAAGGCCTGAAGGTACGTTCTCGTGGCGACTTCAATCTTTTGCCTTTTTAAGGACACTGCCCAGGCTGCAGGGGAAGTGCTTCTTCTATCTGGAGGTGTAGTTAGCCTTTATTCAGTAACAAACCATCTACATTATGCTACTATCTTGCTGGCAAAAAGTTTCTGATTCAAATTAGCACAGAGTTGAAAAATGACCTTAGCAATACATGTAAAATGCAGTTGTAGATTGTTGGCTCTATCAATGAATTATTAACCACTAATCAGTTCAATGACAACAATTCTGGCTAAAATGGTTTTCCATTACTAGATAAGGCACTTCTCTGCAGTTAAGATACTAATGAAACTGAGTGATCAGGGATTTCACTTCCATAAATTTGGTTTGAATAAATGCAGAGTAATGAACACTGGAGAAAGGGGGGGGGTGGGGAGAAATTGCTATCTCGAGGAGCTATAATTTAGAAATTCCTACTCACAAAGAGATCTTGGGTACATGATAGTCAGTTGTCTAAAAATGTCAACTCAGGGCCAGCTTGCACTTACAGGGGTCCACACAAGCATCAGGAATGCAACCAGAATATAGTTTCACAATGGTATAAACTGAGGGTGTGCCCACCACTTGAAATTCAACTAGAGTTCTGGTTCCACCCCACTAAAAAAAGACACTGTAAAGCTGGAAAAGGCACAGTACCACAGTTTTGCCAGGAAGCATTAAAAGACTAGAGAACTTCTACTGGGAAAGGAGGAGAGCATCCACTGAGGGAAAGATGATAGAGCTCTATAGAATTATGGATGATGCAAAGCAGGTGAATAGGGAACAATTAGTCAAAACTTCTCTGTTTTTATAAAGTTAGCAGAACCCCAGTGAAGTTAGCTATACATGCCTTGTCTCTGATATTCCCCATATATACTGTATGTCTCTTTGCCAGAGGTAAGGGACTGGGATGGATAGGGTCTTGTGATTTAATTTTATATGACTGTTGCTCTGTGTTGTGTTAAATGTATGCTGTCGGTTCCAGGTGGCACCTTGGCAAGAACCCAAGGCCTCTGCCAAAGTTATGTCAGTGCAAAAATATTAATGCACATGACCCACATCATTTGCTGTCTCTCCAGCAAGAGAATCCAATGGTGGTTGTATTTTATTTTATTTTATTTTATTTGAGTTCATAAGCAAAGGGTGCTTACAATTAGTTAGCTTTATGTTTTTGTCAGAAAGCACAATTTCTGATGGCATTTCAGAGACCTCTTGGCAAGAATTATAGTTGGTATCCAAGTGGAAGATTGCTTTAGAAGAAGGGATCTTATAATTAACATGGCAGCCACTCAGCAGTGCCCATGGTATGCAAATGCTTTCAATTACAACTCCCTTTTGCTTACAGCTCATCGTAACATTAACTTCTGGCTTGGTGTTTCCTATCAATCACCTACTCTGGAAGGCAGCAGCTAGTGGAAAATGTGTAGATAGTCCATTTTGTCAGGTTCAAATCTGGCAATGAAATGAAAGCAAATGTATTCTACTTTTAAATACTTATTGTTTCTATTTCTAACCTGTGCAATTGTAAATGCCATCTAATCATAGAGCCAAAATGAATGTAAGGTGGCTGTGTGGAAAGCTAAGTGTGAAATGACACAAAATCAGGTTCCATTGCATGTTCTGGCAATTTTTTTAAATCATTTTTAAACTAATCTAGCTGTTACTTCTTACAGAGTGAATCATGAACTGGTGAAATAGAAAGTATTTTGCCAGTCACATGTATATTCTTTGGAGACATGTGTGTCTATTTTGGATTGCATTTTCTGGAGAGGCAAAAGCTCTGAAGTTCTCCTATGTCTCTGCTTTTGCAGACAAAGGTGATCAGCACTCTTATTGTTGGAACTGTACAACAGCACTCGTTTATGGTCTAACCCATGGCATCTGGAAATCCATGCAATGATTCTCCTTGTCTGGATGTGGTTTTGAATTAAGTCCTTTTGCTTGCTTGTATTAGTTCAAGGAACTCAGTCTCTAGAGATACCACCTAGAGAGAGGTGAAGAAAGGAACTTGTTAGCCTCCGGTAAACAGAGTAAGATGAGTAGTTGTTCCAAGGCAAAGATCCAGCAAAGAATCTTTGTTTCTTCTTATCTGCTTAAATACCTACAAAATTAAAAACAAATGATTAGAATTCCAGCGATCAAGAATGTGATCTCCTTTATTGCTGGGGGAGCTTCCCTGCAGTTGATATGATTAGAAAAGTAGATGTGAGCTTTTGGCTTTGGAAGTCTCACATATTTGTAATGGTGACAGCTAAGGGGACAGTTGTGCCATGAGTTTTCCTGACTGAACATACTTTATTTTTCATATGTATTTTTCTTTAGCCTACTGCTTTTTGTTGCAAATGGTAAAAGCAAAGCAAATCAGAGGTGCAATGCATGATGGCTCACATTACCAGAAGAACCTTCAATTTGGGAATTGGACTTTGGAGCCGATGACCTTGTAAAGCTGACATTGCTTTAAATATGGTTCAAACTCATACTGAGAGAAAAAAAAGGGAAATGCACATCTCAGACTTTCCAGTCTCAAGCTTTGGAACTTCTCCCCTTCTTCTCCATTCCTGGAAGTTCCTCTAATGGAGCAGCTGAACTAGTAATATGAGAATGACAAGACCAATTCTACTAAATCTGAATGCAAACCAGGAAGCTTCTGTCCAGCAAGAAAAGATCAGCCAAGAATAATCAATCTTTTGCTCTCTCTGGCCAAGGGAAGACTCTATGATAGATGATGAGGAAATAACACGTGCTGTTTATGACTGTACTGGTTATAGGGCAGAAGCCATCTGGGCAAGTTCTCTTAAACCCAAATGGTCTGTACACCCAATGGCTCTATGCCATTATCTCAGTGCCAGGCAGTCACATCTGGGTTCCAGGCTGTCCTCTGAACAATGTGTTTCATGGCTCTGTAGGAGTTATGCTGTTCTTGGGTGTGTGCTTGCTGATAGTCTAGCAGCTGTTACTCTCTTATCAACTATGCTTGGATGCTACACATTAGCTAGTGTAATGTTTCCAAATTCAATCCTCCCTTCTCCGTGCTGTTTCTCCTGCACCGTTTGGAATAGTTCACCTCATGAAAGCAAGAGTTACAAGAGTTGGTGTGTTGATTATGCAGTAAGATGCATTCCCTCTTAGATGAATCACCCAGATCCAACCCAGTTTGTTAATAAATGCAATCAGATGAGGCTTTTTCAGTGGCTTTCCAAGTGGGATCTCCTTCACCAGCACTATCAGTGAGATCAAAGAGTGAACAATGCCATTCAGAATGAATTCCTTGCAAGGCCCTCCAGGACAGGACAGAGGTACATTTGTAAGTGACTGGGCGTGCTTTTCTCCAGGTAACTGTTGCTGTTCTAGCTATGAGGACAAACATAGGCCTTCAGGCCCCATATCAATATCAACACTGATATTAAGATAGATAAAAAGTTACCAATCTTCCTATGGGAAGAATTTCTTGATGAAAGTTCTGCCAATAATTACTGTCTATAACCTATCTAATTTAGCAATAGAAAATAATTGTTAAAGGAAAATGGCATATTAGACTAAATTAATTTGAAGTGTAACTGGATGGTGCACTTGGAAAATAGTTCAGCCCATTTTTGCTTTTGTAGCTACAGCAGATAAGAGCGGACTCATCCTGCATATGATCTCCAAAGACCTACTGGGGAAAAATTCAGTGATTCAGAAAAGGAAGCTGACTAATTGAGGGAAACAGAGAGAAGAGCAATGGAAAAAGAAACACTTGGGCAGCATTTAAATCATGTCTTCATATCATCCTCTATCCTTGCACGAGTTTCTGTTAACATTTGTCTCTCGTGCAGTCAGTGTTTGCAAGGGCCTAGCATTTTTCTGTCCCAGCAGAAGTTGCCCTTTTCAAGAAGGAGCTCGGGTTGTCAGTCTTTGCTGAAAAGGCTTTACCCTAGAAGAATGTTTCAGTCTCTCAAAGCAAACGTTATTCTGTTTGGGTATTACTGATGAGTAGCTTTTCCATCTATACAGAGAACGGGCAATAGTTCAGCCCCTGAAGCCAGACACTTATAGAACCTCCCCCAGCTCCTCATGATTATTTCACTGGCAACAAGTCTCATCACTAACACCAACTTTGGCAACCTCAGCAGTCCTTTCCAAAGCTCTTGGTTGCTTTCGCAGTGCTTGGGAGTACAGCACAACACCTGCTTCATCTTGCAGTCCTCCTGGTACAGTGATGGAGACCCCCAACTGACTCACTCTTGGCCAGACCAGCTCCTGGCTCCCTTCCATGAAAGGCAGGATTGTGCCCAGTAGCAGCTGCTGCAGTAATGGTTTTTTTTTGTTTGTTTTGCTTTGTTTTGTTTTGTTTTGTTTTTCTGGGCAAAACAAACCCCAGGTTAATGGAAGAAATGGCTCAAGGCCCTTGACAACAGCCACATACTCACCCCTAGCTATATCACACTGGTATGTGATTCCTGGTATACAGTTATGTACAATATGTTATTTAATCCAACCATTGTTTCACACTCCATGGACCCAAGAAAGCTGTTGGTCCTTATGCCCCGGGAGTGTCTGCTGCAAAGGAAATTAATTCTTAGCAAAGCCAGCCTGATGCAGCAGTTCTTACTTGCTGATCTAGATGGAGCTTCTCCTGAGCCAGAGCTTCTCCACTGGAGTACATCCAGACCTTCTCCCTCAGTCAGTCCCATACTTTTGGGTACTGGCTTATTCAGGCCTATTTTTGTGGCACCTCTCCCAGCCATGCCCTCCAGGTCAGACAACCACCCTGACGCCAACCAAATGGCCTAAAATCCCTCCAGTCTGAATTCCTGTCTGGAGCTACACTCTTCTACTACATCAGTCTTTAAGGACATTCACCATGCCTGGCCCAGCTGCCTCCGCATTTCCCAGCTGCTCTTTTGGCAACCAGTGTTGGACAAATAAGCCCACCCCAGAATTCACTTTAGAAGAGACTTGAGATCATGTGCCCCAAAGGCAGATGGGATTTGCGGTCTGTATGAGCTCAGACTACTACACTTAAATAGTCACAGGCTATCAGCGAGAGCATGGATATCTAGACATGGATCAGAGAAGAGCACCAGCACTCAACCCACTCCTTGGCCTAGTCTCCCAAAAAAAGTATTGATGCAACTTCATTTCTTCCAGTGGCATCTTGTGATCCTCCTCCATTTTGCATTTACTCTTTGCCAGCTGGGGAGGCACCACACTGACACTCACACTGATCCATTGTGGCTCTGCTTGCTTGACACAAGAGGAACTGGGTAAAACAAACCTTGCTGTTCTATTCTGGATAGTGATACAACAGGCAAGAGGGAGGTATATATGACAAAAATGAAGAAAATTATACTTTTATTAAAGGATTTGCATTTGCACAGCTGAGCTTTCAATGGAATATGAGTTCAAAATCCCTTCTTTTCCCTCTCTCTGCAGCCATTATTTTGTCTATTTTTCCTCCTATATTTCTTCTATTTTTCCTCCTATATATTCTTTAACATCCCAAAGAAAGTGGGTTTGGATTTTGTGTAAGGGTGTGGATATAGCTGGCGCCTTTGATCCCCTACCAACCCTTTCCTTTCCCCTCCCCAGAAATCAAAGCTGGAGAGTATCAAATGAAAAAATTGCACAGCACAGGCCCTGATCTGTCAGCAAATGGGTTTGGATCAAACTTGTCCAAAGCCATAGATGCAGCTGGAGATTACTGGTGGTTACAGCCACTTTTTCTCTTCCCCTCTGAGATCACTAGGTCGGAGCTGTTTAGAGGATACAGTTCAGCTCTGAAACATCCCTGCTAGCAGTCATTTTAAAAATTATTAATCCAATTCCCTTGATAAAAAAAAATAAATACGAAAAAACAGCAAAAAATAAAAGCTCTTGCTGAACTGTTCTTTACGTCCTGTCTCTATATTACTTTTGATAGATAGGTATTTTGTGCCAAGATCACCAAAACTGGAGACCACCATGTCTGCTGTTTCAACTAATTTACTATTTATTATTACAATAAAAGGCAATGTGAAATCTTTGGAGAACAGTCTTCATGCCAGTGGAAGATAAAACTTAGACGGGCATATGTGACAATGCTTAAACAGACATGGGAAACAAGAGACAGGCAGGAGGAAGGCTTTATTCATGCTAGATTCTATCCCACACGAAAACTAGGTCAGTCCCTTAGTCATCACAAATTTTCTATAACTACCTATGTTATTAAAGGCCTTCAAGGTAGAGGTCCAGTTTGGGAGTCTCCTGGCATCACCCAATCCAAAATTTCATAAGCAGAGTTCCCATAGGGTGCATGTTCCTTGCATACCCATGGACATGCACAGATAGAAATGTGGGCTCTTGATTTACAAAGCACAACACAGAGGTCTTTTTTAATTTGTGGGTGTAAGGGCAAGTGACCCTTGAAGGGGATCTCAGAACCCTGAGGCCTGAGATTTGGTCTCCCAGGTGGAGCTAAATTTTGCTGAAGCAAGTGAGCCGGCCTCCATGCTGGAGCTCCCATCCGCAGGGTGTGTTCAAAGACCTACACCAACCCAGCAGCCTTGCTCTTCTCACTCCTGCTCTATTTTCATTCATTATTTCAGGTGTGCAAATTAAACCACAAGAGGAGGGAGAAAGGTCCCTGCCAGTAGGGAAATTAATTAGGATTTGGGAGATAATGGTTCAAATCATAGCTTTCTTTGGTGATCTTCCTTGCAACCTCAGGCAAAACACTTTGGACTATATCCAGGCTCTATACCACAGTGATTATGGCAGGCTTAGGTAGTTGCAAATGGTGTATGCATTGAACAGAGCTGCAAACAGGGGAGTCCAGGACTGCTAGATGTGGTCAACGGACACAGGCAGGTGTAGAGCTTCAGGTATATGAGGCAAGCCCCCTCATCTCCATTAATACCTATTGAACAGTCACTGGGTGAAACACACCACACTTGAAATATCACAGTTACATCCCAGATGCAGGTGTGAGTCTGAAACATGGCAAGTCTCAGTTGGTTTGCCTGCCCCAGGCAATGCAGTTGGCACTTAATAAACAAACAAATACAAGTGGGGGCGTGATTAAAGGAACTGCTGGCATGAATTTGGGAAGTGCAACTGCATGGCAACAAATACAGGAGAGGCTTGAAGATCATACAAAGTGAGTTCTGAATAAAGCTCATTCTCCCCCTGTCGGTCTCAGGTGCTCCATACTATCCCCATTTTCTGTAAGAGTAAAATACACATACAATATACATGTGCATAGATAGCTATAAGTAAATCTTTCTGGGAAAGCTTGTTTCAGAAATTGGTATTCTGAATTTTTCCCACTGTGGCCATAAGGATGACATTCTTATTTGCTGAGATGAAGCATTGAGCTGTTGGAAAGGAAATTATGAGAAACTATTTGATTCTCTTCTGTCCAGGAACTTATGCATTCTCACTGCCATTGCTTCTGAGCCCCTGCCAGTAGGGCAGAAAATAGCATAGCTGCCATCTGCCTGGTGTATGTGCTTTATCCTTTTCCCTAGGGAAGATGCACAGAGTGAAAAGCTTTGTCTGGGTGGGTTTGTTTTGCTCTGCTTGTTGTTTTTTTTTTGGAGAGGGAGGAGTACATTGGTTATTTGTATGGGGAATGTCACAAGTAGCCTTCATCGTGGAAGGGTGGATAGGCAGAGCTCAGATAATTTGGTCAAAGACAGATGCTAATTTAGTCTGTCCTTCGGTGGGGCTACATCACCTCATGTGATGTCTTGGCTGTAAGTGGTACCCCAAGCTGTCCACAAGCCCAGTAACACCCCCTTGTGTTGCAGAAGAATGGAGCAGGGAAAGGAAAGCCAATATTAACTTGATATGGCCTTTGGTATCTTACATTAACAGTGCTTGCTAGCGCAGCAATATCAGTGAGACACGACTCTACATGGATGATACATTTTTGGCTTTTCAGAAATTATTTCCTGAGATTCTGCTCCAAAAAGCATTGTGTCTGGGTTAGCTCCAAACATTGTCTTATGGAGACAGATGTGCCTACTTGGGTGCTGCAAGAGTCTTATTTAACATCTTTGTTAATCTCTGGAAATGGAAATAAGCAGGTGCCTGATTAAATTTACAAACAGCAATAATTTGGGAGGAGTCACAAAAACAAAATGGCAGGAAAGTAGAAGAAAGGCAGTTTGGGGAGTATAATTTGGAAGTAAATGGCATAAAGGAAGAATGAAGTCTAATTGTATTCATTGATGTCCATAAGAAAACAACACAAAGAACTAATGAGAGAAAAACTGTAGAAGGCAGATAAAGAGAAAATAGATGAGGGCTCATGGCAAACATTGGTTTATGGCAAGTTTTTAACAAGACAGGTTACTGGGAATTGTGTAAAGGGAATAAGTCACTGAGCCACAGTCTAGAAAGATCAAAACCTAGAACAATGAATTTGATTCTTGAAAGGAAGGCAATAACAAGATCATAGAATACAAATAAAATATCTTTAAATGATGAAAGAGCTGGAATGTATGATATATGCACAAAGGCTAAAGATCTGAAGATATAAAAAAGAAACACATGGAAATAACAGAAAAACAGGCACTGGGTAAACACAGGGGGGAGATGAAATATCCAGAGTGAAGCAAATAGGAAGAGCTTTGCTGTGAATTATGTAAGGAAACATTAACATAAATAAATAAATAAATAAATAAATAAATAAATAAATAAATAAATAAAT
>CM021771.1:29020595-29100051 GCA_011076525.1 Nettapus auritus
AATAAATAAATAAATAAATAAATAAATAAATAAATAAATAAATAAATCTGGAGCCAGTTGTTTCCTGGACAGTGAAATCAGTGGCATTACTGTGAAGTCTTCTAAGAGGGATTGGAAAACCCAGCATTTAAGTCTGTGACATCTCATCCTGAGAGAAAACATGGGTAATATCTACATGCCAACCAGTCCTCTGAAGGTAGGAAAACTGCCAGACACCCAATGCAGGTTTTGTAACTTCCGTGACTTCATATTTGCATGGAGCAGCCCCCATCTGTGTTATTGAACAACTTTCAGATCTTTTCTCCTCACTATATTCTAGAGTAAAGAAGGGACATATCGTGTTAAGGACAACGTGGTATTCATAACCAGTCACCTAACTAACCAGTGACAGCTCTTGTCCTATCGGCCTTACCTGTAAAATGGCTCATCTACACTTCTGATCTTTTTGGCTGCACCTCCTCCATAGCTCACTATATCTTCCAGTATGGCTAACCATACGTTAGATGAAAAGCTTTCATTGAAGTTTCAATTCACAAATTTATGGCTAGAAGATACCATAATAATTATGTCTGCTGTGCTGCATAGCAGAGGTCAGTTCATTACTGCCATTAAATTAAGCCTGTCTTCCCAGCTTGAGCCAACTCCTACTGGTATGCATTAAATAAGGACATGGTAGATGCAACTTTGCTAAGTACCTGAAAAGGATATTAGGTAGACACAGTTCAGAATTGCCAGAGTCAAGGCATTAATATTTTCCTTAGCTCATCTGTATAAACATTGGGCTTTGTGCTGTTTTTCTGTCAAGACGTACAATAAACTCAGATTTGGATTGAGAGTCGTTAGATAAATAGCAAGTAATTTCCTCCTGAATGTCTCTATTTCTTGATTATGTGTGTGTCACTGTGAGTGTGTGAGCATGCATTTATTTTGTTGGCCTTTTTTGCTTTAAACTTCCAGAACTCTTCCCTCCTCCCTTTTTTCCTTTTGGATGGAGGCTCCACATCTCAGTTGCTTGTTTTATAAGGCAATGCATCATCTCTTCTCATTGCCATTAATTAGCCAGTGTAATATTTTCCACGTGAAGTCACAGGACTTGAAATGAACATATTTCGGCATCAATTAGGTCTCTGCTCATGTGAGGGCCCAGCTGCACTTTAAATACTATTTATATAATGGTAATGAGCCAGTCATCACCACTGCTGGCTTCCAGCGGGTTTTGTACAGTGCCTACTTGAATATGATTAGAAGTGTGTGGATCCTTCCCCCCCACCTCCCTTTTTTTTTCCTTCCCAGAAACTATGCTGAATAAAACTGACTGGTTTTTAAAGGCATAAAATGGGCTGGCAGCAGAAAATCGGATGTTATTCTTGGTGTCTGTTATATTTTGTTCTATTTTTCTTGGAAAATGCATGCATCAAAGGCAGGAGTTTCTCCTTTTAATATTATCCAGTCTTCCCCTCACTCACCTTTTTTGGGGGGCAGGGGTGGTTTGTATTTGGCATCTTTCCTCTCATACACACATTATTTTAGGGTTAAAAAGAAAAAGAAAAAGAAAAAGAAAAAAAAAAAAAAAAAAAAAAAGCCTTATGACATCTGAACAACCACGGCTGGTAGATGATGTTATCAGAGGGATCCAAAGTAAAAAAAAATGAGGTTAGAGAAGCTCTGGCAGTACTCAGTGAGGATTAGGTAAAATCCACAGGGATAAAACAAGACCTGACCCAGATCCTGAGCCCTATAGTCAGCCACAGTCCGAATGGGAATTCAGAAAAATTTCTTTTGAAAGAAAATGTTGTGTTGTGATGTACACAGAAACCCTGCCTGTGCAGTTGGAGGTAAATGTGGTCATTGCTAGGTAATGCAGTCAGATTAAACCATGTGAACTATGTGTATGCATCCTGCAGACTCAAAAAACAAAACAAAACAAAACAAAAAAAAACACTCCAAATCTCCCAAGGAGGAGCAGGCACTCCATCTTCCCCTTCACGATGCAGCAGAAATATCTGGTCTGCACAACCTTGGTTCAGTTTCCAGGAAGCTTTGCCTCCAGGGGCCCTCTCCTGTGAATTGACAGTGTCATGATCCTAGTGAACCACAGTATGGAGTACTTGTTTCCGTGTCAGGCAGTGTCAAATCCTTTTCTGTATGTAAAGTGCTAGAGGGCCTTCATAAAAAGGAGCCTTGTCATCTTTTCTGAGTAATGTCATTAGAAGTAGATGGTCTAGCCACATGCTGCACAAAATAAATATCCACTCTTGGGGGGTGATGGCAAAGTGGTTGGTGTTCTATGACGTTTCCCCATGGAATAGCATCAGGATCTTAAAGAGTCCCCCTTAAAGACAAATTTCCACAGGCTAGCAAATGGAGGCTGACCACCATGTTGTTGCTGAGGATTTCAGGGCACACTTTTGGAAGCAGAGCAAATCTGTAGCCCAGGACAGCTCTGGAAGTCACTACCGGACATGTTGGGCTAAGAAGTATTTGTCAGGACAGGAACAATGTGTTTTTATTCTCCTCTGATTGGAGCCTTCCCCACGGAAATTTGCTGTCCGGTCTCCAATTCAGCATCTCTACTTGTGGAGAGGCAGGCAGGCACTGAGGCCAAGAGGAAATAACGTCTAAATGTGGCCTCCAACATCTTGTTGGTTATCCTCTCCAAGTGTTTCATCTGCCCGTAGTGAAAACAAATAAACAAACAAAAATTGCTTCCTAAATCCCAGCCGTCAGCCATCAAAATCCAAATGGAAGCACAGGCTTTAGAGAATCTAAGGACACTGTTTTCCTCATTTTATTTTTTTTCAGATCTCACGCATTTCTATTTTCATTTTCATGCAGTTTTCCTAATTGTAATGAAGACTGACTTTCAGCAAGGAAGAAGTTTAAGGGCTGAGGAATGTGAAAGCTACAGTACAACAAAGGCAGCATGGGGGCTGGGAGAAAACCTCAGTTCACTGTGCATTAGAAATAGTTGCTGGCCATGATTCCCACAGGGGGGAGTAAGGTCTGTACTATTTTATCAGGTTACATTTCCCAAACTGCAATTTCATCTTAATCTGTTCTCAAGGCTTTAATCAGCAAATTCACAACAGCAAGAGTATCAAACTCCTCTTCCTCATCCTCCTTGTCTGTCAACCCAATTCCCAGGACTTGATAAAAACCACAAAGGCCACAGTGAGATACAGAAAAAGAACATCTCTGAAAAGGAACAGGCCCATTCTTAGAAAGCATAAGAGAAGCATAAGCTTTAGAAAAAGCAAGAATTGTTTTATCCAGCTCTAAGTGACCAGTTTTCTGGGCAGACGTTTGGGCTGGTGAAAACAACCAATGTCACTGACTGACAACAGCACTGGTAACCATCACCATACCCCCCAAAGGAAGAAAAACAGAGGGCAGCAACAGGAAAGAGGCCAATCTGGCAGCCATTTTTGGCTCAGCTCAGAGGAAAGAGTTTGAAAGAAAAGCCAACATTTTGGGATGTGTTTGACCAACGTCCAAAATTTCATGTTGTAGACCAAGCTCTATCAACATATGATCTGAACAATACTCTTTGTTGTTGGTGGTGGTGGTTGTTGTTTGCTTTGTTTTGTTTTGTTTTATTTATTTATTTTTCTGTCAGAGCCTCCAACCCTCTCGGTGTCTTTTTCAGAGAAACACCACAATTGGTACAGCTATACAGTTTGGTTGTCTACTCCCAGTTACTGGGAGGAAGAGATTACGTTATCTTGACTGTGAATCTTTTGCTCTGCCCATTTTCTTCCATTCCACAGATTTTCCGTCTACAAACAATACTTAAAACCTCCTTTAGGTTACCAAGATATGTGCAATACTCTGGAAATCATCAGCACATCAAAAAAAGGTCCCATGCAGAAAGCAAAAAAAATGTTTCTATAGATGCCTGTGAAAAGTAGAGGGGAACTCCATCCCATAGCAATATAGGTTGGCAGGATCTTGGACCTATCAGCAGGAACAAACTTAGAGCCTCAGCTCCTCAGCTGTGGCACAAAAAGAGACAGTTAGACTGAAGTCATTTCATACATCCCACTTCCTTGGGACCTTTTTCACACTGCAGTATAATCAATGCTGGCTTTGCAAGGAAGGTTGCCATATTCTTGAGAACACAGTATGAGAATGGGGAACAGGAAAAGATGACAGGGTCCTGTTTTTCACACAAGAGGTCATAAAATGAGCGATAATCTGTATTAATGAAAAATATTGAGTTCCCCAAAACTGATCAGGTTAAAGGTAAGACATCTAAACAAAGACATAACACAAGCATAAGAAAAGCAGATAAGGAGACTGGGTGCCTCTCATTCTCTCAGTTCTGTTATTTCACTAAAAAGAGCAAAGGATTCTATCTGAGTAGCTGTGTTGCTTAAAAGCTTAGGAAGAAAAGATCCTTCTAAGTGTTCTACTTCCCCCCCCCCCCCTACATACTTACGCCGTGGGCCCCCAACATGGCCTTTAAGCAAGAAAAACAAAATAAAATGATCCCCATTAAATATATATATATATGTATGTATAATTTACAGTTCTGTTTTCCTACTATATGGCTCGTCTTTGTATAGTTTACCATAGAGGATAATCAGATAGTTACATGATTTCACTTTATTCTATGCACAGTCAAAGCTGTGGCAGAACATTTAAGGATGACTTGATCAGACATTTTGGTTACCATGGGAATTACAATGTCCATAATTTTTAAAGTAGGGTGGAACCACTATAAGCTCCAACGATTCTTAACTTGTGATTCCAGGAAGGAGGCTTCCTGGTTCTCTTGCTTTTCTAAGAGGGAAAGAGATCCTGGGTAAGGTTAGGAGAATTCCCAGTGACAGATGCAATAATGGGGTCACTCTGATCTATAGATGTCTATAATAAGATTGTTTGTATGTGCAGGAGTATGCTTATGTTTTCATACATACAGAGGCAGTGTATATGTGAGTGTATGAAAAGGTATTCTATATATTTGCTGCTTTAAATGGGCCAGTTCCACCAAGCCAAAAATAATTATTAGTCAAGCGAGCTGAGAGAATTTAAACAATTGGGAAAAATATGATTACTAATTGAGAACTTTTAAAGGAGATCTTATTAGACTTATTAGATTCCTCAAAACTGAAATCACATAGCTCTAAGAAGAGGACATGCTGGTTATAAAGCCATCCTGGCTTAGAAGGGGAGTTGGAGATCTCATACAATCTCTTACAGACATAAGTGCATACATACATCCACACAAACACACCTGCATTTCTATACTATATAAAGCAAATAAAAGAAGAGAGAAGCTGACATTAATTGACATAAATCAAATGTTGTAAGAAAGAGGAACAGAAAGCTGCAAGGAGAAACGTGCAGCAATGAGCACAAGGGACAACACAGATGATTTGTTTTAAAATTAGAGGCACCAAAGGAAAACTAACAAAGGATCTGTTACTGGATGGGATGTGACAATTCAGGATAAGAAAAAGTCTTCAGGAAATAGCTCTCTCCTGTACGTGAGAAAAGAATTATGCTCTTTGAGGTCTGTACACTTCATATTCTAGCAAGAATGAGAAAGTTACCAAAGAGCAAGAACAAAAGGTAGATATGATTAGAAAACATACACCTATCGGTTTTAAAAGAGCTAGCCAGGTTATGCACTGTTTGGGTGAGATTTTTCTCACCTCACTTCAGATATCTGAAAGTTAGACTTAATTCTTTAAACAGAGAGAGCCTTTGAGACTCCCTCTGTGGCAACAAGTTGTACAGCTAGTGGTTTATCCCATCCAAGTGTAGGTGCAGTAAGTCACCCTCAAAGTGGAATGTCACTATTAGTTTACTGTAGGGAGTGTAGGACATAGAGCTTTCCCAGTTATTAAAGTACAGATGTATGTGACACAATCAGCAACAATTTTACTGCTGCAGTTTTCAGTGAGCTTGATGCAACAAAGGAATTCCCAACAGCTGCTAGAAAGCTTACATTCCATCAATATTCTACAGATGATAGAAATCTTATGAAATTCTACAAAAAACAAATGTAAAATCTTGCACTTAAGATGGAATAACCATTTGCAATACTAGAGTATGGATGCTGAATGGCTGGAGTCAATCCGCAGAAAAGGTGGGAGATTATCCACATCTATGCAGCACTGTCTCCAGTTCTGGGGTCCCCAGCGCACAACAAATATCATCAAACTGGAGACAAAACCACAGAAATGGACCAAGGCTGGAGCACATAATATACAGTGGGAAGCAGAGCAAGATGGATTTGCTTGGCGAGGGGAAGGTAAAAAGTAGATCAGATTTCTGTCTTCAGCTGACTAATGGAGTATTACAGAGAAGATGGAGCCAGAAACTTCTCAGAGATTCACAGCAAAAGGACAAGAAGCAACTTTGCCTCTTGGGAAATTCTAGTTGCAAATCATGAACAAACTCTGTACAATGTCTGTTTAAGCACTGGGAGAGGTTCCCAGAGAAGCTGTAGAATCTCCTTTCCTTGGAGATACTCAAAATTGGACTGGAAGGGCCCTGAGTAGACTTTGAAGTTGGCCTTTCTTTGAGTTGTGGGTATTGGAGGAGATGTCCAGAGGTCCCTTCCAACCAAAATTTTATGAATCAGTGATTTACCATTATAGCTGTAAGTCTGACAGCCTGACACATATCCCGAGAGAAATCATGACATGACATGAGCTCAGCTAATAAACAATTACATTAGGAAATATAAATTAGGCCAATCAACAGGGTTTTATGGGAAACAGATCCTGTCAAACTGACTTGATATCTTCATTTGATAAAATTACCAGTTTGGTGGCTAAAGATAATCTTGTTGATGTAACAGACTTCTGTAAGGCATCTGATTTTGCCCTGCAGAATGTTTTAATTAAGAAACTAGAAAGGCACAAAATGCATTTGGCCTACATTCAACAGCTCAGAAATGGCTGATTTGTGGGACTTAAATGAATCTGTAAGAGAATTCTTATGAAGCAAAAGCACTGGTGGGAAGGCACAGCTGGCATCCATTCCTGTCCTTCTGCACTTCAAGGATCTCTGTGACTTAGGAGGAAATGTAGTACCAATACCTACAAAATTTTCTCATTGCACAAAGAAAAATTAAGAGAAATGGGCTGGGGAAACAGAAGAACGCAAATAGTGAAGGTTGGTCATTGGTACAGATTGGCTTGGGTAAGCCAATAAGATCAATGCAAGAAAACACAATGCAACTCAATTTACATGCATCCAGCTGTAAAACCATCCATCAAAGCACAAAAACTGTAATGGAGTTTATGCACAGGATAAAGGACCAAACACACAGCATATGCAATTTTGAAAATGATTTGAGTGCTTCTGTGGCCATAGTATTAAAAAGGACAAGTATAATTTCTGAAAGTATAGACAAATCACACTAAAAAGAAATGGGAGAGGTAATAAGCAATCATATTTGTCACTGATGCAAAAACTGCTGATGGGCAGCATCTGTTTTTGACATTAGCAATTCAAACAACATATTGATAAATTATAGAGGGTTCACGGCAGAGCTCCTTGATTGGTTACATAATTGGAAAACTTTCTTCAGAAGGAAATAGTTAAGATTAGGACATCAAGAGGCTTGCAGAACCTCGTCAAAAAGTTGGCATGATCTCTCTGAGAAATCCTCGTCTGTTCCTTGCCCACAGTGGGATCGAGGACAACCATGTCGCTTCTAACAGATGCTGCATAATCTGGTCTTAAAAACACTGCATCTCTCATATTGCAATATTCATACATAAAAGGCAAACTAAAGCGAAGAAGGAAATAATATGTGGTCTTTATTTGCCGAGGCAAACCAAGAATTCTTGGTTTAAGTACTGTTATCAGGTCTCCCCTCAGACTTCTTTTCATGAGACTGAGGACCCCAGCTTCTGCATAGCTCCAGAATTTGAAGACTGACAGTCATCAGTGCTCATCCTTTCACTCTCTAAACATTATTTATTTTTTATAAGAGTGATTCCTTGCAGGGGACAATAACCTCTGAGTGGTTTTACCACTTGAGCAGGAATTATTTTTTATTCTGCATATGTTGAAGGTAATAATCCTCTCTATCCAGCCTAATATCCTGCTTGCATTTTTCTTTGTGATTTGCTGTTGATCTGTGGTGACTAGAGACTATGGTGTCATCTCCATCAGTGGAAATAGTTAATCAGGAATTAACTTTTCTTGTCGTTTTGGGGTTTGTTTATTTGTCTGTCTGTTCCCTTAGTGAGGTTATTTAGTTCAAATGAGAATTAACTCAGAGAACCCAATGACATGTATTAAACAACATGCATAATAACATGAGAGGGTAACAGTGACCAGTTATGGCTACAAAAAAAAAAAAAAAAAAAAAAAAAAGCCATGGCTCTTTATACCCACGAAGGGTTAGCATAATCTCTCAAAGTTCCAAAAGCTTGGGCACATAAGGTAACACCCACTTGCTTAAGCAGTGACAACACTAAAAATCTCAGGGTTACTATATCTATAATCCATGGACACAAGGAGCAGAACAGAAGGATCATGACCTAGTTCACATTGCTCCTGAGCAGCCAGATAAAGAAGCAAAGGCCACACAGCCATTCCTTCTCTGAGCTGGTCATCTTTAATGCACTTTTCAAAGGGAACTCATTTTCTCTGTGCTTCCTCTGCTTTCTTGGCCCTAGGTGAGTTACAAAGTAGAATGGAAAATTCATATGATGAGAAGAAGATATACAAGCTTTTCTGCTTCCAGCAATCCACCCAAAATTACAACTCAGGGACAGGAAAGGGATGATATCATGAAACCGAAAGCCTGATACTTCTAAAGGCATGGAAAAAAAAAAAAAAAAAAAAAAAAAAAAGGGAAAAAAGGTTATTATTTTATCTGATCCAAATTCATGGTGCAGGCTCAAAAGACAAAAAGCAAATAAAGAGAACAAAAATTGCATTTCTTGCTTTTTTTTTTTCTTTTTTTTTTTTTTTTTCTCCTCCTTTCCCTTAATCCTGTCAGGAAATTGGGACAGGATGGAGCCATTCTCTCCTCTTTCTACTTCTACAACACTTTTATCTGCCTGATATAATCTATGTCAGAGCTGTTCAGCCTATGAGGTTGCTTCCTAAGGGGCACAGTCATTCACATTTCTTTAAGTGCAGAGGAGGGGGCTTTCTCCTCATCTTACCATTTGATGTGCAAATGTGTCCCCCCACACAAAGTCACACACATACCTGCTTTCATCAGCCGCTTCTGCCTCCCCCTTGCACATCTCTTATGTGGGAGAGCTAATGCAATGGCTGGGAAACATACCTTGGTTCTTCCCCTGCTCCATCCCAGCAGTGCCAGCATGAAAATCACACAGGCAGGAGGGAGTAAGAATTATCTCAGCAGGAACTGAGTGTGGAGGAAATGTGGTCAAGGTGATTCAGAGAGGAGTAGTGACCTAGTAGTGACAGAGTGTCTGTGTGACAGATCCTGAAGAGACCTGTGGACATTAGGAAGGTTTTTCAGAGCTTATTAAAAATAAATTATATAAATAAACAATAAGTGCTTATTTTTACATATATATGTGCATTTGTTGGCCAAAACATCTTACCTAACTGCAAGACAGAGACTTTGTGGACTAAATGCACAGACTTGCAGCACTGATTTGCAACATCTCAAAGACAGTGACAATTGATTTGGGGTGGGATATTTTTTTGGTTGTTGATTTATTATTTTATTTTATTTTTTTGTAAGGCCTCACTTTCTACTCTACCCATCAAGCATTTGGAATGTAGAAGGAAAGATGGCCACTGTGTCAAAAGCTGTGTGATTTGATATACTCGTGACCATCCACTCAAATTAACCACATTATTTTAACAGAAAACCTGTATTTTATCAATGACTCATAAAGATTTATTGGACTTTATCACCTAAAATCCCCCCAGAGTCATTGCTCCCTGACTTCAGGTCTCTCTTAGCTCCTAAGATGACTGAGCTTTTCATGTACCATTCCCATCATTCAGTGGTATGTTTCACCTCCATCCCACACACTCCTCATCCGTAGCTGAGCTGCATATGTGCCATCTTCATGGGAGGCAGAGTCTCAGTAAGTCATTCCTGGCAGATCAGCACTCAAACACAGCTGTTCCATGTAAAATGACCATGAAGCAAGTAAGAGAGGGTTTGGATGGCATACAGTCAATACGGACCAATAAAACATAAAGGGATAAGAATAAACCTGATATCGAGCTGTTCTCAGTATATGGGCATGGTGCACCAGAAGGTGAGGATCATGCTACAAAAGACGATGCTATAAAGCAAGCCCATAAAATAATGTCTGAAGCTGGCCATGCAGCCTTCAGGCTGTCCATTCCTCAAATGGCAAGTGGTGAACCTTAAAGACCCCTTGCTATTGCTGATATGTTCCTACTCAACAAGCAGTGTCATTTGTCTAAATGCAAAGCCTGAAAGATAGTTCCGTCTAGAGGACTATACAGGCTGTAGCTCCTGCCTGCCTCAAGCAATAAAATCTTAGATCTTCTAAGCTTACTCAAAATAAAAAATGTAGTCCTAGTAGATGAATTGGGCCATTATTAAATAGCTTGGGTAACTCTTTCAGAGCACTGATTTATATTTATAAAATCCAGACTCACTACTGGAATTCTGCATTGGATTATTGCCCTTATATATAACCTTATATATTCCCCATATATTCCCTCAGTGGTGCATGTTGTGAGCCCTCTGCATTTCGAGTGACGAGATAGGAAGCCTGCAAGCCACCACCTGCAGGGATTTAGTAAAGGTGTAATGGTTTAGTAGGACACAGAGAAGGTGCACTCTTGCCTTACTGATCTCCCCCTCCCAAAGTGAAAGTACCATCAATGTAGCATTTAAAGCTTGAACCTCATCTTGCTTAGGTTTGGAGACTTTGTTCAGATCTGAGCAGCTGCAGAGTGGAGAGAGAGAGAGGAATGCCACCCACCAAGTCCAGCATACAGGAGTGGAGACTTGTTCAGCATCAGCACAGGAGAGCAGAGCACAGGAAGAGAGATAGATGATCAGAACAGCTACTTTGACCTATCTTCAGCTGTCTTCAGACTACCCCAGATTTTCATGTAGTTCTTGAAAATGTGACCAACAGGCATCTGAAAACCATTAGGACAGAAAAGCGTGTTTGTGATTTACTTAAATCTGTTTTTGTAAGGTTTCTGCACACTACAATTCCCAATGCACTAACCTGAATAGTTAAAATTCTGTCTCTATATAGACATTGGCTTCTCGAAAGCTCAGGTAGCTTAACTAGCTTAACTAAATTACTATGAGTTTCCCATCACCTTCAGGGAGGATAGGACACAACACAGACCATCTCAGAAGCTGGATTGTGTTTATTGGGTAAGTTTGTTGCTTTGGCTGGTTGAGAGCACCTACCTCTGCCTTATTGCTTCTAGTGATACATCTCCTTTCCAAGACCTGGTGCAGAAGAGTGTATTTGTTCATTTTGTTCTCATAATCTACAGAGAGTTGATTGCTCTATTACAAGCTATGCCAGATATTTGTTCCAGGCTACAGATTTTTGTGACTGGCTCTATCCCACCATCTTAACTTAACCCCAAAATTTCTCAGTTGGTGGAAATCACAAAACTTGTTTTATAAACCTTTCTGCCTGCTGACCAGACCAGAGATACCAACCTTTACTTAAACAATGCACAAAGGATTCCTTGCTAAGCAATCCACAACCTCCCCCTTCAAAAAAAAGTCATACCTTTCCCATATGTGTGTTACGTGTTTCATATAATTTATTGCACACATGGTAAAAATATATCTGACAACATATAAAATGCAATTTTTAAAAGAAGAAGGAAAAAAAAGAATTGGCCCATTGTTCTGCTGCTTAAAATACGGGACACCACACGATATACGTTAAAATTATAAGAATATGTTGAAAATATTTTATGTCATTCCATGTAATATATTTGAAATATCATGACAGCTGCTATAGGCTGTAATATGTTCCATATTGTCTGATATATTCTAAATGTCTGTGTAATACATTTCGTGAAATACATGTCAAACAAAAAAATGCACCAACATTTTCTCTTTGCTGCAACTGAGTGTGTGTGATAAATGAATGTACTTGTACATTCATGGAAGAGATAAAGGAAAAAAATGTTTATTCCTAACACCTTTTATGTTCTTATTCATTCCCAGATGGGTAAACAACCCTTTATTTATAGCAAACAAGAGTTTCACAGAAACCATGAATTTACCCTGGTACACAAATTCTTCAATTACAGGTTTGAGATGATCAAATGCAGAGTGTACATAATACCTGGTGATTTACATAATCCAATGAAAACAAAAGATAGAATGAAACTAGACGATCGGTCACACTTGTAGCAGCCAGTTTACAAATATTTCACTGAAGCCATAAAACTGTTTCATGAAAATCATCCTTCACACAGATGCCACAATAGAGCATCCCCCACCCGAAAGCCCAACGTATTGTTACCAATTGCCTGACATTGTTGTGTTGAAGGACTTAGAATATTATGTTCCATTCCAATGCAAAAATAGAAAACCATAGGATCAAGAGACGGAAAAGATTTATTAGCTTCCCTTTCTTCTCTTTCCTAGCAGCCGAGTCAGGATGATTTCCCATTGTATAAGACACTGAAAAAATTCCTTATGTTCTTATGCTTGTGGTGCTATACAATGTGAGGGGAGAAGGAGAGACCAGCCCCAGAAATGGAAAAGGCTGCATCACAGGAAGGCAGGAATATGTTCTCTGTGTTTGCTGGTGACAGAAGGAGTCAGGAGCTTATGTTGCCACAGAGAAGGTACAAGCTAGACATTAGGAAAACTTTAAAGGGACAGGCTATCAAACCTCTCAGAGAGGCTACCTGGGAATCTGGGACACATTTTTGGTTGGAGGTTTCACATGCCATGTAGAAAAACATCTATGAGTCAAACTGATGCAGGGTGATAGGCTGTGATACTGCTAAGGCCTCTTCCCCTTCCATCCCAATCAGCGATTAAGTGATTATTAAAATGACATGATTGCTATGTCAGGAGAATATCTTAGGCAGCTTGATATGCAAAAATCCATTTTCATAGCCATGATTTCAGGGTAGACATGATACAGAAAAGCTGCTTGACACAAAAGGAAAAAAGCACTGTCCAAGAGGAAAGACAACTTTATGGCTCCCACATTTGGCCAAAATGGGAATATTGGCACCTACAACTCTGTAACCAGAGTTTGAAATAGTGACCTATAATATATTTGTGCCTCAGTTTCCCTGTGTGTGCCAAATAAGAATGTCTATGTTTCAGGTGGGAAGGTGAAATTGTAGAAGCATTTATTTCATGGCCCAAGACAGAACCAGCAGCAGTTAGCCACTTACATGCAGAACACTCTAAATATATGAAAAAGGCCAATATCACTATTCTTTTTGCAATGTAGTCAAAATCCAGTGCTGAATTGTGGCCAGATATAACACACTTCTTTGTGCTTTTACCTCATGAAAAGTATCAGGGCTTATGCACATGTTTAAGTGCTTTGCAAAATAAAGATGGGTTTATGTACATGTGGTGATACTTTGGTGATAGCCCTTCCCTGTATGTGTTATGATAGAATAGTCAGGGTTAAGCAACTTTGAACCAATTCACATTTTAGGGGCTGGAATATACTTATCTGCACAGTGAGTCATGATTTCCTTGCTGTTAGCTATTAATAACCCTTGGAGGAACTTTTCAAGCTGATAACCATTTCCTATCATTTTTGGCATTTTGAACATGTTTTTATTTTATTTTCCCATTTCTCCCAGTCCCCCAAAGGCAGCCAGATTCCCAGAACCCTTGTGGAGTAAAGAGATCACTTCCTGCCCTTCCCGTCCTCCTGCTTCCTCCACCCTTTCCAGACCAATAAAAGGACTTTAAATTATTGAGATCATCTTTTTATTTTTTTTCTGGTTCTGTTCTGTTATTTTTAATGTAGTCAGTTACATAGTACTTTCTCATTTTTTGGCCTAGATGTTCATCTCAGTATAATGGATGTAACAAGAAACAGTGAACTCTTAACATTTGAGGCCAGAGATAGCCCTTAAATTAATGTGTATGTAATGAAGCAATATATATTTAAATACATTCAAACACACACACACAAGGGTTAGAGTTCAAACACTTGCTGATAATAAAGTTGCCCTTCTAGCTTACTCAGGTCCTGATTTTGTTAAGTCTTGCGATGTCTTTGCCTCTATATCAGGAAGGGAATATGTGCCACACTTGGAAGGACTAGTCCATAGATAGGGTAGAATCAAGAGTGATTTCATTTTGCAGTTCCAGTTCTAAACTAAGTATGAAAGATGGGGACTAGGATAATCCTCAATACTTTTTTTTTTTTTTTTTTTTTTTTTTTTTCCTGAATTTCAGCTTCTGGACACATTCAGAATAAAGAAAAATCTCCATTATTTCATTCAGCCTCTCAGAAAGCCAGTAATGTCTCATTTGTATAGAGCAAAAGTGGGAAACATTTTAGCACAGATTCTCCTTGAAAGATACAAATAGGAGAGAAGAAGATCTAGAGGGATTATCAGGATTGCACTTTAAACACATTCCACCTTACAGATGCACAAGAGAGAGAATGGTAAAAAGACAGGGAGAGCTGAAGATGAAATAGCTTCCAGATGCAGCCCTTGCCCTGATGCAGCCAGATCCCTGCTGCCTCTCCAAGAGAACATCTCAGCTTCTCAGTGCTCATTAAGATCTAAAAGAGGGTCATAGACAATAACTGTGTGCCTTAAATCTTGTCCATCTAACAGGCATCGCATCTCTAGCAATCAAAGGCAGCCTGTGCTGGCACAGCCCAGTAATTAGCCGGCTGTGCTTCCAGCTGGCGTGCAGGCACATGGCAGGTTAAACAATAAATAAATCAGATTAGGCTGAAATCTGTTGAGCAAGAGTGATCCTGGCATTCAAAGCCATTTCTTCAAAGCATTGCAGATCAGTGCTCAGGTTTTATTTTCCAAAGCCTGTTATCATGGGTATGGCTACATGGTACTTTGCAGACAGACACAAGATCATTTTGGCAGGGCTTTGAGTAAGAACCATGGATTGGCTTTAGACCAGAAGCAATATAACCTCCTGAGAAGACAGGTATATGCGCTCTTGTTGTCTTGTGGCTGATCCAAGGCCTGAATAGAGCAATCTGCTATCTTGGGCAGAAAGAATTTTTCTTGCATGACCTGGGGAAATACTTGTGCTCACATGCAAATCTTGCAGCCTCTATGCAAACCAATGTTACCAGTTCTATGCAAACCAATGTTACCAGTTCTGCTCAGTGGACTTTGCTGTCTACTGCAAAACCATTCCATCAGGAGCTCAAGATCCATACATGAAAAAATATGGGTTATTTCTTTACTAAAGTCAGAGTCGTTTCAGTTTCGGGGGAAGGAAGGTAAGATAAAAAGGGGAAGGAAGGTAAGATTAAAAAAAAAATTAAAAAAAAAATAAAAAAAAAATAAAAAAAAGTGCTTATTTCCCTGGAATCGAAGAATTTGGGAACAAGTGGACAGGGATCATTGTCTGCATTCCAATGAACCTGACACTTCTCTCTGCTCTCAGACATGGCCCTGCCCTTCCTCAAGTGAATGGTTCACCCTGTAGAAGAGCCCCAAAGCACCTCCACTTTCTTTCCTCCAGAAGTGTCTGCCCGTGGTCCCTTATGTCTGCATTTCCCACAATGGTGAGAAATGAGTCTGAGATGTCACAGGCAGTGAGCAGCAAAGGACAGGGCAAACTATCAAGTCACTGGACCTTCTAGAAAAAAACTCTTGGTGTTCTCAGGGGAGAAAAGAAGAACTTGGGGCAATCCTGAGGTTAAATTATGTGGAAAGGGGGCACTCTACTTCTGAAAATGCTTATGAAAGTCTAAATCATATCAAATGTCTTTTTACTCGGCTTCTACATAATTTTCATTGTGGTGACATCTACCTGTCCCAGATCTTGGCTTCCTGTGCTCAGAGTTGTATCAACATAGCAGAGAAATCTGGTCCCTCGCTACAGAGCACACAATGCCCTAACACAGGAGAAGTGATAAGCAACATCGATGTGAAAGGGGTCATAGACAACCCACTGGCTTGACATCTCAATCCTGCTTCCCTTCTAAGCCTGATTAGAGAAGCAAGCCAAAAAAATGTAGAAAGGCAATCTGATGATGAAGGTTGCCTGCCTCTTCCCTGACATGGTCCTTGAAGGGTTGTTTCTGCAGCGGTCAAGAGGCTATTGGTCTTAGCCCATATCTCTCATTTTCCTCATGTTTCCTGATGTGTTTACTATGTAGTCTTATGAAACTGAACAAAAATTATAAATTCTCAACAAGGCTAAATGGCAGTGTTATGAAGCAAGGATTGTTCAATGCCCAGGCTTCAGGAAGCTTCCAAACAATTCATTTTCTCCTGCCATACCTCCAGGATGCCTCTTCACTTTGGGGGAAAAAATCAAGAATTTGTTCAAACCAAAGCACATAGCAGTTAACAGGTTGCTTGTAGAAGAACATTTCAACTTTCCCAGGCTGCGTTTTGCCTCCTGGAGTGGAGGGGTCTTCTTTTCCTGCTCATAGTACCTCACTGGCCAGGCACATTGCTTTAGTTAAGAGTTGTTCTACCCAGTGAAATAAATATCCCTCTTAAAATTATTTTCAGATGTAAATAATGGGTTCTCACTCACTCTCCCTTCTCTCTCCCTCCCCCATCACCCCTGAGGAGCATTCATCATGGGTTGCATCTAGAGATGGTGAAAATTTGTCATGTTTTTATCTTGTTGGAAATCTGACAGAAATCCCAACTCCAAGATGTATTTTTTTCCCATAAAGAGCTAAATCTCTCTCTCCATTTTATTTTTTTATTTTTTTGTTCCTTCAAAAAACAAACAAACAAGGGAGGAGCAAGGGTCAGAGCTCAACAGATTTGAGATCTCATCCTCCATCTGTGCCAGAGTGGCTGTAGTCTTCTCCCTTTCTTTCCCAACAAGTGCAGGAAAGGTTTACTGTTGGCATGGACATTCTCAAAGGCAGAACAGCACAAGGGCATTCTGATGCAGTTCATATTTGGCAGCTGGGGAGCTGGTGCCTTACTTGGTCTTGCCACTCTGATAACTAGTGACAGTTCAGCATCCCACCCTTCCTTCTTATCGTCGGTTGATTCTATGCTTATCTGGTTGTGTTCAGAATGGCTCCTTAAACTATCTTTATCGTTGACAGATCTAGCAGGGGATGATGGAGATATTTTATGGGTTTGGCAGTGAGAGCTGGGGTGGTGCTA
This sequence comes from Nettapus auritus, assembly GCA_011076525.1. Taxonomy (NCBI): domain Eukaryota; kingdom Metazoa; phylum Chordata; class Aves; order Anseriformes; family Anatidae; genus Nettapus; species Nettapus auritus. The sequence goes on from CM021771.1 coordinate 29,037,852, forward strand.
AATCTCCTCTCACTCCGATGACCCCAAAAAATAAAACTGGTGAAGCACTCACTCACAAATCCCTTAATTAGCCAATGCTGACATATCATATTTCAAGTGTTAAGAGGAAAATGTTAAATAAGGTTGTTTTTTATCCACTGAAACAAAAGAGACAACACTCAAATTTTCAATTTATCCTGGCTCTTAGACATTATGTTAAATTCCCAGAGATACATGAGAAACATGCATCTAGCCATATAACCTTTTCTGTTTATCTTTAAAGATTATTTAAAATTTGCAACATAATCCTATATTGCTCTGATATCCTTTTGTTTCCCCAAGTCCTAGAAGCAAATGGACTAGCTTTGGGTTTCATTTGGCTAGGGGATGTACTTTCAAGAAGCCAGATTTCCTATCCAAACAATTGGGCCAAAGACAAAGGACAGATAACTTAGAAATGTCATATCAGATCAGTCTCATTTCCCATTTCATGCTCTTCCCCAATCCCCCAACCCAAGAAGAAAATCAGCCTGTAATTCTGACTTCTTGTAGGCAAGAATGGGATGGATTTCTATCAGTTCCTCTTGACACCAGATCACTTTGGGGCAGAGAGAGTTCCTATTAATCTTGACTAGCATGGGAAATTTGAGGAGACTTTTTGATTTACATCCTTGTTCAGAGAGCTTCAGGACAGAACTCCAAGCTCTGCTGGGTTGGTGGCTTCAATGGCTTGTGCTTTGGCTTTTATCCTCCCAGCATGAAGCAAACCCCCACATTGCAACACAGCAGGTGTTACAAGAAATTTTAAGGAGTTTCATGTCAGGATCCACCAACCAGAGGTAATTAAAATCCGTAGCTATTGCTTACAGCCATGGTCAGATCTCTTTTCTGGGATCCGGCAACAGTGAGTGGTTTTACATGAACTTTGTGTTCCTTTGGCAACTTGGAATGCTGAAATTGATGCTACAAATAAATGAATACCTTTTCTTTTCCATTTCTTCTTATTATTCTTTTTTAGATAAAATAGTATTTGGGGAATTGGCAATGATGTGAGACTTCTTTTCAGTAGCCCTTTGCAGTTTCCCCACCCACAATTGCATAGCAAGCCATTGTTTAGAGCTGGTGAGGAAAATAAATAAATAATCATCACCACAACAAGCATGTATCTCCCCATATATACTGCTCCAGTGAGCCATTGCTGAAAACAAAACCGTCCTTGTTCTGTGTCATCTAACCTATCCTCTCCCTTTGCCTCCATCCCCCTTCAACGCATGTGTAACATGGCTCTATGTGAAACTCCGTCAGCGTAAGCAAGATTAATGTTTCCATGGGGGAGCAAAGTTGGCTCAGAACAATATCAGCTTTGAGAGCCCTGCCTTGTCCCCTCTCTAGAGGTGGTTGCAGGAGCTGCTTGGTACATTATTCATTTATTTATTTATTTATTTGTGTTTGAATATCTCGGTTCTTCTGAAGCAAGTATTGGCTGCAGGCCCACAGCCAGATGGAACTGAACTGCTTTCTAAGAAAAACACGAACAAGGGAATTACATTTTGATGTTGTAATTTCTTCATAGGGGTATTTATTTCCAGTGCTCTTTTTCCCTCCTGCTCCTCCCCCACCTCTGGAATTTAGTGTACAAAAGTCAAAGGAGCTATCAAACTTCTGTTGCTAGTGGTTTGGTTTGCATCTGGTTTTAATGCTGAAAGATTTGGGACAGACAGCTCCAGAAGGGGAAATCCACATGTTGGGCAGTGAAAGCAGTGGCGGATTGCAAGATGGTGCTGTGGTCCAGAGAGGAAGAGGAGAATCAGTCTTTTGAGTGGCTCTGTTCTCACTGCTTCACAGTCCTTTCACTGCTGGTGAGTCTGTAGACAAGCTGTGTGTTCACAGTGAGGGACTGGTTTGGATCCATTGACTCATTTCATACATATAAACTAATAAAGAGCCATCAAGTGGTAACTTTATGTCATTACTAATGTGGGCTACATAAGAAGTGGATGTTGAAGGCTCTGTATGGACTTTTTACATCCTAAAGAACCAATTCCAATTTAGTAAAAGGACCAGATCCATTTAAGACAACAAAAGTATTCTGAGTTACAACCTCTAAGGATTTCATCCAAAGTGTCTGCTCTTCTTGGTCAGTAAATATATTTCAAAAGCCCAAAAAAACAGCTGTGTTTTCTGAGAGTCAACTATTCTTCTTTTTGGTTGTAAAATCCCAACACATTCCCAGATACCTTCTACTCAATGCCCTCAGCTTAAATAATCCTGGCTAAGGAGGAATAAGCATTTAATAGTATTTGGCCCTTCCAGAGCATGAAACCAGAAGTATTTTGTTGATAATCAGTTTGAAGACAGGTCTTCATTCCAACAACTACAGGATAAAACATGAAGATCAAATTACTCTGTTTTTTCCACTTTTTTTTTTTTTTTTTTTCCAGCAAATGATGATTCTGAAGTAAGTACACCTTTTCGTTCTTCAGTACTGCTTGAAGGAGGGAGTATTGGTAAAATAAAATACTGACTTTAAGGTGTGCTTTATCAAAACATACTGACTGCATGAGCAGGTGTTTCTTCAGAATTTTAACATGTGTCCTGAGTTTGTAAGACCAATGAATCTTGAGCATTAAAAATATATCCTCTCACTCATTTTTGCATCTCTCTGAATAGGGGGAAGGAAAGATTAAAGAAGTGTTATCCGTTGATTTATCTGATTTCCATCATGCTCAAAAGAATGAGAGGAACAACTTAGACACTAAAAGCAATACTCTGTATTTAAGACCACTACAAAGTGCTTTTTGACTGTTTTGGGGAGAAGGAGCAGAGACATAATAGAGCAGTGAATTTATTTGCATAAAGAATAAATAACTTTAGCTTGATATTTTTCTTCAGTTCTTTCTGGATTTAAGGTGGTCAAAGCCACCAGCTGATCTGTAGAAGTAATGGATCACCCTTGCTTACACAGTTTTAAAACTACAGTGAAAACATTTTCTTTACTCAAAAGAACTGAACAATGCATGAACTTAATGCTCACACAGCTCAGCGGGCTGATCTCTTTTTACCCAAAGACTGCATAAGAAAGAGTTGATAGCGATCCCTTTGCAACTTCAGAGGAACTGACCCTAAAAGCTCATCCCCTACTGATTTTGAGGGTTTGGATACTGGATCACAGCTATCCATACAGGATGCTGCTGTCCAGGCCAGGCTGCTTTCTCTCAAGTTACTGCTTCTTCTGCCTAGTCATCAGGTTGCAGGAATAAAAGTTAAAGAGCAGGTTTTAGGATGTATCTTGGTTTTGTTTCAGGAATGAGGTATTTGCTGTTGCAAAGTGCATGACCCCAAGGAATGCTCCCTGACACTGCTGTCAGCTTCTATGCTAGAAACTGACAATACAGTCTGTAACCACGTTGGAGGGTAGATGCCTTGTCAGAAAAGAACTGGAGGCATTCATTTCATAAAGGTCCTTCATTTCCAAAGGTCATCTTTTGCATACCATTTGTTTCTAATCTCTTGGTGGCTGGTTTAGAAACAAACGAGTGCTAGGAAAGAACAAGGAGACAGAGTGGTTTGAAGGTAAAAGGGCAGAATGATCCCATGCACCTGGAGTTGATAATGGTCTCCAGCACTGAGCAGTTAATTTTGGGGCTGGGGTTCATCCAAGTAGTTTCTGCAGAATTGAGAGACGGATGATGTATTTGTGTACCATCCCAGCACCCAATACATTTAGGGCAAATGTAGCTGAGAAGGCTGTTTCTCATAGATCTTCTTTGAACGTAGCATTTGTGACTTTTTCCATGCTTGGCCAAATAGCATTATTACATGTTGCCAAGCTTCTCAAAGCCTTTACTCGTCTAATGTAACAGAAATTTGGAATGCCTCCATAACACTGCCTTATAATGTGCCCCTAACTTAACCCGGACAAACCATTTTTCAGAGACTGACTACCTGTGACAGGTCTCTCTCCTGAGACTATTAGAAAGTGAGTAAAACAGTATTAATTATAATGGTTGTTTTTGAAACATGGATATCTCCCCTAGAGTCTCTTAGCTTCCATCCACTTAAGAGGAGAGTCAGAGAGTGAAGAAATGGGATTACTTTGAAATGAGAGGGAGAAAGAAACCTCTGTAAAATAGCAGCACAGAGTTACCTGTGCATATACTGTCCTCAGTTACAAATATAAAACTACTCGTTATTTTACACACACACACCAAAAAAAATAAAAAATAAATAAATAAAAAATTCCTAATGGCTCTTTCCCACTATTATTTCCTTTAGCTCTTCTAAAAGAGAGGGGATTTTTTTTATTTTTATTTTTATTTTCCAAAAAAATAAAAAATAAAGCCTGCTACTGATGCCAGTAGTAAGCATTTAGGAGAGTGATGGTCTGGTCTAGGTATATCTTTGTGTCAGTGTATGTTTGTGCATCAATGAGAGAAAAATAGCAATATAAAGAATATAATCTCTATGTAATATTAATGAATAACATACAACCTTTTGTCCCAAGGAGAATACAAGTGATTACATAAAGAAGTAGAAGGATCTGCTTAAAAACAATGGGCCTGTGATAACAAAAGTGGACAACAAATTAACTAAAATTTCTAACAAAACCAAGGAAAACTCCTCCTAGAACAATTCGAAGTTTACTCTGACTGAGTTATCCAAGACTTATTTTCCATGATTGTTTTGCATCTTTGTCCAAATCTTGAGTATTGTGGTTTGAAGCAGTTCCTGTTTTATTTATTTATTTATTTATTTTACTTTTTTTCTTTTCTCAAGTCTGTAACCACAAGATATGCCACATTCGTTCCTTTGCTGTGATCTGTCTGTGCATTACATCTAGGAAACAGCTTCCAGCATCCTGGCGTGATAGAGATAAGCAAGGTGTGAGTGTACAGACCACAATTCCTTAGGTTTCTCATGCCTTTCTGGCAAGAAAAAAAAAACTCCCTGGATTCAAGCCTCTGTTTTGATTTACTGTCCTTAAGATGAGAAGTTGTAAAAGGCTGTGTCTAACAATTACTCTATGGTGAATTGGCCATAGTAACATTATTTTCACAAGATACCTCAGCCTGTGGATAAAGATTTTGCCCTTGTATTACATATTTGGAGCCAGTTCAGGAGTATAAGAATCTGTCCTTGCAGTTGAATGCGTCATTTCCCACCAGTGGCTGAAGAAGACTTGGGCAACATAGATGGGAATGAGGGGAGGAAGAGAAGTACAAGCCCAGAAAGAAAAGCAGAGTGGAGACGGGAAAGGTTCAGAGACTGAGGGAAGAATCAGTCTGGAATGTAGAGAAGTACCCTAGAAATAGCCACCCATAGGGACACATCACCATGTTCTTGCCAGGTAGCCACTTCTGTGGCTTTTAATGGGTGACAATGTTCTTTTAATGATGGATACAGATTATCACCCTTCTCAAGTTTATGATTACAAAAAGGATATTTTAGATAGATACTGCCAGCAGTATTAGGCCTTGGATATCATTTGCAATAAAGACAAGAATTTGCATGTTTCCTTAAGAAAAACAAACAAACAAAACAAACAAACAAACAAAAAAAAAACCTGAAAATATCAATTATTCTTAAAGCCAGGGAGGATGTGGTGTTATCTCATTTATAAAATTTTTTCATGTGCTGCTCTTCCAAAGGCACAAAGGGAAAATGCCACATTAGAACTCTCCAAAATTTATCCAGTCAAGAGTGAGGGATACATATACTGAATGCAAAGTCAATATTATGAGTCCTTATCAATTCTTATCATTCTTTCATTACTATTTGCAGTATTGAATCCTTGTTAAAAATAAAGAAATAAATAAAAAAATAAAGTAGTTTCCTGGAAAAAATCAATTAAGAGAGAAACACAGGTAAAAGAACCCCCTGTATTTTAGTTCTTAGGAAGAAACTTTTGGAAGTGTGTGGCCTGGGGGCAATTTAATGATTTACAACTCAGATTACGTACATAAAGAAAAAGTCTTCATTACTATTATCATTAATATTAACCTGTTACGAATTTAAGCCAACACAGTGATTTTGGGGTGATGCTGCATGGTTTTTCTGTGTTTGAGGCTGTCAATTCTGTATTTTCTGTGGGATGCATTATTTTCAGACAGAGAAGAAAAGTGTGTATGTTTATACTCTAAAATAGGACAAAAAATAGAAAATGAATCTGACTTGAAAATCAGTAATGAAGTGTGTAAAATGTCCTAATTTAAACCACTAGAATAGGTAAAATATACAAGAGAACACACAGTTTGTGAAAAGCAAATACAACTGCAGTAGATGCTTTAAATTGCTTCCTTGTTGCTCTTTCATAGCTGTTACTAAAACAGGAAAAGATTTTTCCATGCAGGCTCTTCATCCAGAGTGTCTCTTTTAATATCATTCACAAAGAAATACTCATAGATCTCAGCTACACCCCCACTCACCCATACAGTTATTTCAATTTCAGTGCTCTTTGCAAAAACATCTTTTGTTCCCAGCACCGCAGCCACCAGTAAAATTGAGAGCAATTCAACTTGATTTTCAATAGGAAAAAAATAATTACTTGGGAATTATTTTATTTGGGACAAATATCCTCTGGATTGCAGTGCCAGGTCTAAGCACTAGAATCACATGTAGAAGAACAAAATGAGGAAAACAAATGAAAATGAGAGACCTTTACTGCTTTGAGAGACCTTTGTTGTCTCCTACCAGTTACTGGTCCTGACATTCCAGATGTGACTTTTCCACGAGTACAGCCACCAGGTGAAAAGAAATGAAAATCACCATGAAGGTGATAAATTTGCACAAATGGCTCACCCTCAGCTTTCTGTTGTGACATTGTCATTTAACAACAGTCATTTTTTAGAGTAAACTTCTAGAATTTGAGTTCACTCAAATAAATCCCAGAAGAATAGAGAAAGAAAAAGAAAGAAAGAAAGAAAGAAAGAAAGAAAGAAAGAAAGAAAGAAAGAAAGAAAGAAAGAAAAAGAATAAAGTTTTAGCTCCAGAACTGAGTTCCTACAGCTTTTCGGTCTCATGGTTCTGTCAGAACCTGGTGCACTATTAAACATTTTCTTTAACTATACAGAAGAGGACAAATCTATCATTTAGCACAACAGATCATTGCAGAGCCTACAAAGCTGAAAAGATTCAGATCAGTATTTTGCTGTTTCTGCCTTTCCTGTCTGTTCCATGCAACTCTCACATCAATGCATTTGCTTTCTTTCCCTGTGGGTGAAATGCCGGGCATTTAGTACTGTGATAGCTACAACTTCCTAACCACATACTGCATGAAAATTTAACATCTGAAGGTATTGCCAAGAGGCTGTCAAACCATTTTGACAAGCATAAATTCACAACATTGGGCAGAAACTAAATTGAAGGCAGATATTTGTCAGCTTTCCGTCTTCTCCACTCTTTTTGACCACCTGTGCTATTGATCTAGCTTCACTGGAGCTGTCCACAGCTGCATTTTCCACACAGCCTTTACCTGAGCAATATTTATGATATGCCTTAGGACTGGTGCCTACCAGAGGGAGTGATTCGGCTGACGGTGTATGGCAGGTCTGTAGACCATGATAGGTGCATTCAACACAAGATGGCTTTCTTGCCAGGATTGATTTACTACTAAGGCTTTGTTTGTGACTGCTTAATGAGTTAATTTGAAGGTCCATTTTTTTGTTGTTGCACAAGGGCAGCCTTGTGGACAGAGAAACTGGTGACTGAAGCCTCTCTGAGGGGAGGAAATGTTTCTTGTTACTTGTGAGGCAAAGCTGATATCGTGGACCTTGACCTCTATTCTCAGGAGAGCTGTGGAGTGCAAATGTTCAATAATACCTTTCTGTTTGGGCTGCATTTCTAGAACTCCTGATACCCATTCATAGGTCAATAACCACCTAGTTGTCTCTGAATACTTCCCAGACACCAAACCCACCTTGAAAATGGCAACCTATAAATAACCTTATAGATAGCAAAACACAAGGACCAGGACATCTGCATCCAGAAGCACAGCAGACATCCAAAGCACTCCCTGAAATGTGCAATAAGCAGCCAAGCCTCCAGTCACTATCAGATTGGCAGTGAAGAGAATATTCTTGATAACCCCAGTACCAGCCCTAAAACTTTTAGCAAACAAGTCTACTCCTCCAGAGACAGAGATCACAGATGTAATTGAGCCTCCTGAAGAACATATGTAAAACTCACTAAAACATATAAAGAAAAACCTTATTAACAGCACACTTAGCTATCACATTTCACATTAGATTGGAACCTGTCCAGAACATCATGAAACTACAGCCTTTGCTAGCAGATGATCATTTGAGAGAAACTGTCCTCAAAGTCTCTCTCTCAACTTTCCAAATTGCCCTTGCCTTACCAAATTCTTTATCAGAAGCAAAATTTCTCATGGTAAACATATCACAAGTGGAGCAGGACCATGCCAAAGCAATAGATTTAAAACTTGCTGACACATGTACATACCCAATAGAATAAGAGCCCCATTCCCATCCAAAAGAAACCATCAAAGGTTTGCATCCTACATGTAGTCATTGCAGAACGTGATCCATTCTATCCAAAGCACCAAATGCCCTCATGAAAAATATGTGGGTGAAAACCATCAACCACTGTGCACCACATTTTCACGCAGACACTGTGAAAGACAGAAACACCTGGTGGGAGATCTTTTCTCACAATATCGCTTCTCTCTGTTTGACTTCTTAGTCTTGATCTTCAAAGGCATTCCACAAAGCATCTTCAAAAGATGAGCTTTGGTTGTCAAATTCCTAACTCTACTCCAACATAAAAATCACAGCACAGTAGAGCTGCTGGGTTTATGTCACAATTTCCCCTACACTATAGTCAAAACACTTGTCATACATCTCTCTGCCTCACAGAAATTATTGAATTTACAACTGTTGCTAGCATACCTTTCTGTTCTACAGGTTCTTTCTGTTCCACCTTTTTCTCACCAAACATCAAGCTGATTAACACCATTCAGTTCAAGCTGCAAAGTAAATTTCCCCTATTTTTATTGGCTGGTAACTTCCTTCTCATTTTTCAGGCCAAAGAAATCCCTTGTCTTTGTCTGCTTCTTATGATTTTCTATTACCTGGAGTGCCATCTCTCCCTACAAATCTTGCCTTGCTTATTTTGTTAACAGTAGTGTTATTGGCACTGCGATGGGCTAGTTGCATTATCTACACAAACAAAATGTGGACAGCTAAAAGACTCAACTCCGTCTGTTTCTCCACAAAACACATGTATCACCCACCGACAGTTCATATTTTCTCAGAGAGACACTGATAAAATTCTTCATGTCCTTCGTAGGCCTGCTAGCAAATGTCACTTTTCCCAGAAAGTTTTCCATCCAGTGGGCTGGCACTTCCCAAGAGAACAAAGACGTATCTTTGCTGCTGGAGACCAAGGTCTAGAGTTGAATAAGGGAAACAGTAAGAGCAAGTGAAGTTTCAGTCCGTACTTTCAGCCATGCTATATCACAAAGTAACACAACTTTCTTAACACAAGTGTTGGTCAGCAATCAGATAGCTTTCATTTTATGGATGCTCCCAGTCCATTTCAGCAGGCAGCAGATCACACTTACCACAGAGGGGTAACTAACCATAACTAACCACAGTGACATTGATCCACTTATCAACACACAGAAAGAACCAGGCTGAGAGCAATGCTTTTGAACTGTGGTTTGACTGGACTTACAGGTGATTACCGCAATAGGCTGAAAGCACCAATATGACTAGACATACTGGAAAAAAGATGGTTTTAATTTGTGTCATATAGATGTAATCAGAGAGCAGTTTGCATGTGTGGGGGAATTACTATGAGATAATTCTTGGATATTTGCTAATCATGTCATTGCTTTTCAGAATCTGTCTCATGCTCTAAGCCCTCCTGAAATTTATTAGGGTAGACACTATGATGCTCCAGGTTCTTCCACTGTAAGACAGACAGAAATTGCTACACCAGGACATACTGACAGCCCATCTCTTCTGAAAACCTCACTTTATGAGTGGTGCAGGCCACATGATTCAAGGGAAGGAATAAACTTCCCAGAACAAGACTAACTGCAGAAAATCCTAATAAATAAATTAATAATAATAATAATAATAATAATAAGTCCTTATCCAGTCCATCACAGACATTGTGTATGCTCCAGCATGAGGCTGGAGTGATTCCCTATAATTTTCCCTAAATTCCCCATAATTTTCCTAAAGTATACAAAAGTCTAGTGCTTCAGACTGCAAAAGTTACCTGTTTTTCTTCTGTGTGGGCCAGTTAGGACACTGAGAGGTTTTTCTATGAGAAAGACTGAGAGATATCAGCCTCTTGTGAATGTCATGTGTGCAATGTCCTCACCAGGATACATGAGTCACTGTCTGTTTTAGATGTTTTGTAAGCCTACAGAATGGTGGCTGCTAAAGAAGGCATCACATTTCCAAAGACAGAATGTTGACAAGATTGACCAGTGCATGATGCAGCCACTTGTATATCTTCAGAAATATTCCTCAGAGGATTGGGAATATTTTGAATCTACATATTAATACAGTTTGCAGGTACAAATTCCTCCTCTCTGTTGTGGAATCATACATCTCTGTTTTACATGAATAAGGAGTGTTATTCCCATTTTAAATCTAGATGGAATGAGAAAGAAGAGGTCATTTGCCCCAGGGAATCCAAAATTTCTAGTTAATTTCCAGTAAATTTGCAGTTCTGCATTGAGATGCAAGATGCAGAATTTAGCTTTTTTTCCTTTTTTTCTTTTTTCCTTTTTTTTTTTTTTTTTTCCTTCAGGCCTGGCAAGATGACAGGACGACTCCTACATTCAGCAGAGCAGAGAACAACACTTTATTCTTCATCTATTGGCTGCAATAAAGATAACCATTCAAGCAGAGCTGTCTGCATATAGAGAGGGACTTAATGCAACCAAGACCTCTGCTTTCAGCAGGTGCAGCACAGCCTGCTAGGAAGGATCGGAAGGGTTAAAGCAGTACTTGGTTCTGGAAGATGTACAGGAATTGGAGAAGACAGAGGAATTTGCTGGATCCTGGTGTGCATGAATTTAATAACTGAAATTATCCCATTCTATCTAGAGAGGATAGGGCCTGAACTACATGAATGATAGAAGAGTGAAGAGCCAAGTTACCCCAGGCTCAAGTGGACAAAGGTGCACTAGAGAATTGCAGCTGATCTAGGGAAGTGAACTAAGTTTTTCCTAAGCCCCAATTCACTCCTGAGAAGGAAACATCTGAAAAATCTTCCACATGGAAACAAATTTTTTTCTCCCCCTGCTGCAAGGGGGAAGAGAAGAGGGCAGAGGGTTGTTTTCCACCCAATCCCTTTCTTTTGCTCTGCAGGTTCATATTACTTGGTTTCACCTGGCCCAAAGGCAGACACCATGCAGAAAGAAAAATGCATTTTTTCTGTTTCCTGCACACTGCAATGAGTGGTATAATGTTATACAGAAAAGCCCACTGAGGCTATTAGAAGAGGACGAGAGTCAAGATCTTTTCAATATTATTAGTTATCACTTAGATTTATTTTTTTTTTTTTTCTGGAAGCAGAAAAAAATGACAGTAACAGGTCCTCATTTGAAAGAGGTGACAAAATTCAAAGCAATAGATAACTGAATTATTTTGTTGTTGTTGTTGTTGTTAATTACTTCCAAAGCTTTTAGGGTTAAAAGAGGTCTAGAGGCCTTTGCATCCAGCCTCTCTCTAAATTCATACTCAGCTAATCCTTGTCAGCTGCATCTTCCCTTGCCAATACAGAGGTGAGTGTGAGGAATTTCTGCATGTTACTTATTTAGCTATTACCTTTTATGGGTCTCTCTGTCTCCCACTGATTTTCTGGCTGCAGACAACTTGGCAGGAGGAAAACCTCAAGCAATCCTGTTCTGAAAGCTTTAAAACTTAGGCAGAGGGAAAGAACAGAGTCTGACAAAAGAAGCAGACACCTGTGAAGTCTCTGCTTGGACCTGGGTTGCTACTTTCAGGGCTGCAGCTAATGCAAAATATTGTCTGTTTAAAGCAGGTTCTGCTTATCTCATTGGAATTTGGGAATCCATTGATCTATTTATTTTATGTGATTTTTTAATGTGATTTTCAGTCCTCACTTGCATGTTTATTATAGGACTTATGTGCAGGCAATAAACAAAAGAATCTAATTTTTCCAGGCAGTACTCAAAACTAAAGGCAGAGATGGGACCTGCTCCCACAGAGTGTCTGGTCTAAGCAAATAAAGAATAGCCATGAACAGGGGAGAAAGAGGCTCCCCCATCAGCACAGTCAGCAGTGATGCTCCAGAGAGATGCAAGGAGTCAGGTAGGCAATGATCAACAAAGGAAGGCAAAGGAAGAGTTGTGGAGGTAAGGCAGGAGCTAAGAGGATGGGTCTGAGTGAACATACTGTGAGGGAACTGGCTCGAGTAGTAGATCCAGTTACATAGTACAGGGCAAGGAGAGTCTAAAACCAAATTCTCCAGATACCTCAAGCTCTTGGCTATAGCTGCAGCGTGGGTTGGCTCAGCATACAGCCTCCTGCACATGTACATGGCACAGGCCTCATGCTGGGCTACTCTCTAAAAGCCAATGCATGCTCATGGATTCTGGTTGAATCTGTGAAGTTATAACAAAGTTTTTACAGACCTGCTGTGCTGTGAATGCTTCTTCAGCAGTGTTTATTAACCTTAGCCAAGAAGCATCCATCAGTCTGGGAACAACTAGGAGCATTTAAATTTAATGATGACAATGAATATGTTAAAGAGGTGATTACAACCAGAAAAGCCTGATTTTTAACTTACTTGCAGAAGAAGGGTTTGGAGCAATGGAAAGAGAGAAAGAGATGCCAGTTATAGGAAAGGTACATATAGCAAGAGTGGAAGAAGAAACTTCACTGAGAGCCGTGTCAGAAGGAAGAAGTGGTAGACAGGGTTATTTTGTCAGGGAAAAACTTGTTTAAGCTGTGAGACAAGACAAGTCCAGAAAAGAAACCACAGGAGAATAACAACAGATAAATATGCAGAGGAAGACTTTGAATGGGGTCAGGAACTGCCAGGAAAGACACTGTTCAGGAAGTTCATTCTCATAGAAATGTTAAGCAGTTGCTGGTGTTTCATCATTGAAAGTAAAGAGCAACACTGAGTTCTGAAACTGTGCTCAACAGATTTCCATGAGCCCGTTTCTGTGTAATTATCAACAGAAAGGCAAAAAACCAAACTCATAATTTCACTATCAAGGTGCAATTCTGCAAAAAATACACATTTCAGGTACAGAGGGAATCTGAAGACATAGAATGGGACTGAGATTTCCAGTGAATGGATCTTAGGATAAAAAATCCCAGGGTTTGTTTAAAATAAATAAATAAATAAATAAATAAATAAATAAATGAGATGCAGATCATCAGTATCTGGAAGGGGCCCTAAAACAGATGAACTACTGAAGACTGCTCATACTCTGGAGGTTAAACACATAAAGATTCTTCAGTGCCCCGCAAACAGGATGGCAGAGACCCTGCAGGAAGCTTCCCCAGAACTAAGACACCTGTCTCTTCCACTCTGCCCTGCCTGGCTTCAACAGAGACTTCTGAAAAGTCTTCTCATGGCCCTCCTTGACAGTGTTGACTCCAGGAAAAACACACCTCACATATGATCTGGGGCTTTTCAGAGCTATTTTTACAATTCTGGTTATTTCAGTATTTTAGCATAAGTTGTCTGAGGGGTGAAGATCTTATCCAGCACAATGACTCATGTGGGTTACAACCAACAAATCCTTCATGTAGGCCAGAAAAAGCCATGTGTTTTCTTCATCGACAACAGCTTGTCAGCACAACTGATGCCTTGGTTACCAATCTCAGCACAAAAGCACAGAGTGAATAGGCCAGAAACTGAAACTGCAGAGGCCTGTCTGTGTGGATCTGAGATGTGATATGTGTCCTTGGTGAACAGATCCAGAACATAAATCTCCAAGGAACTCACAAAATAAGTCCTTGTGAGCACCATCCCCTTCAACACCTATACACCTCCCCAAAAAAGAAAAAGCATCTTAGAAAGTCCAGGGTGAAACATGGGGAAGGAATAAAGATGACTTTCACTGTACTCTGCTTCCATGTTATGAAACAAGTGCAAGCATTCTTTTTAGTACAGCCTTCATTGATCTGATAGCATGGCAGCACAAAAGTAGAATAGAGTGTACGGCTCTCAACTTTGTATTTTGATTCTGCGTGCTCACAGAAGGACCTGCTGGCTATTTCTGTTTTTTTCTGGAGGCTCCAAACAGTGAGGAAATTCAAATGTGTGGAAGCACACCCAAGAACTGACGGTCGCTTGAAGCAGAGATTGGCTACAGAACTGGAGGCTTGGTTTGGCCAAACCTCATCAATCAGACTTTGTTTTTGCCAAACCAAACCCCACACCAGAAATGGTTTTGGAGTCAGCTTCCATTTTCTTGAAGCCACCAAAGTCCTGAGGTTATTCAAAGGTCTCTCTATCACCCATCTGCAATCTAAACCTTTTTTCTGGAACGTGTTTTCTCCCGTTTGCCTTGATATGCCAACAGAGGGTAAGAGGCCAAGATTGTCTGCAAGTTTTTCAGTGTTCCCCAGCTCTGGACGTGCCCCAGATATTTTAGGAATAGCCTTTCAAGTGGTGGTTTGGCCCTCATAGGCACAGGCAGTTCTGGGAGGAAGAGAGTCTCATGTTCATAGAAAATAAGATTAAGAAACAAAAATATTGAGCAAATGGCTTTGAATCTGGAAAAATACACTCAAGTTGGGGTGAAAATTCCAGTTGTTTTTAAATGAGCTAATTTGTTCTTTCCTGTACATCAAATATGGGAAGAAAAGGGGAAAAAGAGAATAAAAACAAAACAAAACAAAACAAAACTTTTGCTTTTTAATCTGACAGCTGCTCCTTCTGGAAAAATGATGTTTTTGTGCTTAAAGTGTTAGACTGGGACATAAGAGGGCTGGGTTCAGTTTGCTGACATGCCAAAAAATCCCTGCATGACCTTGGGCAAGTCACTTATACTTTCCCAGTTCCCTTTGAAAATATTGGGGCTAAGAAGAACTCCCTGCTCCTGTGCGTCCACTTTCATTGCAAGGTCTTTGGAACAGGGCTCCTATATGTTTGTGCAACACCTAGCAAAGATATGACTGCTCTTCTAATTGGAGCTCTGGAAAGAGTCTGTGATCCAAGTCATATTAACATCTACTATAAATTCTGCAAAGTCCAGTTCTGGACTAGAGTTTTCAGCTTAGGCCAGTCTTAGACAGTAGGGGATTATATCATATAAACAAGGCTGTAGATGTCACTCTCCCCTAAGAGGCATTCTCTCTCTCTGCCTTGAGCTGTGTTGTTGGTTTAGGCTATTGTCAGAATGCACTTGTTCACACTTGTGGGATATTTAGTTTAAGAAAATCCACAGGCAGCCCCAGGTTATTTTGCACTCAGAATATATGAAATCCCAGGGATGTGAAAGGGGCTGCCTTCCAAATACCAATGTGATTTCAGATGAGGTGCAGGTCAAGCCTCTACCTGGAATTCAATGTTTAAAAACCTGTGCTTTTGCCATTGTTGTTGGTTGTTGTTTTTTGTTTGGTTTTATTGTTTAATTATTAAAAAAAAAAAAAAAAAAAAAAAAAAAAAAAAAAAAAAAAAAAAAAACCTTGAGTGTGAATCAGGGAGACCACACACATGCAGCTGTTTCTCACCGCCCATGATCTGACATGCCACTTAACCCTTGTGGTTTACTACCAGCATTCACCACACTGCTCACTGAGAGCACTGAGTCTCTGCGCATGCTGGGGGGGAAAAAAAAAATCCCCAGGGAATTCCCCAGATAGTGAGGTCTTGTTCTTCAAAATTCATGTGAAGGACAGCAGTATTGGATGTTAGGAATGGGAAGACTTCAGGTGGGAAAAGAAAGGCCTATTCCCTTCACTGAACCAGAAGCCTTGTGTTTTCCAGGGCTGTCTTCCAAACCAAGCACAGCCTGTAGAAAAAAGCAGTAAGGACCTCAAGTGAAAGCCAGCCAAGCTTCTCAGGCACTGGTGGCTTTGACAATTCAAGAATGAGGAACTCAAGATGAGACAGGGTTGCTTCAGTCATCACAACCATTCCTCACTGAACACAGACAACCCAGGAAGATTTTTCTAGGAGTATTCTTTGACCACACACTTTGGATAGACATTTCCCTGTATCCTCTCACAAGCTTAAAGATCTGTAATTAAAGACCAAAAGACACAGATTGCATCATGCCACCAGGAGAGAGAGGGAACAATGGTGAAGACCACCTGCCATTCCTGCAAATGCAGATAACTTAATGTGTAATTGTTGTAAAAAGAAAATGGAACTGTTTCACTGGACTGTGCTGAGATTTGCACACTGTTGATGGTGACATTTTTGGGATCTTCCTTTCCAAAGTCCATACAGGTTTGCCTTCAGATGGAAGCTGGAATAACGATGGGGAACCATCACAGAATCTTCTCCCTGACAGGTCTCTCAAGTACTCCTGGTCCAGAAGCTGTTGTTTTTTCTTGTGCTGCTACACACCACAGAGAGAGACAGGTGACTGTTTGGGGCTAGTTTCCAGCAGTGTTCACAGATAAGCTTTAAACAGTCTTTGGAGGTAAGAACCTCATGAATGTGAATATAGAGGGAGTTTTCATTGATGATGTTAGTCACATCTGCAACACAAGATTGGTTCATGTGTCTTGAAGATGCTTGAAGGCCCCATAC
This sequence comes from Nettapus auritus, assembly GCA_011076525.1. Classification (NCBI taxonomy): domain Eukaryota; kingdom Metazoa; phylum Chordata; class Aves; order Anseriformes; family Anatidae; genus Nettapus; species Nettapus auritus. The sequence goes on from CM021771.1 coordinate 29,054,556, forward strand.
AGAGCTAACAGTCAATAACAACAACAACAAAATACAGTACTTTTCTCCTCCAGCCTTTCTTCCTCTGTGTGTCCACCCAGTGAATCAAGAATTACAAGCAGAGGCAATGCCTTTCTTGAGACCAATTGACACTGCTAGAAAAAATCCAGTCATGCTTTCAGACCTGCTAGCCCCTTGTCAGAGTCTCCAGTGAGGTGGACCAGCCTAAGCCTTGAAGATGCTAAACAGTGATAACATGGTGAATTCACTGAGCTCTTTGGAGATGTGAGGATCACATACTGATGTAATTCAGGGGTGTTTAGGCCTGGAACATGATCCCTTTTTCTTCCCTGCCTGGTTTTGCACTGGCTGGCTAAAATAGTAATGGCTCAGGGCTGTTACCATAAGATCACTCAGCAGTTAATCTTTTATTTGCAAAGCTGTTCCTTCCCATAGAAGTAAACACCCACCTTATCAGACATACCATGGCAAAGGATGTTGTCCAGCTCCCCACCTGCTGTCCTTCCTCTTATTAGTGGCCTCCCTCCCCTTTGCAGCCATCCCCACCCACCCTCTGCTAGAACATGCTGCACTCCAGCAGCCCTGCCAGTGACTCTCATGGATACGGCATAGTCTTTCCAGTCCAGCCTTTATCAGGAAACAGCGTGTTCCCTCCAGGGATGGGAACACAGTGAGCAAGCAAGCAGTGTGCCTGAACCCCCTTCTCCATGGCACTGCATTGCCCATACTCCCTCCAATGCCCCTTGAAACTCTGAAGGGCCATGAATGAAACCTCAGATGATTCCTACTGTACATAGAAAGAAAACAAGGAAAGCGTGCCTCCAGGCCAGGAACAGTCTTTTCTTGTCATCGGCAGAGACTGTTGTACTTATCCCTTTACAGTGTATCTCCACTGTCAAGCTCTTTTTCACCTCTCTCCATTAAGTCTCCAAGGGCATCCTCAGAGGAGCCTGCTGAGAGAAATGCACCTGGCTTGATTATAATTCCTCTTCCCTGCTGATGGAAATCTAGGGCCTGTTGCTGTTTTTAATATGGTGATTTTATTAGAGAGGGGCCAGATCCACTGGCTGTGTAAAGCCACGTAAATCCCATTGAAATCGCTTCCTGTTTAGCTCTAGCGAATGCACAGAACATGCTGTGATGCTGAGTTTCCTTCCCCACTGAGTGCTGCAGATTATACAGTGGGAAGATTATCTGCTAGCAAAAACTCTTGTCTGAAACTGAAGTCCAGAGATGCACATTATCTGAGGATCTGCCCCAGAAACTGCAAAACAAAGAGCTTCAGCAGAGACTGTACTGAAAATTACAACAGGTATTCTTCCTGTTCACCAAAGGTAGGGTTTGTTATTAGACTTAATAATGGCTGTATAATCCTGTGTATAACCTCAAAGCACCTTGCACAATAGATCCTATGCTTGTTTCATGAAAGGGCTACTGCAACATTAACTGTGGTGTCAATGAAACTATTTCTATTTGTTTATATCTAGAGCTCGAGTCATAAAGAGTCCCTCTCTCACTACTTGACCATGTCTCATCCCTCTGACCAGGCAATAATAACCCAGTTAAATGTCTTCCTCCCAGCTGAAGAGGCACTCAATTTTTTTTTACTGGAGTTCATGTTACTTTATGAATTATTTCTTGTTTTCTGCCACTTCCAGTTAATTGTTTGCTTGCTTTTCTAAGAGAGACAGCTGAGACTATGAATCCCTGCAAGGACTTACAAATTCCCTGCCATCATGCGCAGCTCTCAAGGTCTTCAGGACTGGTAAAGATGTTTGTTCCAGCCCCATCTCCCCATACAAGCATCAAATTCCCATGCATAGTTGTGGATTCTCCCCTCGTCATTTTCAATCTGTCTTCCAAAGTCCTGCTCACATCACTGAACTTCTCACTTGCACTCCTCTTCTCTGCTGGGTAACACACAAAGCCCTCCTTCCTTCCAGATTCCCCCCAACACAAATAAATAAAATGTACTTCTGAGCAGTGGAAAACAGTTTGTGGCTCATTCAAAACACCCATGGACTTTCTGATGCAGCTCATGCCATTGCCATCCCTGTCCCACATGACAGAGAGAACAACTCAGGGTGTGACCTACATGTTACCTGCTCAGCATTGCTGTCTGTGGGACAACAAATACTGAGAACTGCTGGTCTCAGTAAGCCAGTAGTCAGCTTATGCTAGCAACACAGAGAGCAAAAAGGAGTGGCATAATTTTTTCTGCTTCTTCTCCTGGTATGCTCCCACCTGGGACTGCTGCTATACTACCATTCCTCCTGCTTTATCCCATGCTCTGTTCATAACATGTTATTTCTCCCTAGAACCTCAAAGCCAACTTGAGTACCCACCACTACGTGTCACATTTCAGTCATTCCTGGTGCCAGCAACTCAGAGCACCTCTGAAGCTCTGACCTGCACTGTGGTTATTATGTTCCATCCCCGCATCCTCCTGACACTGAAGTTATCTGTTGCAGGCAGAACACTTTCCACTACAGTTCTCACACACAGAAGGAAAAAAAAAAAAAAAAAAAAAAAAAAAAAAAGCATGCTCTCTGAAAAGGAGCCAAGATCACAAAGATACAATTTTACAACCTTTATTTTTTTTATTTTTTATTTTTTTTTAATGCAGGTAAACATTATTTGGAAAGGATTTCAGGATTTCTACCTCATGGACTCTATCTAAATCAGTAAATAATCTGCTGGAAAAATTCCTTCTCAGAAGAGCCCAGCCTGCCCCATTTCAATTGGTGACCAGAGCTCTGTCAATGGATTTATGATGTGACGTCAGTCCCAAGGCTCAAGTGGCAACTTTCCTATTTTCATGCATTGTTTAATAAGCTGTTCACTTCCCTTCACTAACCCAAACTTTATTAAAAGGGGGAAGATGTACTCGAGTGTTTCTCCAGAGAAGACAAGCCATTTAGACTTGATACTGAAAAGTGGTTCCCCATGGTAAGGAAATGAAGAACTGCAAAGTGCTTAGAGAGACATATTTAATGCCTTAAACTCTTACTTTGAGTTAACAACAAGCATGGTCTTGGCTTTAAGGAAATAAATTGATTCTCAGGCTCCCTTATTTCAATAATCCGCCAACAGAAACTCAGCTCTGGCTTTTTTCTCTCCAGCTGATGATACAATAATGATTTTTTGGTTTAATTTTTTATTTTAAATTAGATGATGCAATGGCTACAAGATACCAATGTGTTTTACTGGGTCATGTGTAGAATAATATATTTGTCCTCATGAGAGCAGGTAGGCACACACTGTACCACAAGAAGAAAGCAAAAAGCTGTAAGGAGGTTGTTGTTCTCATGAAGAGAGCAGTTATGATGCTCAGAGAAGGAGAACTGGCAAAGCAACAGGCAGCCTTGGTGACACAAGTCATCAGGAGAGGGAGAGAGCAGGGGTGGGTATGATTTCTGGGAGGACAGGTCAGCAAGGAATTGGGAAATACGTTTTTCCATTGCCACTGTAAATCCTTTCCTTACTTGTAGTTTGTTGAATGACCCTGGGTGTGGGGAAGGACAGCTGGACCCCAGCCTTGCAGAATACATCTATCACAGGCAACCTCCATGGAGCTCCCATCTACCTGTGTTCCATACAACACAATCTGGTGTCAGATGTGTGAACAATCCCTACCTCGTTGCTGGGGTCAGCTGCTTGGAAGCATGATGGGGAGGTTAGGGCGGTTGCTTTGTTCCTAGTCTGAGCACAGCACAGGAAATGTGTGATCACGCCCTCCACCAGCTATGAACGCTTGGCCCCAGCAGATCTAGTCACACGTTTGGCTTCCAGATGTAGAAGGAGGCAGCCCTTCAGAGCACAGTCTTTCTAAGCCTCCACACAGATGCGCATGCACTGATACCTCCAAAGTATATTCATTTCTCCCTGACAGGGAGCTCAATGGAGAGCTGAGCCCCTGTCTGAACTTTAGAGAGGCAGAAAAAAAAAAAAAAAAAAAAAAAAAAAAAAAAAAAAAAAAGTGCAACCCTTTCTTGGAGAGGGCTCCAGGACTGCAGGGAGAACAGAAGGCACACTGGTTTTTATAGGCATGCTTTGCCCAGTTTCCTTGGCAATATCCTGCATTTGACTTTCAGTGAGTGGGACCTTGAAGCCTGGACTACCAACAGAGCTGTTCTTCTAGCTTGACTAGCAAATGAGAGGTCCCTACCTATGAGATGTCTCCTGTAGGATCTTCCCCAAGCATGAGTGTATGCTTACTTGTGCAATAGTGACGAGGTGGAAGAGTCAAACAGATTGCAAGATGTTGACTGGTTCCTAAAAATAACCTAAGGTCTACAAAACAAGACCTTTGAAAGCACTGAGTTCACTTAGTTCAGAGAAGAGAAAGGATTGAGAGTTGTCATAAAAGGTTGCTGCAAAAAGGAAGTAAAAAGACTTTTCTGCAGGCCTCTGGAAACATCATCCACTCATGTTAGACATTAAGAAAAAAATCTCTCATTGCCAGCAGATGAAGGATACTTCAGCTGAAGTGTAACACTGAAAGACAGGTTAGAGCAGTATCTGTCAGGAACAGATCACAGAGACAAAAAGTGGCCATGAGCCAGTGCAATACATAGTATATATGGCTTCTTTAGGTCCCTGTCAGCCCTATGTCCTGGCGCTGCTTTTGTTTTGCTTGTTTGTTTTTGTTTCTCAGAGTGTGAAGTTGCTTAGCTGCACTTGCAGGAGGAAGAAGATGTCACAGAGCCTTTTGGTTTGTGTCAAACTCCTTCCTGCTTTGGAACATCCATGGGCTGGTTCAGGAGTATCTATATAAGCCGTGCAAAGCACAATCCTAAAAAGTACTTTCATTACTGATGAGAATACTTTCCAAAAGAATTTGTATACTATGGAGGCAAAATCAATCACCTTTGCCTGAATTAGATTTGGGGAAGACTTTAACCCTTAACTTCTGACTGTAACATGTCTGAGCTTTTTCTAATTGCAAGGAAAATCTGCCCTTCTAGAAAAGCCAGAGACAGAGATAAGACACAGGAGACTTGCTCCAACTTGCCCTGTTTATCTTGTTCAATTTAAGAAAGCATTCACTTACCTAAACAGAATATATCAAGGACAACTCTGGCAATAACTTTACAGTTATACTCACCCAAAGATATTAATCTAGAAGGTACATGGGGAGTTCATAAATAAATAACAATAGGCTTCGTACTCAGCATAGACAGAGATTTCATACTGGGAAAGAAAACATAAGAAAGTAGACATAAGCTGAAGTCAACAAAGACTTAGATCAACTGAATACTCATGAATTTTGAAATCAGAAGGGTGCCTGTGAGCTCTCATCTGAACTCCTGTGTATACAGGCCAAAGAATTCAAGTGAAGCTTTAGCATACAGCTAGTAAGCTCAATTGAAAATCAGGCAGAGGTTTTAAGAAGACATTTAGAAAATATTCCAAGTTTGGGAAATCTCACCACAAGCCCAGAGAATTTGTTATAATGATTAATCACCTTCCATTGTTTAAAAATATAGTAATCTGAAATTTATTTCTAGACTAAATTTGTGTCAAATTTACTCCCAGCTGCTAAGTCTCATCATGCTTTTTTTGCTAGACCAGGATTATCCTAAGTTAGCTGTGGTCAGGAAAGCACTCAACAGCTAATGGGGTGATACTGTAATGAAAGAAAGAAAGAAAAATATTAATATTAAAGAGGAAAGTAGCATATCTTATCCAACCCACTTGCTGTGCTGCCTGTGGCTGCAAGCCACTTCTGGAGACTTGACCAACTGGGTGAAATACCGTGTATGGCTGAGGGCGAGTTGCCCTGGAGTGATTTATGAATGATAATTGTTTTTATGAACGCTGCATGTAGTGAGATCCAAATGGGTCGCCAGTGCTCTGCACTTACTTACACTGGTCTGGACTAGAGTTCCTTATGTCCAATGGGGGCTTTTTTGGGAAACACCACTATGGTATTTTATGGCTTTAGAAATGTTATTTGCCAGTGACTCTTTCCCTGACTGTAGCCTACCTACTATTCTCCATAGTCTTATCACTGTTTCAGTCTGGCAAGATGATGGTTATCTGCTGCTATATGGAACAGCAAGCAGTGGGAGATGGTCTGGGGGCAGGGGGTTTCAGAGATAGGAAGTCCTGCAGCAGCCCCCAAGGCAGTGGGAGGACATTGCATGGTGCCAGAGATGGTAAGTTCTGAGAAATCAGACTATTTTTTAATTTAACCTATTTTTCCCTTCAGTGTTTTCACTTGAATAAAATAAGCTATTGCTCTGGAAAGGCTGCCTAGGACTGGCTACCCACTGTCAGCACTCAGAAGGGAAAGATATTACCTGAATTGGCTCACATTATCACATTAAGTCTCATATGCTACAGCCCTTTGCCAGGCCATAAAAGGGGTGGAGATGTGTGCAGCTCTATGCCAAGGATCACAAGGGTTTGAAGTTTGTAGCTGGGTTTGAAAAGAGCAAAAGGGGAAAATGACTGCTCAGCTCCAGCATCGTTATTACCAAATGTGCCTTGTCTGGCATGATGCTGTCATCTCTTATACAAAACTAGCTTGAAAGCACTTGTTGATGAAAGAGGCAGGGAATGATGGCTGGGTGTAGAACAGAGAGATGGTATGGCAGCTATACGTAACATGTCAGGAGTGTTCCTGCTAGGAGCTACTGTAACATTAACAATTTAAACAAAAGCAAATCTACATATTGTCTAACCAAAACTAGCTGAGTTCAGAAAGGGAAAGAGATAGGTTGTAATTCTACAGGAATCCTCCAGTGTCCTTATCTGGGACAATTAAGCATAATTTTCAACTGTACAGTCCTAGAAGAAATTGAAGATGTGAAGTCCATGCTTGTGTGCAGAGGTGTGTCTGTTCTGCACAAGCACACAATGCTTTTAGCAGCTGCCTGAAGCAACTTCCCTGCAGGGAGATGTCCATCCATCTACCCAGCCACCCACTCCCCCAAAGAATCAGTTTATTCACTGAGATGGATCATTTTTTCACTCATGAGGAGGCAAAGAAAGTAGGGATGAAGCAAGAAGGCTAGGAAAGAAGAATTGACAAATTGGTATTGGCAGATCAGTATTTAGGGAGGGAGGACTGTACAAGCAACTGAGGAGATTATGTTAAGGTTTTCATTAATAAAGACAAGTGCTGGGAAGGGGGTGAGTTCTTCTTTTAGATCACATGGAAAATTAATCTTCTCTGGGTGTCCCAAGGGATATGAGACTAGCAGAAGAGATCTATCCTGCTTCAAATTTTGGCATATATCTGAGTACGCAGATTTGGACTGTGCCAATCCCTGCCAATGACACTTGAGTCAGAACAGACTTAGCCTGATCTATGCCTCCAAAGCATAGCTCTCTGCAAAGGCTATGAACACTCACACTTTGACTTGTAAATGGAACAAATTTCCTCTGACATCATGAAGAAAGAACTGGGGGCTTGTGCCTGCCTGCATCCCCTTCATGTCATTTTAAGAGTCGCTTTTAAGAGCATAAACACTTGCTCAAAATTAGCACAAATGTTTCCTTCATCGGCTTGCTCTGACACTAATGGGTAAACCATATTTCCATGGTGCACATCCAGCATTCTCACTGCACAGCTCTCCTGTCACTAACAGCAGATGATGCGTTCAAATGAACAATTGGCAATAAATAAAAATGACAAGAGCAAATTACAAAAGCGGGAGCTGTGGCCTGGGGAATACTCACAAGCCAGAGAGGCATTACAGTCCTTTCCCCTTTAGGTTGCTAGTATCCACTAACACCCAGTTTGTCAAGCTGGGCTGACTCTTTCTTGTCCTTGGGCCTGGAGGACTCCTACAGAACTGCAGGGCTTGTGGCCAGTAGGAGATCCCCCTCCCCTTTCCGTGGGCTGGTGTTTATTTCTTTCCTACAAGTTTGCTCCCCACTCACATACTTTTTTCTTCACAGTTTTCTCATCTGACCTAATTTGTAAAAAATCGAAAGGTCTTCAGTGCAATCAGCTCTTGACCCATCTGCATAAGCAACTTCATAGTGCAGTGCAGCATGCACATATTTGTATGGTAATAATTCTAATTGGCAGTGTTTGTCTTTACGCATTAATAACACTGTAATAGCTTCCAATACTATGTCAGCATTTTGACCAAGAGAACTTTCCGTTCAGTCCTTCAGAGCTCCATGCAAAAGCTATCCAGGACGGACATGAATTGAATGTTGTCATTAAGGAAGCTTTTAGTCTGTCGTTGCTGTTTTGAGTGCTCAGGTATGTGGAAGAGCAGGACACCGTTTTCATGAACTAGTCTGGACTCAGTTTCTAAAAAAGGTTTGCAGCTCTGGGCCTAAACTCGAGAACCTATGTGTTCCCATCCATTCCTCCACCGTGGCCAACAGTTCCGAGAAGAAAATAGTCTGTGCTATCCCAAAATAAATGGCTTTCGCTTGTATTTCCCAATATCCACTTTTTCTCCAGCTGTCTCTGGGGAAGGAACCTCTCTGTTGAGACAGGCTCTCTGCACTACCTGTTGACACAGGCTGCCTGATCAATAGTCAGCATGCCAAGGATAAACTGAGCAGTCTATGTGTGAATTTATAAGGCCATTTCATAACTTCCTTCAGGTTCATTATGATGAGTCCTCCATCCCATAATACATGTAAAAACTGGGGAATACTTTGGCAGCTGAAGCACTAAGATGATTATCCTTAGTGAAGAATCAATATTGTCCTTGTGTCCTTTCTCTTTTCAGGGAGTTCAATTATGTCTTGTGGTAGTTTATAAGGTTGGGGAGTTATGGACTGATTTGTTTTGCTTTCCCAGAAATCAATCAAACAAACAAACAAAACACAACAACAACAACAACAACACTGTGTAGCTTTCAGGGGCCAAAGTATGCGATCTGCCATTGACAAAAAGAGTGGTAGTAGGTAATAAGAACAAGCTACTAAGGTGCAGACTTGTACAGACATGTAACTAGGTCCTATTTGGGATGCTCAAGTTAACTAATATTAAGTGCCTAATGTTAGCTAGAATAGTTTTCAGAAATTTTAGTTAAAATTTTAATTAAACTTGATTTCTGGAAGCAGGTTGTTAAATCAATGCTTGCCATTAAAAAAAAAAAAAATACAAAACAAAACAAAATAAAATGAAACTAAATCCAGAACCACCTGAAACATCCTTAGAGTCCTTGATAAGAAACTCATTACAATATTTGACATATATACTGTTCATGCATTTACTTCTCTACATCCCAGTGAAGATCAGCTTTTCAGTCTTGTTTCTATGTAATCACTTGATTGTTGCATTCTATTAAAGCAGCACTGAAGTCACTTTAACTTGTCAAGCTTTGGCATGGCATTTAAAGGATATTAAGCAAACTTTTTCTACTAATGTGTCTTAATATGCCTTTCAGCACCCTGCATTTCTAACGATACCACATGCAGACAAATAATCCAATAGAAGAGTTAAAATATACTCATTAACAAGGAGGTGGAGGGAGAAAGATAAGCAACTAGTCAGTACACCTCTACAAATTAGTACCTACCAAGGCAAATTAGTTCCTGCTAAGGGTGGTAAGTATTTATAGTATGTTATTTCACCACTGGGAGATGTCATCAAGGCCTCAGTGGAAACTGTCAAGTGATGAACACAAGAACCATCCTAAGAGGCTAGATAGAATATGCTTCATCTCTTAGAGTTCTGCTTGAATTTAATAAAGCTTCCCTGACTTACATCTGGGAAAGGGTTACAAGGAAGGAGTGAGACTGGACACTTTTATTATCATACCTTGAAAGTGAACTCACCAAGAAAGAAACAGGAAGAAGGGAAGATTAATTTGCTCTCAAAGACTTTTGATTAGAACAGATATTTCCAATTACATGTGATTGTTTTATCTGAATATTATATGTATCAAAGTCATTTAATCTGTCAGTCAGATCAAGTCTTCATCTCACATCTGGAAGAGGAAAAACAAACAAGAGAATAGAAGGTGCTGTTCTCAATTACAGTCCTGCAGGCAAATAATAATTATTGATTTTGTTATTGTGGAGGAAGAAGACCCAAAATGATCCACAGAAATGGTCTATTAGAAACACTGGTGTATGAATTTAAGTTTAGACATCGATAAATTGTATTTCCTTAAAGTAACTGGCAGAACTGCTTCTGTCCATATTTTTTCAACTTTGTTTTGAAAAATAAATTTTTTTAAAAAAAAAATCAGTTCAACACAGAAGATATTCAAGCTGTGGGGAAAAAAAAAATGTTTCCATTGAAATTTCTGGCATTTCTTTAAGAAGTACTGCACCTCAACCCTCCCTAAGTCCAAGCCAAAGAAATTGTTTTTGAAAAACAGAACAAATTCTGGCTTTGTTCTTTTACTCTCTGCCCTTGTATTTATTTGTTTGTTTGTTTGTTTGTTTATTAGGAGAAAAAACAAATGTTTCTACCAGAAAGTGACTTTAGGATTGTCAATTTTTTGGCCATAGCTAAGTCATAGTTTTTGATTATACCTAATAGGAATAACTTTTAAAACTCCTGAGCCATCCTCTTTAGAGCCTCAGAGGAAAATGTACTGGTAATCTTTATATTTCTGGGTTGTAGCTCCATTTTAGCTTCACCCCTGATCAGGCCCTAAGATAATAGGATCTGACTGCTGGCATTTAGAGAAGGTGCCAGCATATGGGAACCAGCTTCTGCTATATTGCATAGGAAGAGCAAAAGCTGGCAAGAGTTGTAGGCTAGAAAGCACGCAGCAGAGCTGAGTTCCAGCACAAAATTCTACAGGAGGAGGATTTTTTAGGTCACCTTCATTGCTCTTAAAGATAGCATTTCAATGAAATGAAGCTTTGCAGGCCTCCAACAGTTTTCAGCCAACAGGTATATTCAACCCTTAAGAGATAACAAAAGATAACTAAGAAATACTAGCCATTCCCATTAGACTTAAGTAGCTAACCAGAAGCCTGTACTAGCAAGGGAAAATACACATGGAACCACAAATTCATAAGGATGAGGAAGTAAGGTCCTTGCGTAAGAGCAGGAGACACAGAGTAGCCACCTGGAGCCACATCAGTCGCAGCTTTGCACAACAGAAGTCTTCTGCTCTTTTCTCTCCCATGTTGCTGCAGCGCAGACTTCTCTGGACTGCTGTCAGAGAGAAAGTCATCTTGCCATGAAATTATTCCCTTTTACAATGACAGAGCATCTGCTGAGCAACCTCTCCAAACCATGGGTCTGGCAGAGCAGCAACCTGACCAGGAATCCCATCTCAAGTTTTGCTGTGCCTATACTTCACTGAAATGAACAAAGCAGCTCTTGCTTCTATATAAATTACTGGCAGATTATACAGGCTGCTGAGTACAGACATTCCTTACTTCTCATAGTCCTGCTAAGGACTGCAGCCTGGTAGAAAGGAAACCAAAATCAAACACTCCACCATTTAATGAAACTCTGGTTTCAGTGTGCCCATCCACAGTGGGGCCAATCCAAACTTGTCTGAGTTCAGGATTGATGTTGGCCTTACACACAATGTGTAGGTAAACTTGGCAACCTGCTGCTTTTCAAAGACTTAGGGAAAGTCAGCTGGATGCTCTTGTTGGCAGACAATGTAGCCTCTTTGAACTAATCATTGGAGCAGAGGTCACCTTAATGTGCAAATAGCCTTTCACAGTCTTTCATAGGTGCTCTATCCCAACTTATTTAAATAGGAGTGAAAGGCTCTTTTTTGGTCATTTACTTTGTTCTACAGCAGAAGATGGGATGTTCAACTTCTCCACTGATTCTTCTGTCAAGACCACAAACTTAAGAAATGTTTTAGCAGTTACTGAACTGTCCATACAAATGCCAGGTGATGGAGGATTCACCACATCCTTTGGCATATAATTGTTTTATCAAACTTTCTTAGAAAAAAATAATAATAAAAAACCCACCTGCAATTTAATACTCACAGACTTCCGTCTTCTGTGTCTGGGACTGGATCCTGCAATCTCTTTATCTACTCAGTTACACATTCAATTTTTCTGCCTAAATGCTGTTTATTGGCAGTGCTCAAGTCCCCTGGTTAAACTTTTATAAAAATAAGTTTATCTAGATCCTGTATTATTAGGCTGCTAGGCATATTTTCCATATGTGAAAATGATACCAAATTTAAATCATAGATGCGATGGTTAGTGCCACCAAAAGCCAGGCCAGTCATATATAAGATGCTTAAAATTGTGTCGCATTTAAATGATGTCATTAAAAAAAAAAAAAAAAAAAAAAAAAAAAAAAAAAAAAAAAAACAGCTTAGCCATGTAGATCCTTGTGGCAATGTTTGTAGGAAGAGGTAAGGTTTTTAATTATACCTGATATAGCTGGAAAATAGCAGGCACGTGCTGTCAGGCACATGAGCCCTTTGTCAGATCTGAAATACAAGTAAAGCACTTCAGGCAAAATACAGGTTGAGAACAAGTTGCTTTGAGTTTATTATGTTAATCAGTCAATTTGAGAGAAAGATGTGCTTTGTGTTGTAATTCCTCAGCTCATCACAAGTGCAAGAGTACTTAAATTCCAATGTGCTGATATGCCTAGGACATACTTTATTTTACATTTTGCTCATCATTCAGCCTAATAAGGAAAACACCCAGGAAGTGAAACTGAGTAGAAGCAAAGTTCAGTCGATGCCTATCGCAGTGCTGCAGTGTCTGGTTGCAGACACTGCACTTGGGAATGCAGACATCTTCAGTGACATCAAATACCTCCCTTACCCTCCCATAACAAAACTGTACTCATTGGCCATAAAAGAGACGTCAAGGAAACTGTTCCACCAAATACTGGTTTTGTGATAATCTAAATGGACAAGCCTAAATTCACTTTACTGGCTTCACAGACACTAATTTTAAAATAACGTAATCTGTATATTTTAAGGGCAGGGAGACCCATTAGATCATCTGCTCTGACCTCCTGCAGAGCTGAACGTTGTATTGTTTAATAAAAACCAACTGTACAAAGCAGGTGCTCTAAGCCTGACCCCTTCATTTCTCACTCAGTGCTGAAGCGTCCTGTTCTTTTCCACAGTTACTTAAATATTTGCATGTTGTAATGCTATACAATATGCAGACAATGTCCTGACCTGAACTCCTTCAGGGTGCCAGTATCAGAAAAGCAAATATTTATACAAACGGTTGTGATAGTTAAGGTAAATAATGAGGCAATAACAGCAGAGCAGAGAGATATTTCCTGGAGGTTTAATGCCTAGCCAGGAGGAACTGATGCCCTGAACTGATCTTGGTCAGTTATTAAATGTCTTACCATTGTCTATAAATAGATCATTGTCACTATTGTTATATAATGAAAACAGAACATTCAGTATACATTTAGAGCACTTTGGCATATGGCTTTGTTTCTGTGTCACAATTAGCACATACATCATGGACAATAAGCGTTTGCAAGATTCCAGCCCTGAGTAGTTGGATCATTTCTCAAAAAAAAACACCATTTCATGTCAAAATTCCTCATTGGCTCACGAGCCTCTTGCTCTGAATGACCTGCTGCTTTCCTGAAAACAGGAAAAAAGGAGCCTGAAGGAAGGGCTTTGTCCTGAGGTCCCATTTCTGTCTCTCTGAGTAATGTTACTGCAGGACCTATGGGTCACCTGGCAACATTAAGTGAGTATTTAATTATCCCTGGGAAATGCGGTGTCCCATTGCTGTGGCACTGATGAGCAAAACACATAAGACTCACAGATGAATTTGAAAAGCAAATTCTTTAAGGCTTGGACATTTTTCTGAGCCTAGTCTGGAGAAATCTTTTGTGCCTCTGCCAGTAAGACTGTTTCACAATTTTTTCGGTGTTCTGCCTATTGCTTTGATCTCTTTTTTGTTTCCATCCCTGCCTAATCTTCCTGGTCACAGGAAGCAATGAAACCAAAAAAATGTTATCTTTAAAACAGCAACAAAACCTCCAGAGTTATAAACCCTGTTACATTTCTGGAATCAATGCATTTTTGTACATCACTCAAGAAGCGGTCTTTGAAAGTCTTTAGGTTCATTTGGATCAAGAAGGTGAAGAGCTCTCCTACACCTTGACCTGAACCAATACCTCCTCTGTCACAATTTGGAAGGACCAGAGTCTTTCTGTGTGCAACCTCCTTTCTTTAGTTTCAGACCATTTGAGGATCTGGTTCAGAGCAGACAACTCTGAGACCATTTCCTGTCCCATTTTTCCCCAGAATCAGCCAGTCTAGGTCCAGAGCTCAAAGTCAGAAGCAGAATAGATGGGAGAGAAATACAGAAAACATTCATCTCTCAACATTAAGTCAGAAGTTCTCAATTTACTTTCAAGATGGCATGGCTAAGCTCTTGGAAATATGCATGTACATACCCTGTGGATACAGAGAGATTTGTCATTTTTATAGAAGTTTGAAATATATTTGAAAGCTGTAAGATTGTGGCCATCTTATATCACAGGCTGTTTCATAAAAAAAAAAAAAAAAAAAAAAACACCATAGTGGTCCATTTATAGAAAAAACACACACCACTCTAGCTGATGTGGGTAAAACCAAATACATTCCCTGCCTTTCTAAAACAACACAAACAACATGGCTTTCCACCCCCCAAAGGGTCATTTACATAAGAGAAATAAAACTAAAGAGAAAAACATTGTCCTAGAGGAGGAAGTCACAGACACAGAAGCAATGTTTCCAACCCAAAATTGTCACCTTGGGGGGGGGTGGTGTGGACCGAAGAATGTAGCAACCAATGGGAATACTTTGTGGCTATGTAATTTGCTAAACTGAGGCGCACTCAAGGAAGAGAGTTGATGGAGGACAGACATTTATTTAATAAAGGAAACTTGAATGCCATTGGAATAGCCACAGTGGAACAAATCCAGCCAGGAGAAGCAGAAAAGTGGTCATGAATAACAGGAATCTCTGGTCAAGTAGCAAGAGACTGCTGCAAAACCTATCTGAATAGTAGGAGGCTTCCAAAAAGACATAAATACAAGCCCATAAGGTCCCCAGGTTTCCAGGACCACCAAGGATGCCTATAGCCATCCAGCTTACTCTTGAGACAGCACTTGACATCACATCCATATCCTTCTGCTCTTCTCGTTTGATCAGTGACTGCCAGTAGTGTCCAGAGCCACATCTCCAGTGTTTCGCAGCTGCTATCACACTTTGCCCATCACCGCAGGACATAAACGCTTCATCTTAGCCCTCTTTTACATCATAGCAATTCCACTCTCTCCCTATTGCTCATACTAACACTCTCTTTACATTGAAATTTTGAGCATGTTTAATAATAAAAGTTCACTGTCCATATGACATGCAGAGAGAAATTGTCTTTGTTGCCTGGATCAATCTACCCACACAGGAAAGCATTAAATATCATAGCATCTTAAGAAAATTTGAAATAGAGATTTAATTTTACAACACAGACAGTAGAAAACACGTTGAACATTTACAGAAATATGTGAAGTTTTAAGTGAAATTATTTATTCCAAGTACAATCACACGAGTGTATTATTACTTCCATACTGACCCACTTGCAACTACATTGATATGAACTTGACCAATGTATTTCAACAGTATTTTCCTGGTGGCATCTGGCTGCTAGACTGCATTCATATCTACATTAATTAGTCCACTGCAGGATGTCCCTGATAAGAAGAACTACCATATGTCTGATACATAAACAGGCCTGATTATAAAGAACAAGGTGTTTTTTTGGGGGTACCTCTATGTGTGTGTACCCTCAGCTAGTTTTTGGAATGGTCTATTTTTCACCTCTTCCAAATTCATAAGAAATATTATTCAGATCATCTATGTCAATAACAAGTTTTGCCAAGAATAAAACAAAACACAACATATAGGCTTCCAACAGCATCTTTTACTGAAGGATGTTCCTTTTTGAACGATACCTAGACTGCTAAGAGTCTGAAAGGCATCATTCTTACAAGAACTTTCAATCTGATAAGTCATCCTTCATCTTGGGAATTTGTTTCAGATGGGGACCAAGCAATAATTGCCGTCCTCCTCCACAGACTTGTCTGGTAATAAGAAACATGTGCACAGCTGGAGGGGTGTGAGGTTGGGATAGGACTGGTGGTGGAGATGTGCACGTTCAAGAGCAGATGGAACACTGCTTTTTATTAAGAGAGAAGAAGTAGATTCAAAACACCTGGCAGAAAGGTGCTTGGTTTTTCCTTCAGTCTCATGAAAGCCATTGTGACAGTGGAAGCACTTACATGTAAAATAACTCAAAAGTAAGGGGGAAAAGTGTAAATAGGAAAAAAGATTGGAAACTGAGGAGCTTTCTTTAATAACTCTGAGAGGCTGGGTAATTAAACAGAACTGATGTTGCCTAACTGCACCGTGAATATGCAAGTTTTCAAATAGTAAAAGTAAAATTAGCTTAATTTGGAAAAGATGTATCGTATTATTATCTTGGAAGACATCTAACAATTTTAGAAAGCCATTAACCACTTGGAGACTATATCTTTCCAATGTCCACACCTATGAAGTTACCTAATTTATCACCCCTAGAAACAACCCAAATAAAATATGGCAAACATAAAACAGCCAGTGGGCCAATCCTTTGCATTTAAGAGGTTTTGAGAACCTGGGCACCAGTTTCCTGAGGCAGAATATCATTTATCATCAGAAAACAGAGCAGACTTTTATCAAGCTAGACAACTGTTGGAAATAGCTGGGAAGCAGTTGTAATGGAGATAACTGGGTAGAATTCCATAGAAGAGGCTGAATCAGAAATTCTTGCTTGTACAGAAACTTCTGTGATATAAAAATTTCCATAAAATGGCAAGAACCACCCTGAAAGGAAACTAAGCACAATGCCTTTGATGAAAAAGGAATTGATAGAAAAGTACAAATTTCAAAAATAAACTTTTTTCAAGTTTTTCATCAGATTGCCTTGATTTTTTTAAAGATCTATCAAAAAATACAATGCTTTGCAGGATGATCCTCAAATACTGACAAATGTATCAGCATTACAAATAGAAAGCATTCAGCGTGTTATGATCTTACCCTTTTCTTCCCCTGGGTTAAAAGACATGCACCACGAAGAAGTGATTACAGCAATGACTTAAAATTGCTTCAGGGACAGGTGTGAAGAATAGTTGGATGTTGCTCCCTTACCAATACTCCTGTAACCTCAGAGCCAGTTGCCTGTGCTAACTCTGGTTCATGCACTCATAACTTGCTGTGATTGATATTGCACATTTCTTTGTCCTTATTACTGACCAAGGCCATAAATCCCAATTATGGAAGACAGTTGAGTTCAAGCTGCTGCCATATTTCACAGCAATGCTAACACAGAGGTTACCAAAGGTCACCTGGGCCAGAAAGCAGGACTACAGCACAGTAAACCTATATCTTCACTATTCCACTGCAATGCCTTGCAGGCTGAATGAGCTTTGATTACCCCCTATCAGAGCCCTAGGCCACATTCTTCTCGCAGAGTCAGGGACAGAAGCAGGATACCCGATCTCCTGTCTTGTGAGTTGTGAAACGCTCTGACAAAGTGTGTGTCAGTCCCTTCTCTGGAGGCTAAATGAAGTGGCAGCCATTCCTACAGCTCAGGCAGCTGAAGGGTGAGCCATCGTAAGGGGACAGGGAGTCCTGTGAATAAATAAATCAGTTCAGCAGTTGGCCTGTACAAAGGAAGACTACGCTTTTTTTTTTTTTTTTTTAATGATAATACTTATTCCCTTGTTTCATTCAAACTCTGAAGACCTACCTATTTAAATGTACCAAATGTGTATTGAAAGTTTGCTTAAAAACTCCAAAGCTCTGGTCAGTGATAGATAGAATTGCTTTGAGACACAACACTTACAGAAATTTTAATCTATGATTTCTAAAATACAGAAGCAGCAAGGATTAAAAAAGAAAAAAAAAAAAAATGGAAAACAAGAAAAAAAAAAAAAAAACTAGTTACTGAATTCTTTTACATTGTTGCCTGTGTGGTAATATCTACATCATCACACTCCTTCAGATTATAACAACCACCAGAAGCAGATACCAAAAAGCTCAGCATGTTTCAGCTGCTTCACATTGACCTCAGAAGCCAATTTCTCCAGAGTCTGTGAGGAGAAGATGTATTCCAATCAATTCCAATCATTTGTGATGCCAAACACAGCATGCACTGCAGCTTACGTAGAAGGAGATGGACAGTAACCCAGTAATAAAAGCAGTTCAACCATCCTGGACTGGAGCACTACTCATGTTGAATAGCTTCTCAGACCTGCAGAGCACATGCCAGCATTCAGAAGAGATGAGAGAATTTTTTTTTCTGTTTCTGAGGTTTGCAGACAGGCAGATAACAAGTGTGTGGGGGGGGAAATGTTGCCAATTCCTTTATGTTTTATGAACACCCTTCCAAAGGTCAGTCAGCATGCATAGGAGACTGGGCACATGCAGACTGGAAAAGCTTCTTCTATTACAACTAGAAGGTGAGAGGAACTCCACATGAGCATACAGGCACATTTCTTCTACATTGGCTGTAGAACGAGTAAAGTTTCTGCCTAGGAATTCTACTAAGAAACATGGGATGTGCATGGCTGGGTTTCCCAGCAGCTGGCATACTCAATGATTTTCAAGTGCAAAGATGTTCCTTCTAGAGATGGATGTCTCATACGAGAAATCCCTATAACAGATTAATAGTAATTCTTCCAAGTAGACAAATATCTTGTTCTTTCCCCCAGGCACAAAGTGCATACATGATCAAAACAAAAGCTTTTGTTATAATGAGGAATCAAAATGAACCATCAAACATGCATACGGGCATATCGCACACCTTGGGTGAAGGATAAATCAAGTTATTTACCTGGTCATCTGAACTTCCTCAAGCATAAGACTATAGAGGATTCTGCCCCTGTATTGTAGATTTGGCTGGTATCCAAACTACGTATCCATCTCATTTCAGCCTGTTTGCTCTATTTATACCCCTTGAAGCAGAAGGCTCAGCATGCCCTACACTCTCTAAAGATCTGGGGATAGGAGGGAATATTCCCTTAATTATCATGTATCCCAGTGGTATATGTCACAAGCCAAAGAGCATAAAGCTCCTGGCCTGATTATCATTCACATGCTGTGTGGAATTTATTAAATTCCTTATCCCACAGCCATTTAATCAGTGGTATTATCGGAATGAGATATTTACCCCACTGGGTGGTATGGACTGGGGCAGGAAAGCCTGCCAGGAACAGCTTTGCTGATGCCTATTTATAAAGACAGTGTAATTTTCTTTCCCCCTCCCTTTGCTCAGTAAAACCAGTTAGTTAGAGCTCCAGCAACAGAGCAGGGTTTATTCTGTGTCTTGTTTTCTGCAATAAATCTCTACTCCTGATGCGTTTTGATCCACAGCCAGTTTAATCTGTCTATTGACTGTTAAACTGTGTTTATTGTTTGCACAGGATCTTTAAGAATTAAACCTTTTTTTCTCCTTCTCCCAGATCCACGCTGGATTTTTAAAAGAGATTTAGAGCTGAGCACCTGAAAGACCCATTTCCTCCTCAAAGTAAAACTCTCACGGCATTAGCCCATCAGCACTGCCCCAAGTCTGGCTGTCTGTACCTGCTTTATGCAGATTCAGGCTCCTCACTCAGACAGACTACAGATTCCTTGCTGAGATTGCAAATTGCAGCCAGCTATTGTTATTGCTTACATCTCATGCTTGCCCTTACCTGTGACTTGGACTCCAGAGCACCACAAATTTTTCTGTGCATAGTGCTCAATGACAGTTTCTGTTCCTGATATTGAAGGACTGTGTGCATCCCAACCTACTAAGCATTTAAAAGACAGGAATAAGTCATGTGAACTGATGTTCAGGGAGCCTAAACAGCTACCTTTCATCTGATTTTCCAGAAAGATGTCCCAGCCTTTGCTTCCATTGGCTGTAGGTTAAGTTGAATCTATAAAAGTATGCAGCATCTTTGCTCTTTCTCCCTGAAGGACTTGCATGTCTATTCAGATATCTGCAGAATGCTGTATTAGATATATCTCCATACAGGACATATTTCTGGAGCATGGATAAGCTGATGTCCTGAAAGTTCACTTACCTCCATAAAACCCCAAGGGAACACTACAAGTAATAGAGGCATGGAGAAACATCTGGTTAGCCAACATGTGGGCCATAGGAGTAATGAACCCTGCTTTTAATAGGTAAGTCTGCACCTGCATAAGATTTCCAGCTTCTGCACCAGCAATAGCTCCTGAGAGGGATAAATAATTAAGACAATAAGGCTGAGGTGGAAAATGGCTGCGATATTTGCTTTCCTTAAGAGCGCATTAGGGACATGCATAAAATCAGACACAGTTCAGTTTGCTCTAACTGAACTTTGATTGACCCCAGAAGCCCTCTTAAATGAACAGACTGGTGAATCTACCTTCTGTAATCTGAAAAGGAACTGGTTATTCTTTGGCTGGTCCTAAGGCCTTGTGACTCTGTCTCGTTTGAAATACAAGAACCGCCCCCCCCCCCAAAAAAAGTGATTCCATGACTACAAACTATGTGGGCCATCACCTCTGTGTTGCACAGCCATCTCACAAGAACTTGCTGTGTTCTATGGCTATCTCTGTGCTGAGACATTTGCCACTCTAACATAGAAGCACAGTGCAAAGACCTGGCTCTGGGCCCTGGAAGAGCCTGGGCACTGTTGCACCAAACCAAATGTGGTTCCTATTTCTGTACTTTATTTTTAGGGAAAAACACCATCAGCTTTCAGTTGAAATAGCCTCCCCCACATGAAAAATTTTACAGATGACACTGATCAACAGTTAGGTGGCTGACAGCTTTAGTTTCAAAAGCAAGCAAGTTAAAGTAGTCAAGTTTGGCAAAGAAGGACTTGGAGGGTAGACAGAAGTCGCTTGCTAATGTGCACTAAAATTATTTGAGTTTCTCCAAGAACAACACACTATGTTGTAAGCAAGAAGTCTTGTTCAATTTGGAAACCAACTGATGCTGTAGTCCTTCTTTGCCTTCCGTGGAGCCAAACTGAAGTTAAATTTCTGACCTTCCTCCTCTTGAAGAGCCCAGCTGGGACAAAGCACGTTAAAAGCCTGCAGGCTTTTCACCAGTGCTCTACATCCTTTTGTGCAGAGACACCAACACTGATCAGGTTTCACACCCATAAGAAACAGTCTGGAAGACATTCAAGAGCTGAGAAAAGCACTTCAGAGGATAGCTCATTATAAAGGTGCAGTGTGGCTGGAAAAGCAATGATGACCTCTTGAAAACTGTTCACACTTGTAGGTTCTAGCATGTCTAAGTCTGGGGTCAACATCTCTTTGCTCTGGGCAAACACAGAATTTATGAATGAGGGAGTCCAGGATAAAGAGCAGCAGACACAAATAAACAGGGAAGCAGCAGTAAACATTGTAGCAGTCTTTTTCTGTAGCTCTGCAACTGCCAAGAGTGCCAAAATTAAGGGAAAACCTGAGTACCTAGTTGCCTCCCAAGCCAGGAATTGTAAGACGTGGATTTTATAGGTTCCTTTTCCATTAGCATATAACAGGCTTTCATTTCAGGAGCTCTGGCTCTATTTCTCACCCTCAGCAATAATTATACAGGTGATGTTAGACAAGTGAATTGCTCTCTGCCTCAGTTTCCACATCTTTTAATTTTTGAAATAAAACTCAGAACCACATTTAAACACGATCCTTTGCATATGTGCCCTCATCACTGAAAGGAATGAAAAACTTCCAAAATAAACTAACCAAGCTCCACCCCAAACAGAAGCAAAACAGATACAGCATACCACAGAGTATGAACTTAATTTATGAATCCTGCATTCACATTTTAAGAAACTCAGTGTATAATTGGATCTTGAAAAGAAATTGTTACTCAATATAAAATATGAGATAAAGTAAATAATAATAAATAATATTAATATTAATAACTGTAATAATACCCCAAATAATAACTCAAATTTCAAACAAAACAGGGAAAGTGTTTTTTAAAAGTGTTAAAGACATTCTTTCCATCAATATTTAAAGTATCACAGAACTAACTCAGATAATAGTCACCTGATATTTCGAACTGAGCATAATCAGGTGAAATACATGGTTTCCTTACTGTACTAGGAAGATGTTTACAGATCAAAACATGCAAGATTCACAGGATGGCCACATCATACTCAACTAATGGAAGATTTTTTTTGGAGTTTTCACAATGCTTTTACCACGTTCTGATCAAATGTATTCCAGTGCCTTCCAGGCTTTAACAGACTCTTTGACTTCTGCTAACAAAAATCCAGAGGTGGGAGACTGGCCCCAGAGCTATTACACAGGTGAAGTGACAAATATTTTCTTGCTTGCCTACAAACAATCAAGAAAAAAAAAAACTTCAAATCTTATGTACTTTTATGAATATTTAAATTTGCAAGTTAGCTTTAACCAACAGTTTTCAAAACTAAGGCTGCTGATTCTGTTACCCAAAATGATAAACTGGCACAGAAATGATTCATATTCTTTACTGCAGCTCTTGGCCTATATTTGCTGAGAAAGTAATTGTAAACATCTGTCCTGCAGGGTCACTGACTGACAGATCCATACTAACCTTCAGACATATTTACGGCCAAGGAGGTTTCCAAATGTAAAATGGTGCTCTGGGAGCATAGAGGCTGGCCGACTGCTAGTGAGTCACAGCTGAGAAATGCAGTACAGGTATGAGCTCATAAAACCTTCCACAACCTGCAGAATCTAGATGTGGAAACCATATCGAGGAAAAACCCCCGTGCCACATAAAGGCTGTCTGAATAGCACCAGCTAATTGCAAATTAGAGCTAGCCACTAAAAAAGGAAGTATCTTTGTGAAGTACCATTGTGTTGAAACGAAATGGAAAACTGCAAGCTGGGAGGCTGAATAACCTGCATACAGAAGCACCATGGGAGTACTGTTCTTGCTGATAAAGGACAGGAAAGAAAAGATGGCCTTGCTTTTAGGAGAGAGTATGCAATTTGGAAACCCATGATTGAATCCAGTTCTGCTGAAAGATTTCCTCTTTAAGTTTGATCAAGTTCCTCCAAGAACACACATGGACACAATCGAAAATGGAGCTTTTAGCCCTTTTCTACTTCTCAGCTACAACACTGTAAAGGTTAGAGAAAGGGTAGAGCTTCAGGGTAGTGAGACCAGAGAAAACCCCTCACATTCAGGCAATCCATTTATTCAAAAGCTGAGTTTAAAATCTTGGCTCTGAAATGAACAAATGTTCTTGCTGGAGTCTTCCAGCAAAATGGAAACCCTCAGAATGAGACAGACCTGGAATCAGTCAGAGAGGTGTGAATAGAGTTTGTAAACATGCTCTCCCAATTACATTGCCATTTATAGAGAGCCTAACAGAGTGACTTGGGTAGCTGGCCAGCATAAACATGTATCATTTGTATTATAAAAGCACAACACTATGCTATGAAATGCCAGCTAGAATTAGGAAACCCAAATTAGTTTCACATATTGCTTTAGGAAGACTTTGACTGAGATCTGGAGTCTCAGTCTGGATCAGCTCTGATACCCATATTTTGATAACAACAGTGAAAAAATAGTCTCAAAGAATGATCTGAAATCTGGAAAAAAAAATGCTTTAAAGTGAAAGGAATGCAAGATTCTTTTCCTAAATTGTGCTTTGGTCCCAAAAGAGGCACAGGAGAATACAGGGCATAAAGACAATATCAGAATACTTCTTACTTTGGGTAACAGAGCCACAGGCACATCCTGGACACTTACCAGCTTTATTTTCCTCCTCCTCCTTCTCCTCCTTCTTCTCCTCCTCCTCCTTCTCCTCCCCACCATTTTGGCCAATCTAGACTAGAAATGATTTTGTTTTCTCTTTGTGTAGCAGGGAGGGTCAAGCATTTCATGGCTCAAAGCAGTGGATTCTCTACCACTTGAAACCACTATACTTAAGTTAGCTGTCGCTGTAAAAAATGTTTCTCAACTTGTGCATTGCAAAACCAGGGTTAGATCAGGGAGGGGAAGGGAGTGAGGGGTCAGAAAGGAAATCATGGGGGTTTATGAGGCATTGAAATGTTATTACAATCTAAGAAAGCCAAGAAATCTTGCTATTCTCCTCCCTGTACCAGCTTCATCTCCAAGGTCAAATATTCCCTGCCAAGATTTCAGAAAACCTGAGTACAAATACGTTAGAGAGACTTCACCGTGTTATCACCAGCAGATATTTCACTCTTACTTTTATGGGGAGTCACAAAAATGATTGACTTCTACAAAGGGGTTGTGACCGAAGGAGGCTGAGAAACTCCATCCTTGCTGAACCAGGAATTAGGGGGGGCATGAGTGCTATGAAATGTCATTAAATAAAGCCATATACATATTACAGTTGAAGTATTAATCCCATATTTAAGCATTCATATAACTTTTATACAGGACTAATCAGTGAGATCAAATTGCACAGGTGATTAAGTAGTTTTCAGAATTTGAGCCTACTTTTTTATTGTTTTGTTTTCTTTTAACATTATGTACTCCATTCTGTAGTCAGAACTATGTAAACATGGACAAAACTCTGTTAAATGTAAATTAATCTAAAAGAAACAATGTTCCTCCCTTTTTGTATCCACTGAATTCAGGGAGAGAGTTGTGTCAAAAATTGCATATTTTAACAGAGTTAAGTTCACAAAGAGATGTTGCTTGGTAGTGGCATCCCATTCTGATTTCTAGAAATACCTTGGAAATAGGTGTCTAAAATAAAACTGCCACAACCCTGGATTTATCACATCAAGTGCAAACAGGATTGGGATGTCTGTGATAGGTTCAGAGCATTAATCTCAGGAGCAGCAAGTGTCTTCTGTAACAGAAATTAATCTTTGCAGATTTTCTTCAGAAGTTGGGTCTGTTTTTCATGTCTTTTTTTTTTTTTTTTTTTTTTTTTTGTTGGTTGGTTGGTTGGTTGGTTGTTTTTTTGTTTTGTTTTTGTTTGTTTGTTTGTTTGTTTTGGTATGACAATCCCTTTTCTCTCCAGTAAGTTTCTTATAGCCAAGACTATGTGAAGTGGCCTGAACAGAAGCACATTCTCACATGGATGAAAATGCATCTTCCTTTGTTCCCAGAGTATACTGAGCATATCACACACAGCAACACCTGCAATATCTCTCTACCTCTCTGGCACTGACTGGAATCCTTCTGGAATGGTTTCTTAGTCATCTTTCTGCTCATAGAGGTGCCCTACAGGCCCATTTTCTGGCTTCCCAAGGCAACCGTGCAGCTGGTGTCCTCTAAAAAAGACAAACCAAAGCAGAGGAAGGTTCTTTGAATACACTGACAATCTAAAGGGATGTAGAGATTGAGAAGAAAAGACTTACTTGCAGGCCAGGAGCTGACTGGGTTTTATCCTTTGTTCATTCTGAATTGCAATGTGCTAATGCAAAGCGAGGTATTAGTGATCACCTCCTCCCTTAGTGTGAGGAGCGATCTTCGTGCCAAGAACCCGTCTTCCAAGTCAGATATCTGGCTCTGGAAGTTCATCACCAAGTACCTCAGGGGTCTTTCCACAGCCATGTGAGGAGCACAGTGGGTCATGCAATTCAACCCCGGAGGTGGCTCGAAGTGGAGGAGGCAGGAATTTTCAAAGGCTATTTCTTCCTTACTTGTAGCTTCCTCTCCCCTGAGCGTCAGCTGAGAAAATTTTACATGCTGCTCTGTTATTCCTTTTGCGGAGGCTTAAAATAGCCTAAAGTGCTTGCATTCAAAGATGGCAAGAACACTGTAGAACCTTGTTGAGTCCCTACCTCAGAGAATCTCAAACAGCAGTTTAAATCAATTTACAGTATGAGCCTCTCCCAAATCCCCCTCCCACTTCCTCACCCACCTTTCTACCCTGGAGTGAATCCAGGTCCCAATCTCCATCCTGGATCATTTCAACTCTGAAACAAAGTATTGAGATACCAGGGAAGGGGCCCTAGCTTCTTCCATGGACAGGCAGCTGCTGCTTCTAAGGAGGGACAGAAGGCTGCGGTGACATTTGTTGTGGCCTCTGATTCAGCAGCCCTTAGGCTGCTGAAAGCCCCAGGTTTGGCAAAATGTCACACTTGAGGGCAGGTGGCAGCAACAGATTTGCTTCTCCCTCTGCTGAAACAGATAAAATAAAGATCCCCAAGTGCTCCTCAATCTGTTGGGCCTTTTGCACTATTCCATTAGAAACCTGTGGCCTAACTCAAAGAAATGCATATGCTGCACATCTGTGAGGGGATGCACTGAAGTCATTGCCAGCAGACTGGAAAATGTGCTACAGCCACAGTGTTGTCTCCCAGGCTGCTGCTTCATTTCGAGTGATTTGCACTTTAAAGAGCCAGGAGACTCCTTGACTGTGCTCATCTTTCTAGGCCTATAAAAACTGACAGTGCAAAGTCAGACAGAATGATTTCATTATGTCAATACACGGCAACTTCTAGCTGCATCCAGCATGTTACTGGGGGGTGGGTTGGTAAGTGTATCAGAAGAGCCCCTCCGTTCACTGTTCCAGGATCTGGAGATCCAACTGGCAAGTTCGTACAAAAGCTCAGCTCCTTTTTCCTCAGAGTCTCCCTGAATTGATATAGGGAAGCAGTCCCCACCTAGACACACCTGAGAGTTGTACCTATCCCCTACCCCTCCCAGACTGGCATGTAAAATGGATGCTAACTCGTCCCTTTCTCTTCACGTGTTGTGACCCTCTGGGAGAGCAGCATTGGGCAGGTGCCAGAAACCACAAGCTAGCTGCTGGGTGAATTTGCTTGTAAAACTTAGCAGCACATTATCTCTGTGGTATTTACTATTAAATGTGCAACTCTCCAGGTAAACATGGACTGAATCCAGGCCCTTTATCTTCTGTGCTGGAGGTAATTTTCAAAGAAGGCCTGTCAGAGTGTCAACCTCACTGTCAGTCTTTAAAGCCTGGGACAGAGACAGGGCAGGAAGAGACCTGGTGTAACGGGAATGCTTGCAGGTAGAATAAAAGTTCCCATGCACCAATTCGTGAACATTAGCATGCACTTTTATTTTGCAGAAGTCATCTGTAGAAAGAGGGAGGGCAGAGGAATTTATTTCTTCTGATCAAATATACAGGTTGTACCTGGAGTCTGAGCAGAACATGCTGGTGCCACTGTCTTTGCCCAGTGTCATTGATTACTACACTCTGGGAAAGACAACGGGAAAGGTCTGCCTTTAGATAATTCTCAACTCAGAGAATAATGTTCCCATATGGCAAGACCTCAGCCAGGAAGAAGCATCCAGCTTTACCCCTCAAGGATGAGAGAAAAAATGTCAATATCAAATGGTGATTAAGACTGGGTGTCTGACATCCAGAAGCACTGGGAACTGCCCAGTAAAACTCATTTCCGAGAAATTAAATAACATGCTGCCAATGAAAAGGAACATGACCACTGAAATGGGGTTTAACACAGAGAAGGGAATCAGCCAATTACAAGCACCTTGTAAACATCCAATTGGAGTGAGCAAAACTTATGGGGGAATTTCTTTTTGCCTAAGGACATTTGACCACAACCTTTAATAATGTCTTCACATTTCACAAGTCCTAATAACAACAGCTTGTGTTCACATAATGCCTTTCATCCTGGAGCAACCCAAAGTGCTTTACAAGTGACTTAGCAAACTATATAACAATATTCACCCCCTCATCCCCCTCAAGATTGAAAACTGACTGCAACTGGCAATGTTTTCCTTTTGGTTTCCAATGTTCCATGAGTATTTCTCTAGGCCATTGCTATTATTTCTTTGTTTTGTTTTAATAGCAAATTTGATAGCATGGGAAAAAAAGGCAGCTCTTTTCTCAAGGACAGCTGCATGAATATAATTAATTTGGGGAGACAGGTCAAGAAAGAAAAAGAGAAGTTTCATGTCACCCCCAAACAAAAATGTCAGTTTTGCTTTCCAAAAGAGGAAAAAAGAAAAAAAAAATCCACTTGAGTAAAGCACAGAATGTTTAATTCACTGTGAAATAAAACCTTTTTTAATGTTTTCTGAAGTCTGAAGTTGACTCAGTTGTAAAACAAAACAGATTTAAGTTGGCAAGTGGAACTGAAACATTTTGACTTTTCAAAATGTTTTTTTTTTGGGGGGGGGGGGTTGTTTTTTGTTTGTTTTTTTTTGGACAGAACTTTAAGAAAATAAGGAAATCCATCTCACCTGGTGTTCTACTTTGCCAGGAACTCACAGCAGAGCCTAGGAACAGTTGAAGAAGAGGAGAAGTACCCCAATTCCTGCTGTTTTCTTCACTGTACACCTGAACTAGAGGTAGAATCTTAAACAGCCCAGGATGGATTTTTTCCTCCATTAATTCATTCAGTTTAACTCTCCCTGAATTTGTGTAAATTGTATTAACCACAGCATGCTATGGTCATGGATTACATAGCTTCTGCCTTGTGCACAGAAATGCATAGTTCTGGTTGTTTCAATTTGCCTCTTGGTATTCTACTAGAAGCAGAAGACGTTCACTGAAACAATGAACGAGTGGACAATCACTCTCTATTCGTTATCACCATGCCAATAATCATGTTTCTCTTCCCACATGGAATAACCATGTGTGCATCCTCTCTGCTCCTGCAGAGGTGCTGAACAATTTTTTCAGCTCCATTTTTGTCCATTGGAATCTATAGTTTTGTACTATATTAAATTATATAAACAAATGCATACAGGGGATTCTGTGACAGCATATTCTCTTCATGTACCCTGGGCTGACATTCCCCTACCATTGGAATGTATCATGTGCCTAAAACACAGTAATAGTACTGTATTTGACCTCCTACAGTAGCAAACGCATCCTCTTGGGGCTAGTGGATATGATAAAGGACTACAGAAAACATGCACTTTGGAGAATATACTGTAGCATCTCAGCTATTCAATCTCCAGCTGATTCCTCTTCGTACAATGTCTGTGTGTTACAAAGACGCCCACATTTTTTTCTCTTGCCTACAAACAAGACTAATGAAAATGACAACCTGTAGGCGTATTCCTCTGCAAGAGACTGCGATATTCCTTAAAGAGCTTGCTGGATCACCAGCTACTGAGCTCAGGAGATGCTTCCTCACAATTCTGGAGCAGGGCTGGTAAAAGGTAACTCACCTATAAAATGAACAGGAAAATCCTGCCCCAATTCCTCCCTTTAAAAAATAAAATAAAATAAAATAAAATAAAATAAAATAAAATAAAATAAAATAAAATAAAATAAAATAAAATAAATTCAGAGGTGTTGAGAAACACACTGAGCAGAGCACGAAGAAAAAACAGCTCATTCATCCAGCCTTTACAAGCAGCTGGGCTTGAGCTGAATGGGCTTTTGCTGTATTCTTTGTGTAATGGTATATTATAAAAATGTTATTAGAAGGCCAAATTTAGGCATAGCAGGAGGAGAAGAAAAAAAATCCCGAAACCCTGAAAGATAAATCGACTTCTTTGGGAATGAGATTTTAAGCCTCCCCTTGCATTTTTCTCTGTTTTGGATCTTTTCCTCTGCTGATTGGGCAGATTAGAAAAAGAGAAATGTAAATAATAATAATAATAATAATTCCTTTGAGTGCAACATTCTCTTGCATCCTTTTCTGAACTCAGTCTGCTCAGGTATACCTCGGTTATAGGGCAGCTGGAACAGAGGGGGAGAGAGCTAGGTGCTGGAAGTTCTCTACAAAAATATCTTTGGCTTGTCGTGTTTTATATCGGCATGGAGTTAGTAAGAGGAGATTCAGTTGGAAGGGGGACCACCAACATGAAAAGTAAGCTGAGAACACAGAAAGGAAACACACATCTCTACAGCAAAAACTGCTGCAAAACAGTCAGAGAGTCTTTTTGAACTCAGTCACATTTCATTTGCTTCAAGACAAAGGTAGAGGTAAAGGAAGGTCTAGTGGTTAAAAGTTTAGATGTCCAACTGAAGACACCTGCCATTGTTTTCCATGATGACAAATATTCAAAAGGCAAATTGTCAGCTATGGTGGTTAGAGGTATAAATAAAAATCTTAAATATTGGGTAACCACTGAAAATCCCAAATTACAGGTAATTACAGAAAACCTGATTTTCCCTGCTCCCATTATTTACCTGACTCAAAAATAATAATCATGCCAACTAATTACTTACAGCTGCAAAACTTAGGTGTTAAGCTAACATTTCCCAAAGTGCTGTATTTTGGAAACTACTGTGTCTACCATGCATTAGCATTAGCCTGGTCTGATTACAAAGCATGGAGTTACTTAGAACCTGTTTCCTTTAAGCTTTTGTCTTGGTAACAAAAAAAAGCTTTTGTGGGTATTTCAAGTTGTTTTGTTAATTGGATTAAGTCTTTTCTGAAATTCTATGACTTGAGGAAAAACAGATCATGATTTTTCTTTCCCTGAAATTGGGAACAGAAGCCTCAGATAGTTTTCCCGGGTTACTATGTCCTGTCTCCACAATTGCAGCAGCTTTTCAATAACCTTTTTAGTTAGCGGAAATACAAATCTTCTATTTCATATGTTCCCACACAGAAGGGGCTGCAGGATTCTCCCAATGCATAGCAAAGTGAAATCTGTAAGAAAATATGGGAAGCTGTCGCAAATTAACAGAAGCCATTGTGGATATCCTACTCTAAAAAGAAATTTGCCACGATAGTCAAAAATAGACCTTGTCCCCTGGTATAAAGGAACACAAAGGCAAATATGACCATGGGAAAAAACTACCCTCTCTCCCCAGTCCCAGCAACTTGATTAACTCTAAGCCAGACACACCCAAAACCCAACTATACTGATACAAATAAAGTGCATACATGTGCCCAGAAATGTTCCCTGGCATTGAAATCAACTGCCATGCAATGACCGCCTTGCAGCCACTCCCAGACCCCCAAAACATGCTAGCTACTTCAAAAGCTCCTTCTGCAAAAGGTTTCTGGATCAGTCTCTGAATGACACTTGGAAATAAATTTTGGAGAGT
Organism: Nettapus auritus; assembly: GCA_011076525.1. NCBI lineage: Eukaryota > Metazoa > Chordata > Aves > Anseriformes > Anatidae > Nettapus > Nettapus auritus. The sequence goes on from CM021771.1 coordinate 29,085,409, forward strand.
ATTAGTCAGCATGGACAAAATGATGACAGGGACCTTTCTAACAGTGTAACAGTACAAACTATCTCATTGCAGTGCCTGAAAATATTTCCAAATATTCTTTACTTTTCTGGTATATGTGTAGTCTAAGTGGACTCATGAAAAGCTTTTAATGGACTTAATTGTGCATCCCATTTAATTTTGTGCACCTCATTAGTTTATTTATTTATTTATTTACTTCTTCATAAAACCCAATCACTAGCAGTACTGGAAGTTAGAGCTTGAAGCTGTTATAATTCAGCATATAGGTTTTGTGGTAATGCTTGTGTGTGGCCCATAGAATTAGCCACCAAATGTAAACATGAATAATCATAACAAATTTGCACTCAGTGGCTATTCTGCAATATTTGTGTAAAATTTCATTGACCTATAAAATGTTTTGCAGTGAGTAAAATTAATACCTTTGAAAATGCACAGGAAGTAGAGCCCAAATAAAGCTGAGGCAAATTCAACAGATAAGTCATTCAGGCATCTCTCTCCAGTAAACACCAACCAGTTACATGTGATTTGACCAATATCAAATACTTTCTATGGCCCAAGTTAGGCAAAAATGGATTTGGCACTCCTCTTACATCTAATAGTCCCATGCTCCATAAGACTTCAGCAAAGTCATTTTCAGACTCTGTGGTCTGGTCTGTACCTCTTATCTTTGTTTTATCCCAAATACTTTGTTGCCTTTAGACTTTTAGTATACACAGCAATAAGCAAAAGATAGTTCTTGCCTACGGACTTCAAACACTGTCATAACACCAATAGCAGTAACTGCCAAAATGCCTGGAGGTTTCAGGATGGGAGTTCCCTGAGGAATGAATCAAATAGCCCAGTGGGTGCCAGACTGAAATGAATGACATGATTTCTTCCAGGTGTGTGTCCTCCACCATTAAACCCCACTGTCAACAACCCCGCTTGTCCCCTTTCTACCTCCTGTTCCCAAGTCCCTAGTGTACCTTCACAATGTTTCATCCCTGAGTCCACCACACCTTCAAGTTCATTCCTGTGTCTAATAACTCTTCCACATATCTTCATCTTCCTTTCCTGGTGGGGAAAAAGTCAACACATTATCATTCGCTCTGAATATGTGCTAACTGACCAGTTGGGAGGAAAAATAGAGAAAGTTATTAACAACAACTAAATACTGAACTCTATTATAATTTTTTTTTTTTTTTTTTTTTTTTTTCATAGCAGAAACATACATTTGAAAGACCTCAGAGATCTCCACCTTTGTCAAATTTCAATGAAACATATTAAATATATTATGAGAATATATATGCGATCAGGCAGCAAAGAGCAAAAAACCATTAAAAGTTTATTTTCCTTATGGTTATTAATCCCAAATCTTCTTGAAATTCTAAAGATGATTTTATTTTTCAGAAATTCAGCAAGTAAATAAAGAGGTGTTAAGAGGAAAAGCAACCATTACACATCATTCACCAAGTATCCAAGTAGTACATGTGTGCGTTCTTGTGTGCATTCACACCTAAAGGGGGACACCTCTCTCACAACTGGTCTTAACCTCTATGTCAAATGGAAATTGCAGATACACTAAAAAAAAATCAGCTCCCCACCAGCTTCCTTTCTTCCCTGCTGCTAGCTCTACCTTCAGTGAACTGTGGACATGACCTCCCCTGGCTATGTATTCCTGGTTATCAATTACAAATAGAAGCCCATTAATTTTCTGGAAAGAAAAATATTTTGGAGCTGTTTACTAGATCTGGTTATAATTTTCTATCATAACTGTTTGTTATTCTCTCTGTGAGAAAATGGAGGGTTTACTTCAATGGAAAATGTGATTGTGAAAGAATCATTTGCTTTCCATAGAGAGTACCGACTTTTGTCAATCACTGCAAGCCTGCCATAAGGACATTTTCAGTGGACAGCCACAGCTTCCAACCAAAACAAAATATTTCCACATTCCTTAAATGAAGCATTTCATTTCATTCCATTGGCTTTAATAAATATTCAGCCGCTGCCTCTTCAGCCACCATGGTGTCTTGTAAAAATTGTGGTTTGAGAGAATCATGGCCCCCCTCCTGTCTCAACAGTCTGCCCAGAGAGGCCACCACCCAGAGTATGCATGGTCAGGTTGTGCTAAGAAAAATTAGAGTGTGTACACTGAGAGAGACAAATTGCTGATAAAGGGCCTCACCTTGAGGAAGACTGAGTCCATTCTCTTAAATGTTGTAGATTTTGTGGATATGTCCCAACCAGATATTGATGTGAGATAGTTCAAATCAGCTAGGATGAAGGCTCTGGTTTGTTTCTTGCAAACCCCTGATTTGCTCAGCAATTTATTGGCTTTAGAGCAGAAATTGAAGTCTTTTAGGGGAAACTTCAAACGGACAATACCCTCACACCCCAAAGATGTTGCAGCTGGTTGCTTTGTCAGGAAAATTGGAAAAGTGAAAGGAAAACTGACGCTGAAAGCTAGAGGAAAAAAAAAAAAAAAAAAAAAAAAAAAAAAAAAAAATGCTTCTGGCAAGATGTTCACAGCTTTACAATCCAAATACCTCTTCCTTCTCCTGACAAACGCCAAAGTTGTAGCATTTACCATTGGTGGGTGCTGCTTTCTTTCCACACGCTCCTGATTAGATGCTAATAAAACAAGTGATGACATATGCATCTTTATTGAATGGTTCGATTAGGGTCTCCCTCACCACAGCTCTCCCACAAGGAGAGGGGGGGATATGCCAAGGGTTTGACTCTATTTTTCAGGTTCACAGCGGGCAGGAGGGTTCCTTCTCTGAAAGCAACAATCTGCTCCCTCCCCTGAAAAAAATAAAATAAAATAAAATAAAAATAAAAAATCCCCCCTTTTCTGAGCCAGTTCTGCTGAGTTTTGGCTCAGTGCCTTGTTCCATTTGGAAGCCATATTGCAGTGTGAGCAAGGAAACAGCCAATAAACAGGGGCTCTGGTATTTGCTTTTCTGGAAGTCCCAGGCAAGACCCATAGCTAAAACACTTCGTTCAAGACCCCAGAAACATCTGCCTTCTTTTCAAAGCCGGATTTTTTATTTATTTATTTTGTTTTATTTTGTTTTTGCTCACTTCCCCCTCCTACCTCCATAAGCACCTTTGTGCTGGGAGGGAGCCGAGGAGGGAACAGGAGGAGGAAGGGGAGCTCTCAGCTATATAAGCAGAGCAGAGTAAAAACTGAACTCTGCAATCTCTAGATAATTATGCCTGGCACCTGAAGGCTGGGGCAGTAATCCTCACATTTCTTTCACACTCCATTGATGGATGGCGTGCTGGGGGTGTGAAGTCTATTTCCCTTTTCCCATCGCTGTCCAAGTGCTGGAACTACAGGATGGGCTTTTGTAAGCTTAGTCCCTCTTACCAGATGTTTCTTTCTTTCCTTTTTTTTTTTTTTTTTTCCCTTTTTTTTTTTTTTTTTTTTTTTTTTGTTAGTATTAGCATATGGCTTTAAACTGAAGAGACACGACATGGTTATGGAGTGGAGTGCAGGCTTCAGTCTGCCTCCCATGCCTCTTACACATTCTGACCTGGCAAAGAGCAGTTATAATCTTAAGATTAGGAATGGTTTAGGAGCCTGAAGAGGTTTATCGTGTTTGATAAATTCTCCTGGTTTACTGAACCATTGGCAGAATTTTTAAGTCACTTATGTGAGTGTGCCTCTTTATATACAATTATATCTGTACACATTTAAGTACCTAGACACAGCCTGTACAAACCAGGACTATGTTGAAGGCTTCCTCACCACCAGTTTTGAAGTCAAGTTTGGACTGACTTTTAAAAAGTGTTTTATATGATCTAGTTCAAGCAAAAATTAATTTTAGAGAACCTCTTGACTTGTGTTAGGGATACATGGATGGTATAATCAATCACAGAGGTCTCTTCTGGATTTGCACTTCATGATTTTAAGGAAATATATATTTGTACATCTGTATATGTATGCCTGTGCACATGCATATATATATGTAAAAGCATCATATATGAAAGTACTTATTTTGAAAGATATTTTGGATTTTGTTGCATTCTCTTAGAAATGGCAGACTGATTTTAGGAAAGTGGCGGTAAGGCAACTCTTAGGAACATTTTGTATATAAATAAATAAGATTTGCTGTAAAGATCAAGGCAGTGATGAGTCTTTGAAAGGGGTAAACATACACAACCATCATTTGTGCTGAACATGAAATAACAGACGGTGTCCTCCACATTCTTGCTTTACTGCATGTCAAACCCTAATTACGACACTGGCAACACATGTTAATCCAAACATTAGAAGCAGCAACCCCATCCCATGCCAAAATTACATATGATGCAGTCCATACACTGGATATTTGTCGTGATGAGTGACAGACTTCCCTGATGGACCATTTCTGAGCCTCTGTTGAGCAAAAGGCCATAATCCTGCATGATGGATTTCTGATGTGCAGAAATGATCCAGTGTGCTGGTAGTAGATTCACTGAATTAATTTTTTCACTCCAGCCTAAATAAGCTTTTGAACTCAGGTTTCAAGCACTGCTTTATTATTATTATTTCTCAAAATACATTTTAGGGGTTTTGAGAGGAAAGAAGAAAGAATTTCCACACAGGTTTTGTTTTTTTTTTTTTTTTTTTTTTTTCTGTTTTGGTCTACAGTTTCCAACTTTTCCAGTGAAAAAAGTCAAGTTTAAATATTTTAAAATTGTATTTAGAAATACTTACACACATATATATAAAATCTCATACACCCACTTACATATATATTTCACAATTTAATAACTTTTTTTTTTTTCATAACTGGACCAACTAAAACTGTGAGACTATTTACCAATCTTAAAAGGACATTCTTTATTTTTTTTATTTTTTTTTATTTTTTTTAGAAAGAAAGGATAGCAGATTCATGCAATTTTTTGGAAGAGGAACATGGGAAAGAATACATGAAGTGAAGTTTTACAGACAACTAAAACGGAGATTTCAAGCCAAAACCTGGAAACTCCTCAGGTAGGAAACGGGTACATTTACTGAAAAAAGTTGATTGGCCACGTGTAATGTTCAAACTCTTAAACACTGTGTAGGCAGTAAATAAGCAAATTAAACCAAAATCACAATGGGATAGCCTTGGGAAAACTTAGACTATACTCTAAAGCAAAGAAACAAACATCAAAGCAAACAAACAAAAAAATATATCAAAAATCAACATGAAACAGAAGGCAAAATGACAGTGGAGAATCCCAGCACCTTCTCTCTTGTAAAGTGTCCTGACATTGCTTTTTCTCTTTGGATACTACCCCTAAGGTGGAGCTCCATGCTGATGCAGGGCTCTGAAACCCAAGGAATATAGGCTGATACCTGATTAGAGATGAGCCCCCTGAATAGCATCTCTCTCACTGCAAATGTGAGCCCCAGACTGGAAGGATGATGTACCTAAAGCTGTGTCTCTGAATATTCAGCCTAAGATAGCCTTCTGCTCTCAAGAACTTCAAATATTTTGAAAGACAGAGATCCACCCTTTGAGGGATGTTTTGCTATGGTCTTCATCTCAAGGTTATATATGGAGAATGAAGTCAGAGTGGCTTTGCTATTTGGTTTTCAATCAATTCTCAGTCTCTTTTATTAACTACCATTCCTCCCTGCTAGAAACCCAATGTTTATAGTATTATTTTCCTGATGAAATATTTGCTGCTTTTGGAATATAATTATAGCTGGTCAGAAACCAGAATTTCCTTTCCTTAGGATATTCTGGCATTTGAAAGAGGAGAGTTTGTATTCCAAATTGGAATAGAAAGCCAACATTGTGAAATTTCTTGTGGAAGGAACACACTAAAAATTTCAACAGGGGACTATTGAAAGTTTTCATTGTCATAATATCAAAGTATGCTGTCCAGTAAATGAAAACATGTTTCAATGAGGTAAAAATTAAAGTTGTGTTGAATCATTTGATGCATTTAGACTTTCATATTATGTTCAAATAAAGAAAAGCTCATATACAAGCTTTGTACAAACAAAGTGAAGGAGAATAACAAAATGATGAACAGTTTTGAAATTGTCATTTAGAACACCCCCACTCAAAAGAACCATCTTCTTCCCATGGCAGTTTGCTTTAGGAGAAATCATTTCCCCTAGACTGATCAGAATACAAAGAACATATCTTTCTTACTTTCTCAAGGCACACTGCCTCAGTGCACATCATCTCTTGCCAGGTGGAAAGGACATAAGAAACATGAGGTTATTATGGAGGAGGTAGAAGAACGGAACATCTGGAAAAGAGGACACAATTCCACAGGAAATTTGGCTTCAATAGTTCAGCTGCTTAGGCAACAACTTATTATTTCTGGAGATATTGGCTCTGCATGAGAAGAACTGGCTGCAGTCTTCTGCTCTTCTAAGAGGTGATGAAGAGGGTTAAAACAGCTATCTGTAAGGCTAACACCTGAAATTGGCATGTCAGTAAAGTCCGAAGCTTGAAGAAGACTTGGAAACTGAATTAATGCAGTCTTGGGCAGGAAATTCAGCCTTCGTGATGAGTCTGTCCTGTGCTTTGCTAAGTTCTAGCCAGCTACAATGTCCCTTGGAGGTGAAACTCAAGACTTTTGTGGGTCCCCGAGGACTAACATCAAATTTAGACCCCAGATGTTTTGGGAGGTGGGAGGTAGTTTGTCATTCAAAATTTAATTGGATGAAAAACCCTGGTCCTGAGCTTCTGTGCACACTCAATTCTGACTGAAGTGAAGGTACATCTGACATTATCTATTAAAGATGCAAGGACAGGTGGTGCAGTTTCTCCATTTACTAATATTGAAAGAGCTCCCAGCAATGCCTTTGTGAAATTATGCCAACCAGCAAATTATCCTGATGGAAAGATGTCTTCATATCTGTAGTTCTGATTTTCCATAATTATATCTTCTGCACTTGTGCATGCATATTCTGCTGCTTTGTACCTTTGGGCCTGTGCTGTTTTGAAGATCAACAACTCTCTTCCTTCCTTCCACTTTCCACTGGTGCAGCTGATGTCTGGAGAATCGCTGTAGATCATACAGACTTAGAGCAAGATGAGGAAAAAAAAAAAAAAAAATTCTCACAGTAATGCCTCTGAAGTCAGCTGCAAAACTGAGTGTACAGGGTCTGGCTGGGATGTTAAATTTCCCTGCAGCAGCCCATACAGTGCTGCACTCTGCACTTGTAGCTAGAACAGCAGTGGTATCACACCAGTGTTGTGTCTGCTGCTGAGAAGTGCTGGCACAGCATCTGGACTTTCTTTAACCCTCCTAGGGGGTGGGCAAAAAAGTGAGAAAGAAACATCACCAGAGCAGCTGACCTAAACCAACCCAAGTGATATTCCACACCATATGATGTCACACTCAGCAATAAAAGGTGGAAAAAGGAAGAAGATGGGAGGGGTGGGCTCTTGTTGCAAAAATGTCTGTCCTCCTCGCGAACATCGGCTATGTGTGTTGAGGCCCTGCTTCAAGGACATGGTCAAGCATCACCCATTTGTGGGCAGTAGAGTAATTTTCTCTGCACTTCCACATAGCCTTTACTTGTTTTGTTTTGTTGTTCCTTTTTTCCCCTCCCTTTTCCCCTTTCCCTTTTTCCCTTTAGTTGAATTGTTTAATTAATAATATTACCTTAATATTTTTTCCCTTTAATTAAATTATCCTTATCTCAACCTGTGAGTTGTTCTTTCCTTTACTTCTTCCCCTCCTCATCTGAGCTCAGAGTGGAAGGTGAAGGAGTTCATCCAATGATGTTGCCTTGTTCACTACTCACAGGTTACCAAAGGAGGACAAGGCTGTTAGTTCCTCCTCCAGCCCAGCTTTATTTCTTCCCCTCGCTGGACGCAGTGCTGCTGGACAATGACACAATTCCACCAGGACAGCCAGGAGAGACAGTGGAGAGTGTCCAAATCTGCACAGGAGAAACAGAAACATGACCATTGCTCCCAGTGTACAGGATGCCATATGCACACATCATGAAGCAAAAACTTTATGCTCACAAGCCATTAAAAAATAAAAGGTGAAGAGAAAAAGGAATGACTTAAAGTTTCAGTTCAGCATATGGGATGAGACCAGCCTTAAGTTTTCAAACACCACCTCCTCCTCATCCTTCTGATCGGCCAACACTAAGTGTATGTGGAACAGATGTAGCCTATCCTTGGAGCTCCAGATGTCCAATAGACCTTGATGTCCAATGTGCTCCTGTGTTCTGAAGTGGGATGTGTTCAGTGAGCCAACAGCTACACTGTCAACCCCCTTGCTGCACCAGTAGGTGTGAAGGAAAGTTTAGCTCACAGAAGGGGTTTCGCGTGGAAGTGCTATGGACAGATGTCAAGTAACAGCCAAAGGGATGCGAGGGAAGAAGCTGGGAGATAAAACTATGTCTTCTGGTCCAGTGTAAGACTCAAGCAACTCCAGTGACTTTGCATGACTGTTGAGAAGTTCATCCAGAGTAGCAAGAGTGTAACTGAGATCACATCCTGACCCTTTATGGTAGAAATAAAATGGCTGCTAATCTAACCAGGAAGGCATATAGAAACTACATTGGCACATACAGTCCTTATGATTGTATTTAATGACTTATTTTTTATTTCTTATTTTTACATTCTTGACATTTTCACCCCCAAACATCACCTTTTATTAATGCTTTGTTTCTCCTTCCTTTTGTCAGCTGTCACAGCAAAGAGATCTTGTAAGTGCCTGGTCGGAGAAAAGTAAATATTGTTGCCCTCAAGCTGAAGGTGTGTTTGTATATGCTGATCTCCCTGTTATCAAGCAGGCTGCAGGAGGAAGCTCTGCTAAGCATCATGGCTTGTAGCATCAAGTGCTAAGTGGGCAGGCTGCCCAGCAGGCTGAGCTGTGTGCATGTGCGTGCATACGCGTGTGTGTGCTTACATGCACACATTGCTTCGCCTGCTTTTTATCACATCACAAGTCACCATGCAGAAGATCCTACCACATTCCAGAAAAGTGCAGCCTGTTTCCAAACCTCCACCAGAGAATAAAAAAATTAATTTTCCCCCTTCCTCCTCTTCCCTGACTGTCAAGCCAAGGAAAGCTTGTCTAAATAAATTGGACCCATTCCTTGGAGAGTGTAAAGTGGCATCACTGCATGGGCTATTGTGCTGAGCTTGGTAACTGTTTCAGCGTATCCACTCAGCTGACGATTTCAGATCTGTAACAAAGCTACATTTTGCAAAATAAATTATCATTGAAAAAAAAATAGAGAAAACAAGCACAGGGCTTAGCAAGGAATTGAGGAAAGTTCAAGTTGCAGAACTGGGGCCAGATGGAGATGAAGTGCTCTTACACTGGCAAGCAATTTCCACACAAATATTCCCAGCTAGCCATTGGGTACAAATACAACCCAGTTGTTTTCTTGCCAAGAAAATATCTTGCCCATCTCTATTGGCATGATTGTTTTCCCTTGAAAAGCACCCTCCTCTTCTAGCCAACGACTGAATCTTCTCTTCCTCTCCCATGCCAGCAGTCAATACTTCAGTTGTGCATCCAGACTTATGCTCATCTGACCTACCTGAACTCTCGAATTAGATGCATAATTGTCCCAGATTCATTCCCCAGGCTGAAAGAGAACTTGCAGGGGGTGACTGCATCTAAGTGGGAATTGAAATCTCTTTTCAGGTATATCAGTCTCCATCCCATAGATATTGATGAAAGTTGCCCTTGGTGGGTCAGTAAGTAAAATGGAGGCTACATTTTGCCTCACTGTTTTTGAATGTCAGATAATTAGAGGAAAGGCCCAAGACCAGATTCAAATTAGTCTTGTAGACGGGTATATTCCCTTTGGCTATACTTTCCTCTCTTATCTCTTTGCAAGTGGAAGCAGATTTCAGAACTATCTTAGCCAGTTTCTCACATGATGCAGCACAACAGTGATGTGGAATCGCAAATTGTTGCAATTTGTTCATTTCCTACATACACACCAGCCCTGTTTCCTGGAACAGCAGTAGTAACAAGCCGTACGCACGTAGTTCACTGTAGCAGGATCTACAAGTAATGAAAAATGTTCCCTTTCCACCACAGCAGTGTTCAGTCATCCTTTAAAATAGCCCAACCAATACCTCATATACCACTTATCTCCAGAGGCTGTTCCTGGCACCTCTTGCCCTTAGGAAATGATGAAACATGAATGTCCCTTTCCAAACTGTGCTTTCTCCACATCATGCCCTTTCTCAGGATCATCATTTTGTGTGCTTGTTTGTTTGTTTGTTTTATTTTGTTTTGTTTTTTTAATACCCTGCAACTATGTTGCTAATGCACAGCACCAGATACCAGTCTAGAATTTCAAAATCTGGCTCCGAACAGTGCCTCAGAATATTGTAGATGTGTCCTTTCCATTTGCAATAGAAGAAAGAACCAGACCTGATCAAGACTGCTGGGTAGATGCAATTTTCAGGGCTAGTTCAAAAATCTGGCATAAATTCCACGTTTTATTCTTTACTCTTCAAATGCCTCTCCAAGGTTTGGAGTGCAAAATTACAAAAATATTTGCATGTAGGATTTTGTTTGAAGCTCATCTTTTAAATAGTTTTCAGCATGGTGGCAAAGTTGGAAGTTATATGGCTTTCAATTAAATCACTTTCTCTCCTATACTTTTTTTTCTTTTGGCAGAGACCAGGGAATATCTACAAAATAATAATAATAATAACCTGCATCAACAGTGGGTCCCTTAGTGAACTGTAAGTCATGCTCAATGAAACCTTTTGCCTGGGTCAGTACATGGCGGAAAATGATAGACCCTAAAACAGATACGCTGGTAGTCCCACAATAACAGTTCTATATGTACACAGATGCTGATCTGTTCAAAAGGACAGTGTGTTTTTCATTTTCCAACATTTGGCAAAGGAAATCGTGTACTGGTTATGGATTGGGTGACTATCACCCTGGTCAGCTAGGCAGGTATGATTTATTTATCAGCTTTCCAGCTTTCCACAGAGGACAGGCAGCTGGGGCGAGGGAGGAGGTGGAGGGGATGGAGAGGGCTACAGGGGAGAAAAAGAGAGTGGAGGAAGGGAACAGGGAAAAGCAAGATTTATATCCAGATGGGAATGTTGAGACAAGGGTGGGAGCTGCGGCAGGGAAGGAGCGTCCACAATGAGGGCTATTCATCAACTCTTGAAGCAACAAGCTCTGAAATGTAAAGGGCTAGAAAGTATTCCTTCAGCTCCATCCCTAGGGGGTCCTGGGGTTCCAGTGAGGAAGCGGCTACACACTGGTAGCTGCACAGTATTGGGCTCAAATATCTTGTATCGTGATTGAATCTGGCTTTGAGGATCACAGAGAGGCTTTTTTCCCTTCTGCAACTCCTTGTACATCAGTAAGAAAGTACATTTAACAACTCTTTCATCATCTGTCTCTGACCAAGGTGGGCTGCAGCAAGAGCAACACAATACTGAAATAAAAGCACAGGAGATACAAAGGGTGCATGGTACTTAAAATTTTAGGATCACAGAATCACAGAACAATTAGAGCTTGAAGAGACTTTAACCTTAGGAGGGCTCTCTCTATTCCACCCCCCTGCTCAAAGCAGGGCCTGCCATGATATCTCCTTGCTTTAATATCACAGACTGTGTTCCCAGCATGGTAAAAGACATCATTTTCTGATATCTTGGATCAATTCAGATGCTTGTTACCACTGGATGAAAATTTGTCCTAGCACCTTTAAGGATTCACATTCATCTTAATTAAAAATGAGAAAAAGAGTTTAAATGCAAGAAGACCAAACAGAAATAATATAAAAATGAATATTTATGCTTTATCATTATCAAAGCTTAAAGTTTTCAGAGAATAATTGGAGGATACAATCAATGTGAAAAGTCTCTTAATTAATTATCACTGGCACCATGTCTACTTGCAATGCAAGAACTTGTGGGCACTGAGATCCATGACTGTGTAAACTGCCACAGTTTCACTCACTTCAGTGAGATGGGGCCAGATAGATAATCAGCTAAACATCAGGTCCAAATACTCTTTTTCTTCTGTTTTTCATGTAATTCATTTAGAATCTAGCCAGGTTTGCAAGACAGCAATGGACTCCACAAAAACAAGGACTGACACAGAACAATTTGCTCTTGGAGAGTTCAGACGTTTATCAGTTCTTGTAGCACCCAAATGCCAATACCTATTTTTAATTAGAATGATGCCCTACTTGCATAGAGTGGGATTTTCCTACTCATGCAGGGACATAGCAAAAAGACGAGCTGGATGGAGTCTTGTAGATTCCTTTGATCCCATACCATACTGCTTTGTAACCTTCATAATTCTTTTGCAAATAAACAATTTTTACCTTTCAGCATCAAAACCCTATCTTTGCTCCCATTAAAATATCTCTTAAATATTTCCTCAGTTTATTTCAGCCTACTTCTAAATCTGTTAAAAACCACAGATCTCCAGGTAGGACAAAATTTTACAAGAACATTTACAAAACAGTGTTATTTTTTTGTTGTTGTTTTTTTGTTTGTTTGTTTGTTTGTTTATTTTTATATATAGATGTCCTAGTACCACTGGTGGAAGCAATCATATGTCTGCATCACTTGATATGGTCAGGGAAATGTAGCTGTTATCCTCTACCATTTAGTTTGGGGCAGCACACACCCCTACCACCATTTTAGTGCAAGCTGAAGAAATATTGCTCATAAGCGTACTTCTGCAGCCCCACAGGAATTCCTATGGTTCTGTTGCATATGCTATGAAATCTTTTTATTTCTTCTTTTACTGAAAAGTCCAGTCTGAACTCCCAAACTGGACTTGGTGTTCCAGTATCATTTCTACTACAGTAATATCACTTCACACTTTTCCTTGTGACATCTATTTATCTCTTTAAGAAGCTTATCTATTTGATAACAGAACCCCAGAGAAGACATATTGTTAGCATACCTTTAACAATCTCTCTTAGAACCACCACTTTCTAGGATGTAATACCCTTGAGCAGATATCTTTTCTCCTCATGACCAAGACTTGGTTTCCCTGTTGCGGCTCATGATAAACTCCTGTTTCCTGTAAGGACTGTGTGATTCAACCAGAAAACCTCAGTTCAGTTTGAACACTCAAGACATGCATTTCTCTCTAAGCATCGTTAGTCTTATAGGACTGATAGAATAAGTAAAGGTTTTGGTGCCTTTCAGTATGATATGATATTGACATGTTTCTGAAGGAAAGGACACGTTTCTCTGAGGAAAGGTGGAAGAGAAAAAAGAACAGAAAGGCTAGCTGAAGAGAGCTCTTCAATGGCAGGATGGCTGAAGGAGGTTTATGTTTCTTAGCTTTATCTCATAATGCACTAATGGATCTAAGGTTAGGCCTATGGGCTAAGCCACTCAGCTAGGCTCCCTGAGAAGTCAAAGGAGAGAGATTATTCTCTCAATATAATGGCTCATCCCTATCTGAAATAAGCCTGTTTATTTGTCCTGCTGAGATACCGTATAGACTTGAGAATGATGAACTGTCCAGAGCAAAAGCTGTGGGAGAAGACTCTCCCCCTTATGATATCATTGCTCTTCTGTCTGCCCTTGCTTGCCTAGAAAGACCAACTGCCCTGTCCCAAATTCCTGGGCTCAGTGCATTAATTCACAGTGCTCCAGATCTTGGGTAGCACTGGAACAGCCTTGTACAAAATCCTGATAGCCTCTATCAGAGGAACAGGAGAGTTCTTCTAGGAGCAGGAATAAAATCTTCACTAGATGCGTACTCAAGTCTCCATGAAATATTCCCATAAAGCCTGTCAAATCAAATCTCAATAACTTGGAATAAAAGGCTTGACTTGAAGAAATCTGGAGAGTGCTGTGCTATGACTCAGATGTTGGAGGCAATGAACTTGGCTGACTTGGCTGCACTTGGTGACTGTAATAGAAGAGAAGGTGAAAGAGAAAAAGTCACAGAAAGTACACATGGTCACCTTATAACCTTACCTGTTACAGATTGCTCATGTAAATGGCTGTACAGGTAATGATAGCAGATGGCTATGTCATTAAAGAAATGGCAGTGGTTTATTCAGATATGGATAACGTAGACTGATCTGAACAAGAGCAAGTAAAATATTTCAACGTCACTGTGTATAGTATCGTCCACTTTTTCTCTCAAGTTGTTTTAACATCACAATAAAATATTTACAGGATGAGTTCTATACAAAATACAATATCAATATCTCCAATGATAAGCTCAGATTTTTAAGCAATGTTTGGCCATTGTTTGGGTGTTTTGCAAGATGTGTTTTAGAATTATTTAAATTATATGTTGTCTATAAGCAGAATGCATATGGAATTTTCTCTCCCTCTTCTCCCAAAATCTCTCAAGAGTTTTATTTTTTTTTCTCCAACTCCAAATGAGGACAAAGCCAAAAATCTCATGCTCAAAAGCCCATTATGTAAGAAGTATTCACATTGCATCAGTTGAAACATTTCAAAGTTGGTTCTATTCCAATTGTAAACCTTGTTTTTCTTTTAACATATAAAACCAGCTTGGCCAGGGAGTAGTTTTGAACCCAAAGAAATATCCCACCTTCTTTTCATTTTGAAAATGTTGGAATAGGATCTTTCAACAAATCTGCAAGCTTTTTTTTTTTTTTTTTTTTTTCCCTTAAATTAACAGTGTTGTTAAAAAAAAAAAAAAAAAATTTGGGTTTTTTTTAAAAGACGCTTTACACAATTTTTA
>CM021771.1:29103026-29127976 GCA_011076525.1 Nettapus auritus
CAGGTCTTATGGCACTGAACTGGATACAAAAAAAAAAAAAAAAAAAAGAGAGATTCTTAAAATAAAGTACTTAAGAATAGCAAGACTAACCTTTTCAAAGGGAGCTGATGCAACTATCATTCCTCAGTCACCAGCATGTCCAATTTCTGAAATACCATTAAAAAATAGCAACACATTTTCACCCTGCTGCCTACTACTGGTTAACAGAATGATCCCAGCACATAACCACTTGGTAGCCTAAGAAAATATGGAAACACTTCACATACAATATCACACTGTTGATCCCTTGCTGTTTGTGTCACACAGCTCTTCACAAGATAAATCATCTTGTCTGAAGTGAGTCACTTACCAAAAAGATTGCTCTGTCCCCCCTCTCCCCCCCCCCCCCCCCCCCATTAGTTTGTTCTTAAATTTCCAAATGGATCCGGGACTGAAGCAAACAGAGTTTGAAGTGTGGTTATGGCCGCCATCAGAAAAATGACTATGCCCAAAAAGTGACACTGTGTGACTTTTGATTTATTTTTTCTCAGTCATTTACAGACCCAATCTGTTCAGATTGTGCATCAAAAATTAAGATGTTCTCAGCTCCTAAAGCCACAAAAACTGAGGAACCTTCTTAATCTGTCCTGCCTTATTAATAGTGAAGAAAACGCTTGAGAGTATCACTATTCTTTTTCATTAATATTTTCTCAATATCTTTAAATAAGGCTTTTAAGCAAAATCTGTGAGATCTTAGTCTAAATTTGCTCAGTCTGAATCTTGGGTATCTCTGAACTAGCTTATGGATGAATCCATCCCAAAGTTTAAGAACAGGTTGTTGAAGCTTAAAGTAATTCAAGGCCAAACAGAGGGCAGGAAACAAGAAATAATTGCTGTTTGCAGGCTTCATGCTGTTTTTAGCAGCTGAACTTTGTACTGACCAGTGAACATCTCTTTAGGAATCTTGGACAAATAGGTTGTACATTTCATATAGCAGTAGACAGGATTAATGTTTTCAGCTATCAATAATTATCCAGGAGATGCAAGGTCCTTTTGGCAGAAAACAATCCAGTGTTAGTTACTCACTCCTGGTATATTCCATATACCAGATAGATTGCTGCAAAGCAACATACCTGGATATGAGAACTTAATCTTTTTGAAAACTTCAAATAAATGTTCATTCCATCCAAGTAAAAAAAAGAGGAATGATCAAGGCAAGTCCACAAGACCAAATCCAACTGAGCTTGACTTTAGAGTAGATATCACATTAATGATGCCTCTGTTGAGATTTTTCATATCTGTGTAGGAATACCAAGCTAAATTCTGGTCTATTATAGGATCACCTAGCCAAAACATAGAGAAAACTACTGCTTTTTCAACTTATAAAAATAAATTCAAAATACTGGCAAAGACTTCATAAAAGTCTGATTAACAGGTAATTGAGACAAAGGGTCTTTTTTTGGAGAGATAGAAACAATCTCTTTTTGTTAGAGTTGATAATGTAGCTGGAAAAAACCTATACATGTTTATCATAAGAAGTCCTTGCTTTGATGTAGAGTAGAAGCTACAGATTTCAAGGCATGCACAGACAGGGAAATATTGCTCTAAGTTTAAAATCATTTTAATAATTGATTAGACACTTTGAGGGGAAAAAAGCCTTCAGCTTCTGAAGAAAAGGTGATATTTGCCACAGAAAAGTTGATTAGGTAGGCACTTGTCTTTATCTGTCCCTTAGCACGCAATTACTCCCTATGAGATACTGAAATCTTGTCCCTGACAGGATACAGTTTAAATTATGATTTTATATAAGTGCATTATGTGACACACCAAGAAAATCTGGAGTCACCACTTTTGGTATACAGTAGAATTATGGATTTTAGCTTTCCAGAACAGATTTCTAGGGTATTTTGTAAGTCTCCCTGGAGGATCAGGGCTGAGAAGCCAGACATGTAGCGTCAGGAAGTAGTTATAGTTGGAAAATCTCTCCTTCTCCGGACAAATCTAGTCTCAATGATCTCCTTTTGCCATCACAGCCATAGCAACACTACTAGCAAAAGATGAAAGATGTCTGACAACTTTGTTCCCCTGGAACCACAGAGCTTTCTACCATAAGGATAACTTTCATGTGGAAGAGACACAGAACTTTTTCCGGGAGTGGGTCCAACACTTTGAAACAAATCCTCACAGGACAAGAGAACCATCCCAAACCTCACCACCTTCAGGTCCATTTACACGTCAAGTGATTTCCTTCTTGCCTCCTGCAGTGTAAACATGAGGGAATGCATGCATATTTATTTAAGCCTTCCCCAACTATGATGTTCCACTACTCCCATCTCTTCCCTGCTCTTTGCAATTCTTAATAAGTAACTGGAAAGTGTGCCAGCACTTATGAGTATTATCATAAGAATAGAGAGTAGACAGCAGAAATATGTTCACTTAGCTCACTTGAAGGCAAGAGTATGGGAAGGGAGAGAGGAAGGAAAAGAGGGAGGAAAGGAAACAAACATCAGGGTGCATAAACCCATTAATAAAAAAATATATAAAAAGTAACCACTGAAGATCTGAAAGTTTGGTGCAGCAGATTTAGGCACAAATCAAGCACTCAGAATTGACTGTACTATGAAAGACAAGGCAAGTTTGGCCCCAAAACAGAAAAGGGCCCCTTCCTGTTTCAGCAAAGAAAAGGAAGCAAAATTATCAGAAGGCAAAAGAAAGCCATTGGAAATCAAAAACGAAAAATGTTGTCTGTGTGTTTCTTTTTTTCACCAAGACATTTTCTACAGGAGCAGAAAGCCCTTGGGTGCTGAGAAGGAAGACGAGGCATTGGTCTGAAACCAGAGGAAATTAAGTAGTTTGTAATTAATTCAGCATCCACTCTTCTGACCAAAGAAACACAGATGTCTTCTGAAATTGCTTGTTATGGTGAAATTTTTAGTTACACAGAGCAGGTCTGACTCTCCTCCTCATCTCTCTTTTTCTTTTTCTGTCTGGGGAGCATTTGAGCTAGCTTTGCCATTCAGAAAACAATCCAAACACTTTGTGTGTCTACAACCCAGTCCCTGGTTACCTGTGACCGGTTCATGCCGAGTACAGTCCCTTCACAGTTTCGTATAGTGGCTCCTATTTTTCTCTTCTCAACAGTTTTCCAAGGGGATCCTTAGAGCATCAACAGTACTAACCTTTCAGCAAATTCATGCACACAGACATGAAACTCCTGTTAGACTTGCTCAGCACTGGAGTCAGGTTGGAGGAACCACATCAGGCCTCCTGGTGTCTGTTTGCCCCCAAGCTCTGTACATATCCCAGCCAGTTCAGCATATATATCTGGACTTTTTTATGATTTTATTTTTTTATTTATTTTTTTTTTCTTCTGGATAGGCACAGCTCCACCTCACGTCATCAAAACTTGCCTCCCCTTGGCAACCTTTCCATCCCGCATCACCAGTGCCAGCACAAGGGTGGTATACATCAGCACCACGATCTAAGTGTGCCGTAATGACAGCAGGGCAGGGAGCAGTGGCTGGTACAGTCAGGAGCTGACTGTGCTGCACTTATCCTGAGGAGCTGAGAGCTGGGGCGCTGTAGATAGGAGCCAGGGAAGTGCTGAGTGACTGTGCAGCTGAGAGAGAACAGTCCCTGCCTTATCCTGGAGTGGGAAGTTCAACCAAAAGGGATTTTGCTGTTTCAAATTACAGGCTGGTGGCTCCAGGCAAGTGTGGAGGGAGCTGCCACCTCCTGAAATAGCAGCACCAGCAAGAGCAGCATGCTGAGGTCAGGAGCAGTAGGGTAACATTTAGGAGTGAGGTTTGCTGCAAGATGGCCTTTGGGTGCCAAAGTCACACCCCATCAAGATGCATCTCAGCACAGCCTGAGCCTTTCTTCCATCCTCTCTTCACCCCCACCAGGATCTGGGGGACAGCACGCAGGGGCTGAGCCCTGTAGCATTAAGAAACAAATCAAACCTCGTGGTCAGGAACCATTCCCTCCCAAACAACCCCCTATTTCTCACTGAACCCAAAGTCTTAAATGTTTTGTTGCCAGCCCGATCACTTACAAGAATGCTGCCACTGGCCCCAATGCTTTAATAAGCCCATTGTCTTTAAAAGCTTATTATATTGTCACCAATAAAGATTGACTGTCTCAAGGGTTCTCCTGCTTCCCTGGCTGGCTTACGGTGGTGGGGTGGGGGTAGAGGAAGGGGGGTGCAGGGAATGGAAGAGGGCTGGAACATTGCCAGGCTTTAAAAGGCTGCTTAAGCATTTTTCTGTGGCTTGCAAGGTTTTACTCAGCAAAGTCTCCCAAGCCACAGAATGTGCCCCTACTTGTATAACATTACAAAGTCAAGATGATTAGAGTGTAAGCTTCAGTCCTCTGGATGCTGCCCTGTTGTCTCTGGAGTGTAATGATACATTATTTGTCCTTGTCTAGTTCTTATCTCATTAATGTGCTGCATTATTTCTGCTCTCCCACCTCCCTCCTATACACACACCTCCCTTTTCTGTACTTCAGCTAATGGGATAGGCGTGTGGCTCCAATCTTTTCCAAAGCTCAGGGCTGTAATAGGGGGTGTGTGTGTGCACTGCACATGCAGTTGGGTGAAACCTTCCCCCTCCTCTTCTTGCCTTCCCTGCTCAACTTGGCACACTGTCTTCCCCCACGACTTGCAAAATCACCCAGCACTCCAGCCTGTGTCCCACTGGACAGTGTCACGTTAGCTCAGGGCTCTGTCCACAGTGCAGAGACCCACAAAGCCCAAACAGTCACCTCCTTCTCAAAATAAGTCATCACCCTGCTGTCCTAGGAATGGCCTCCATCTTGCAGCATGTTCTGGTGAGAGGGTTCCCCTCTTACACCTGCAGCTACCAGCAAGAATCAGGCTGATGATGGTAGTATGTGACCTCTGTGTGTTTTCATGCATACGAGATTCACTTGAGAAGGTTTGGAATGAGGATGTTTTGTCCAGATAGAAGTCACTGAGATGAGCTAGGAATACTCCACAAAGACATTGACCTGGAGAAATGACTCCAGTTGGACTGAAAAAGAAAATCTTCAAAGCTTCAGAGAAGCTGAACACTACCATTAAAAGAACTCTCAGGATGTAAGAAAGGGAGGAACTTCACTTTGGACTTAAAGCAAAAAGAGGGGTGAGGGTATCCAGAATCCACTTTTAGCTCTCCCAATGGCTTTTCTTATATCTTTGTGAACATCACATCCTGCTGAGTATGATGTTGAGCAATATCCAACATGTAGTTTCCTGGTTTCTGAATACTCCCCATCTATCTATAGAATATCTTAACCCTCGCCTTTTGCTTCAGTCATGAATTCCTTGGGGTACAGTCTTTTTCCTTTGGCATTTCTACAATATCTGGCACAGAATGGTTCATGGCTTAGCATTTCCCCAGGCGCTGTATGAATTCAAACCAGCCACTGTGATAAATAATGCTGCAGCTAAAACAATGGAGGCTAGGCTCTAACTTTTCCTCACCGTGCTGCAGGTCCCGGCCACTAAACTGGAAAAGAAATATTGCAGCCCAGCTGCTAGTGGGCAGTGATGCACGGACGTCAGCAGAGTTTGCTGACTGGGTGAAATGCTCCAGCATCACTTACTAGAAGTGCTGGGAGTCATAGTGCTTGCAGACTACAAAGAGATACTAGATCATACTGCTGTCCTCACTGCAGTCCCTCCCAGATGCTCCCTCTGATCTTTAGCTGTGGCATCCCTATTATTTGAGTCCCAGAATTTCCAAGGCTCAGTGTGGGGCCTGCAAACAAGGCTTTGATTGGTATCATTAACATTTCTGAGGAAGCACTGCCGATTCCTGGCAATATACCCCCCAGAGCACCTCAGCAGGGAGAGAAGAAGGGATGGGATGGTGTTTCATTTTGCAGGCGTGCACAAAACGACAAAATGAGGCTGTTTGCAACAGCCTGGCTTTAAAACACATTGAAGGAACACACTGCAGTGCAAGAAAGTGAAAAAATTTGTCGCCCGATGAAAAAGCGAAATTCAATCAGAGTTAGCCAAAGGAATCTGTCCCACAAAGTGCTTTCCTGGGGCTGCTCAGTGCTCTCTCTGTAGTAACTGAACACCATTGGCAGGGATCTCCTAGCAGTCTCTCTCTTCCTCTTCCAGGAACTATTACCCCCTTCCTGATTTCATTAGAAATTACAGTATTTATTTTGTCCTGACCGGGGAGGAGGGAGGAGAGGAAGAAGAAATGCTCTAATTTTACCCACTAAGCAAAAGATTTTTTTTCTCTTTTCCCCTCCACTCCCCTAAAAGTTAACCCTCAAAGTTTCCTCATTCCCCTTCTCCTCCTCCAATTAGCAACAGCAGTTGCTGGAGTCTGGACTAGGGGCATGCTGTAACCCCAAGCAGACACAGAAATCTGTTCATTCAAAATCTCAGAGCCTGCTGTTTTACTGCTCATTCTCCTTTAAGACCTTTGGGGCAGGTTTTAATAGCACACCAATGTCACCAAGACTCAATTAAAAAAAAAAAAAGAAAAAAAAAAGGACACAATTTATCCAAGTTCCTTCCCTTGGCTTCAATGGATAGCCAATGTCTAATATTTCCAGTTTGCACAGAGACAAATTGCTGTGCAAAGCAAGCAAAACCTGTTATGTTCAGTATTTTGAATGATAGCAATGCATAGCCTTGTTGCACAAGGGAAAATGGTGCAGAGTAGGAGGCAAGAAGAAAATAAAAGCCTGAAACAGATTCTCAGTACTGTCTTTAAGCTTATATCAAGAAAAGAAAGATTTTCCTTCTCCTTCATAAAATCTCTGTAAACTGTGATGCTGATTTTTGTATCTTTTTGATAATTGTAAAGGTGAAGGTACACAAAACCAAGAATAACTCTAGGTGATCGCATCTGGTTTTGAAGGTCATTAAGGCTTTCAGATGGCAATTAACACTGCAATTACTCTAATGTTTGCATGATGTTCAGCGAAAGCAAAGCGTGTATGTTTAATGTGATTTTATTTATTTTTCTTTTAGATGTCTGCAAAGCATTCATGGAAAAATATATCTTGTGTTTTTCAAATGTTTTGCTTTTGAACATTTGCAAATATTTGAGTTGAATGTATCACTTGGGAGCAAAACTATCCCTGGAACTAACTTATGCCATAGCATTTGCCATAGGTAGATCTTGGAGTGTACCGAGGAGGTGACAAACAGGATCCTGATCTCCCAGACGGGGAAACTGAGGCCAGGAGGGACACGATTGTCCCAAGTACATGTAGCCATTGGAAGAGTTAGGAAGAGTTATGATTTTTGAGAGCTAAATCTGTGTTTTACTCATGATGTCTGTATGCTGTGGCTGTTCCCAAGGGTTTCACAATGCAATTCCTCACCTGCAAAACTCCTAACATTTCCTCACTTCTCTGCTGAGAGAAACCCCTAATTCTCAGCTACAGACCCTGACCCACAAAGCCCTTCCTGCCAGCCACCACTGGTTATATGCTTGAAAGCTATTTGCGTCATCAATGGCTTAATACAATTACTAGTTTTTCTGCTGAATTGTTATATACATTTGTTACTGTTTAATCCAAAATCCAAGCATTTGGAAGAAGGATTTTAGATGCATAACAGAAGATATCCTGACTGCTGAGCACAAAAAGGCGATACTGGGACCTGTGCATTTACCTCACTGGTCTAAATATTTGTCCGGACATTGCATACTGTGGTATTCAAACTGAAGGCAGGTGACTCAGGCCTGGAAACAGCTTGTTTGCAAAAGGGAACAGACTCCCACAAAGGCATGATGTGAGTGTGGGTTGATATCATCATCTGTGTTTGCACAAGGTAAAAAGCTTTTGAGCTTTTTCATAAAAGCAAACAAACAAACTTATAAATAAGCATCTCAGGAAAGACCGCAAAAGTCCACTGGGCACAAAAGCTTTTGCACCAAGCATTCAACCCTGTCATCAACACAAGTCATCCCAGAGACCTATTGTGTGTGTGTGTGTGTATTTGGTTGCTTAGACAATAAAGGACAGATTTCCTGGCGCTTACAAAGAGGGGTAATGCTGAGCTATGCTAATCGGCATCATCTGGTGAGCCTGCCCTCCCTAGCCATTTGAATGAAATCTCAGTGGATTCGCCAAGTGTCGTCCTCCATGCGGGACAGTCTGGTTTCAAACTGGTCGCCTTGCTGCAGCCCAAGTTCTGGTTGGCAGCCAGCTGTACGCCTTGCCAAGAATTCTCTCTTCCTTCAGTGCATTTTTCCCCAGCTCTAAAATGAAAATCTCTGAAGGGGAGGGCAAGGGATTATTTGCATCAGGACTGAGCAATATGTTTCAGGCTCTTTGCTAACTGCCCTTCAGCAGTGGGGTAGAGCTACAGCTTGCAATTAGCAGTGCTTGAAGCCTCCCAGACAGTTGCTCTGTCTTTGGGGCAGGTATAGAAAGCGAATTTTGCTTGTTGCACAGGAAGGAAAGTAAGCTGCAACTTCCAGCTAGCTGTAAAACACATCTTTCTTGCTGCCTGTCTTAACTATCATCCCAGCTTATCAGTGCATATGAGCGGCACTTACTCAGCTGTATAACACCCTTATGTTCACAGAAGAGACCAGTAATAAGGTGCAATGTCTTAATTAACCACTTGTTAGAATTAACTCCCTTGCAACACAGCTACGTGTAACCCAGACCTTCTGGGATCGGTAAGCAACAATTAATCCTTCTTTGCCAGAGGGAGAGTCGTATTTTGCCAGCCTGGCCTGATGACATCTGCCTGAGACCAAACTCCAGCTTCTGGGAAGGCCAAAATGGAAGGTAGGTACAGGAGAACTGGTTCCCCTGTGAGCTCCCTGCGAGCGCAGCTTGTGCTGTGGGAGCTCATCACAGCATGCCTGAGATGAACTGGCAAATGCACATGGACGGCATCTGCTCCCTCCCCTTTCCTCCTTTGTGCTCGCTCCTTCCTCCTCGTTCTGGGCAGACTTTTTGTCTCCATTCTCTTCCATCTTCCTGCTGGAAGCTGCTGGCTTACGTGCAAGGAGAAGCTCTCTGGGGTGAGGGCGGCTGCCCAGCTGCCAGGACAGTGGGAGCTTGCTCCACAAACTAGACTGCTGAGTTCCGTGCTGATCTAAATCCCAGGGATAAATAATACTTTCATGCATCCAGAAGACAAAGAATGAAACAAACCAAGGCTGCACGAATACCGCACCTAATGAGAAGCATTATCCTAAGAGCTCCCACTTTGTCAGCAGTAGGTAACAAGGACTGGACCGCAGACGTGCAGAAGTTACAGCCCCCTCCCTTGCCATGCTTGTGCAGATGCATGGATAAACTCCGCTGGAGTCATGGCAACCCTGATTATATTTGACTGTATTTTGAGTACATCTTTGTCATTTCTGTAATCACAAAAGTTGTGCGGGCAGCAACACAGGAAAAGCTTGTGTAATTCCGCACAGTGCTGGGGTTTATCAAGCCTCCCTGTGACACAGGAAAGGCACACAAACACGCAAACAAGCACAGGCTGAGTTTGCCACTGCTTTACTGCCAAAAAAAAAAAAAAAAAAAAAAAAAAAAAAAAAAAAAAAAAGTGATGGCAAACTGCAAAGGCAGAATAGAGCTGGAAAATAACACCCATCTGTTCTGGGGCAGGAAGAGTGACAGGACAGGGTGGGTGAAAAGCTCGGATTTCTTGGGCTGGCTCCTCGTGGAGGAAATCACCTTCTCTGGTCAGCTGAAGGCCCCGGAGGGGATTCCTTTGGGACAGCAGGCTGACAGTTCTGTCAGCAATGGAGTCAGAAGCTCTTCCATGTTAGACTGGGACAGAGACAGATGGGGACATACTGGCATTAAAAAGTCTCTTTGCTTTCCCAGAGCATGGGGCTCAGGTTTGCCAAAGCCACATCACTCAACCCCTTCCCACCCCAAGGGAGGGGGATTCAGGGTTGTGCCAGTGGCTCTACCTTGTGCCACCTGGAGAACCGAATCGGTTTGAGACAGCGAGGGAACCACCACAGTGGCACAAGGGACCTATTGGGACTTTAGAGGGTCGCAACTCACAGTTCTGGGCTGACCTAAGTGTCTGGAAATAGCCTTCATGCTTCAAAGAGCTGCTTTGAGGCAACAGGTCACCTTCACAAGTGCTAAAACTACTTCCAGCTCCAGCAAACAGCCAGGCCAAGCCAGCTTTGAAGCAAATGAGCCACAGAGACAGATATTTCCCGCTAGGAGAGATAAACTCTTCTTAGCCATCAAGTGGAAAAACACTGGCTTGCCTTTCACCTGAATCTCAGAAATCAGTTTGAGAGTTGCAGCAGAACTGGGCGTATCCTTTTGTTTTCATTTTTAACTTCGATCACTGGATAATGCCAACATTTTCCTCAGAGAAGGGAACCCTTCAAATCAAAACATGGGATGCAGATCTCCTGGCAGTGGGTGCCAAGTCATCCTTTCCAGAATCCTCCCAAGGGGTGGCACAAGGGGATTCTGAATGAGAAGCAGATGGCAGGAGACATGTCGCACAGGAAGGATGGATATTTCTGCTGTGACCCACTAGGGAAAGGTTTGGAAGCACTGACACTTTTATGGCATTCTGTTTTATTGTGCAGAGCATTTTTGTCTTGTTAGTTATATTTTGGCTTCTCAAGGCAACATATTTCTAAAGGGCAAGAGAGATGTACCCTACGTACCCATCTGCAGCAACAGAGACACAGCTAGCTGAGACACAGACATTACCTGGCCTAAATCTCTCTCAATACAGAAAGTATTAGTCTTATTGCAGAAATATATATATATATATAAAATCCTTTCCATCACAACAAAGGCCCAAGGTTCTCCATTTTCATGGCATGAGTATGTCTATGATAAAGGACTGGCATGTCCACATGCTGCCTGCAGTTTTGCTCTTCTAATAGAAATAAAAGCAGAAAGGGTAACCATGTTCTTTTGTCAGCCTACTCCAAGAACAGCCCTAAGCCATTTATCTGAAGACACCCAACAAGCAACAATCCTCTTCAGATTTCCACAGAAGAAAGAACTCATATATACCTCTGGCCTCTCTTCCCTTAATCTCTTTTAGTGCAACCTACAAGCCCTACATCTAGATCAGAAGTCCCAGGACAGTTTAGGTCAGGGTAGACTATAAACCGGGGTAGGGGTATCCTTTACTTGAAGCCACAAATGCTATTAAACCCAAAATAGGAAATAGTTGTCAGAGGTGTAGACATGAGAGGAGAGCTGTGCAAAAAAAAAAAAAAAAAAAAAAAAAGACTCTCCAATTTACGGTGCAGAATTCCCTGGGAACAAAGCACAACAGTAAAGAGCTCAAGAGCTCAAGGCAGAGGAAAAGTCTTGATGTACACCTCAGAGCCAGCATATGCCTGTGACTTTGCTATTTCATCAAAATAGCCAGATGAAAGCCAGGGACTAACCTCACTGTACACGAAGATTTAGCAGCTATCTGAAGAGAATGAAATAAACACAACTGCTGCCTTTCAAAGCTGCTCTGGTTTTTCTCCTTACAAAGATGATAAGGCCTCCAGGATACCAGTAGGGGCTCTTGCCTTCACATTTCTTTTAAATACAAATTGTTTACCATATCATGGACAACTGGATACATGAGGGAAGAACAGATTAACTTTCTAATTGTCCTTTTTGCCCACAGGATATTTTCGCTTGGCTCCAGTGGGATCCTGCATTATCTCCAAACTAGGTGAATGTGGAGAGACTAGCAAAGGACTCACTCCTTTCTCCATCGTGATCAGCAGCTCCCAGCTCTAGCAATGGGGACACACTACCCAATCTTCTGGTGCTGTGCAGGAGACAAAGGCTCCAGGAGGGACCTTTCCGGATGCCTGCTATTGCAGGCACTGCCCCATTGAGGTGCTGGGGATCTGGGTGGCCACTGCTTTCTCAGAGGACAAGCTCAAAGAGAGCCATGCACAGAACAATTGCATAAAAGTCTAGTGCAAGTGTGCTTATCAAAAGCATTGAACTAGCTGTTTTTCACAGTGTACAAGGGATAAGCCTGAACCTCATGAGATTCAAAGTCATTCTCTCTTCTTGAATGCCATTAGCAGCATTTTAACCAAGTTATGCAAACTTCTCCACCCTGACAACCCAGAGACTATCTAACATGAAGTTCTCATCACCAAGGACAGGCAGCCCTCGTTAATATCTACTGTCACTGATGCTGCCTCCTATTTCTGCAGGATCCTTGTCTTATTGGCCCTCCCAAGAGCTGTTAGAAAGGTACCTTGATATCTTTTGAGCACAACCATAATAAGATCAGTAAATAAATAATCTTGAGGGCTGGACTGTGACTACGAAATGGTTACAGTCAGTTGACCAATTATATTTTCTGTTACTATCTTTGACAAAGGACACAATAATTAACATATTGCTTTTGTGTTGGCTTCCTGTGTTCTGTGAGCTTTAGTGTTCTCTGATGAAGAACAACATGAACTTTGCAAAGAGATAAAGCTATATCAAAACAAGCTTGTGGGATACAGTTTGGACCTTCCCAATCTCACCATGATTCCTTTCCAGAGGAGCAATGCTACTGCTGTGAATGAACACTAACTCCAGCCCCCAAGAGCCAAGTACGACAGAGCAAACACTGAAATTGTACAACATGAAAAATACTGAATTACACACTTCAGGATGTGAACACAAGGAAAAAAATGCCAGGGGATATGTATCTCTAGTCCATTAAATATAGTTTATTTGAAAGTATTTTACATTTTATTAAAGTAAAGCAGACAGGATATAAGCACTATAAACTTTCCCCTGAAAGTGAGCATTGCTGGCATTCCACTTGCTTAAATTATTACTTTTTCAAGGGCTGATTAATCCTTGTCCCTCTTAGTTAACAGAGGAAATGGTATGTTGGGTGTTTCACTTCCCAGGCCAAAGCAAAACTATGCTTCTACAAGACGAGCTCTCTCTTTCGCTACCCTTTTTTTTTTTTCCCTTTGGGAATCTCTCTCTGTGTTCCAGGCACATTATTACATTTTCTTCCGCAGGCAATATCTCTTGCTTGAAATCTCTTTGACAATAGTCAAATCTTGTAAGATGCATGATTAAAAAGAGCAGCTTTGACTTTTTACTAGGGAAATTTAATTGCAACGTACTTGTCTCTAATGAGCTGGAGGGGAAAAAAAATCTCCTTAAAGAGGAAGTTGCAATTTTAGAAGAAAAATGAACAGGTCAATAACCAGAAAATATGGAATAGCCAGGAATATGAGTGTTTTTTCATTAGGAAATGGCATTTTGTCAAAACAGACATTATTTGCTTTAATATGTTTTCAACAAGAATAAATCATTCTGAAATTAGACTTGCATTTGGACATCCTTGGAACATTTCATTGAGCTTGTCATCTAAATGAATTATTTTTATACAAGTTAAAGCATTTAAATATTGCTAAAAATACTTTTTAAGCCATTTATATGTCTTGTTATAGAATGCATAATATTTTGTTTGAGCTATAACAAAAAGTAGAAGTCTCACATAGGCATTTTGATATTTCAAAAGTCAAGACTTTGCAGTGGTTTCATTCTAAATATCAATGGAGTTTTTAATTAGTTGTATCAATCCAAGATAATCTATTTAATTCCTCTCTGGATTTCTGTCTGGATGTGAAATGCATTCCTGACAGCCTTACCTGTAAAGTTCAACTCAAAATTGATTCTGAACTTGTATCCAACTAAAGCATTATTTCTGCTGCAGATACCAGTTAGACCTTTCATCCTATGGCATTGCTGAAAAGCTCTTTAGCTTAAGAAGCATAAACCAGCCCTCAGTCCCTGCTATGCTAATAAGTCTTTTCTCCTGTAGTTTGAAACTTGGGTCTCCATTTCCTCTTTTCCAGGAAACCTATGCAACTGAAAGCTATTGGACAGTGAAATCCACCTTCATATCAACTATCTGCTGGCACAGACACTGGGGCTTGGGTGCAGACATCAGGTGGATGGCACAAGCATGGGGACAGCAGAAGAAAAGAGGTGCAGAAGGAGGGAGGGGGAGAAAAAACACAGGTCAACTCAACTCTCCTACAGACCTGAGCCATGTTTTGTGAAGCTAGTAGGACTGGGGCACCACAGCCAAATTAATCCTTCTCATTCCTGGTAAATCCTGTTTCTTCCTAGCCTACAACCCAGCCACTCTCAAGATCAGTCCAACACAACCGCAGAAGAGCACATATAAGCTAGTGTATTTCAGTGTAGTCACCACAGTTTTGAATCTGGGCCTTTTTAAGACTGTGGGGGGCACCAGAATGATTTCTATTGAATAACTCTGAGTTTAAAATAAGAGACATTCTTTTCCCCTTCGCCTTTACTGCTTACAGGACAGGTGCAAGCTGACAGCTCCATAACTATAAATTGCTTCTGGAGCCATTGAAGCCTTCTCTTCAAACCAGATGCTCCTCTTCTCTGCATGAGTAGCAGAACACATGCCCTGACCACCACCAGCTATTTTTATAGGATGGATTTCTTCATGGCTAGTTTATAGATTTATTAAAAAAAAAAATAATAATAATAAAAAAAAGTGGAAAAAAATGTCTTTGAGGCAACATGCATCCTTTGAAGGCACTCAAGAAATCTGGAGTTAAAAAATATCCATTTTGTTGTATGAAACCAGAAAGCCAAATTAAAGAGCTAAATACACAGAATGTTAGGGAGACTTTTGAGTTAAAAGTAAAGAAAGAATTCCAATGGAAAAGAAGCTACCCCAGTAAAAAGTTTCAGGCCATCATCCCACAGCTGCAAGTTTCCTCACAACAGTCAACGTCATGTGCTCTTCAGCTATGTAGGAGTTTAGTCCTCCCCAGGTCACACAAGGATAACATCCTGAGACTTTGAACTCTGTTTTAAGTAACCATTTCACAGGCACCATTCTTCCTACCGCAGACTCATTCCTCCAGATTGCTTGTGAAGATTCCCCAAGTTTTGCATCTGTAAGGAAGAAAATGAAAAACAGAGAAAGCCCCCATCAATGGCCTGTCATGAAACAGGAAGCTCTGATGCAAACAGCAGATCACCAATGAAAGAATGACAAAAATACAGTTCCTGGAACTGGAGAAATCCATGATGCTTTTTAGCTCACCCACTGAAGAGGGAGGAAATATGTGACAGTGCAGAATAATTATTCTTTTTCCACTGTCAAGGATGCAGGACAACCACATTAGTCACACGGAGCCATGAGCAAGCTGCACAGGTCCTCCCAAAATTAGTGGCAGTAAAAATGTGTTCCTCACCATGCCATCCCCGGAGTTGATGATACATCTTTGTTTGCTTCCATTCAGATTTATGTGGGCTTTCTAGGCCTCTCTTTCCTTTCTTTGATGTTGATCACAGACAAAATGATGTCACTTTTGGCCAGAGGCTGGCACGAGGCACAAGTGTAACATCAAGTGAATTTTATTGGTAATTAATGACATGTTGGCAGTGCATGCTTGGCCCTGGGAACCCATTTCCAATAGGCCTGTGGCCAGTCTGGAAAGTGCAAGAACTTATGCCCAGACTGATTGCATTTGATTCACTTGTCTCTTTCCTAACTAGTCCCATGTTGCCAACTATATTCCTGATCAATTCAGTCCTATACACCTGTGCTATGTAAGAGAACAAATGTGCACACATTGTACACACAGTGCTTCACAATGTGAGGCTCAAATATTTTCTGTCTCTAGGCTCCTGCTCAGCTGTCCTGAAAGGATAGCAATAAGAGATTATTTCAGAATCTGACAAAATCTGAAAAAATTTTGGATGTTCAATTGAGAGCAACTACCAGCATACAGCTCCATTCCCCACCATCAGTTTCTGTGTTAAGGTTCATTATTTTAGGTTTTACTAAGACCATGACAATACCTAATATAAACCTTCTGAAATGCAGTGAGCTTCCTTCTGCTTAAGGTATAGAGATCTCAGTATTACTGTTATGCATAGGAACTTTAATTGCTCCTGCACCTAGCATTGATTGTCTGGGTACTTGGCCAGAAGTCTACTCTTGAAGCTAAAAATAAGGAGAAGTTCTGGGTGACTCCTGGTGCTATTGGGGTGCTGAGGGGCACGGTGTAGTAGCCCCAAGGCCATGCCCATACAGCAACACACACATTTTGTGTGCAGAGGTGTCCCCTTGGCCTCCTGAAGTTGCTGCAGCAGTCACAGCAGCTCCAGGCCTGAACTTCAGCAGCTTCAGCTCTCTGGATGGGGTCCAAGAGCTTGTCACACTGCCACAACTCTGCTGTGGAAGATGCATTTCTTTCCATGTGCCAGCATTATCTCAGCTTTTTTTTTTCTGTATATATTTGCAGTGATTTAAGGAGTAAATGATGGGAAGGTGCAGGGAGCTGGAGTGCTCGTGTGCTGCGTGCGGGATCGGTGGATAAGAAGTGTGTGAAGGAAGTGAGTTATCCACCCACACGCAATCAAGGCAGAGATTTGATTTCATGTTTTGTTTTCTTTTTTTCCTTTAGCCCAGAACTTGCCATTGTGATGAAACATTTTTGCACTGGACTGATCTCTCTCTCCCCTCCTCTCTGTGTGTGTCTCTATGTGGCCAGGTCCTTTCAGTGTTTATTCTACTGCAGAGAAGTGCAACGATTTCTGGGCAGGATGTCCAAAGATAAATCTGGCTTGTGGTGAGAGTTAAAAGATTACAGTAAGGCCTTGTTTACAAAAGAGAAGGATCAGCTGCTGTTCTTGGAGTTTGTTTAAAAATTCTTTTTTTAACCATCCCTCTTTGTGTTTAGGCTTATTTCTCTTGTTAAATAAATAGCCAGTAAGGTCTCCATTGATCACCTCCATGTTGTGTATGTGTGAGAGGAGGAGAGAGAGGGAAAGAGTTTCATATCAGGTCATCAGCTTCCTAGAGAGGACAGCAAATTTCTAGGAAAAGGTAATTAAGCATCAGAGTGGCAGCAGCAAATGCAGTTCAGAGATGACCAGGAAGGCCTAGCTGTGATCAGGCCTCAGCTGTGATATCAAGGCCCTGTTCTTGGAATATGGAGCAGAGGGAGTGCCAACTATTATAAGTAATATACTTGTGAGCATATTCACACCCTATACACAATTATACATTTCATCTTGATGCCTTGGGTTCTTCAAGCGCAGCAGCTAATGACCTGGTCAGCCTGTGGAGCTGTCTGCCTCCTTCCACCACAGCAGCACCAGGACTGGACAGATGAGAGAGCAGCAAGGTCTCTGTATGGGCATATACAACAGCCCATCCAAACACATATATCTTCCAGCCTCTTCAGTCTTGTTACCCTGAAGGGCTGATGAAGCCTCTTGGAGAAAATATGGATGAAGAGGAAGCTAATGCTGACCTCTGTTGACAAATTAATAGAAGAAAAATTCAGACAGCTTCTGGCTCAGTAAATCCATACTCTGTATATCACTCTCCAGTGTAATCTTCCATCCTACAACATGAAGGATGCTTCTCCCTCCCTAGGTTCACAGATTGCAGAGGCTGACAGCAGTGACTAGTGTTTCTCTAGCTCACACTGTTTACCAGTGTGGCCTTCATGAACTCGGCTCTCCCATTCATTGCCCTGGCTGTCTGGTGAAGACAGTCATGTTCTGGTATACAGTCGAGGTCTTCAGGACCACTCTCCGGTGGAGGAAGCCTTATTTCTTACAACATACAAAGAAGCTGTCTGTTCATTCAGACAGCTGGATCTATGAATTAGAAGTGAACAAACTGAATTTCAATGCATTCCTCTTTGGAAGAAAACAGTGGTTTGCTTAGCTTGGATTTTCTAAAATAAAATAAAAGCAGGATAAAAGGGAGAAGGTGATTAAAATTCATTTTAGAAACATAGCATGAATGCATTTGAAGTTGAAGAAGGTGTTGTTTTTCAAGAAAGCAGTGATGTGTTTCAGGTCTTTGAAGGCTGGTTCATTTTTAGAGCCATAATTAACTGCAGAGACCTGAATGCATTCATCAGTGTATATGACCTCTTCACTAATGTTTACTGGGAAATAATAAGCAACAGGGTGCATGTCCTAAAAGAAACAGAAGCTGCCAACATTCAAATTCCTCTCTGGAACAAGAGCTCCACCTTCAATGGAGGACTTCATTTTGCAACATCTCTTTCTTTAAAACTAGCATGGCAAAATAGAGTCTAACCAATACATAGATGATGTACTAAATTTTTTGCAAGGTAAGATAAAAATCTGGAAAGACTGGGAGGATCCTTTACAAAATTATCTAGTCTCATAACAAGACAATCTTTATGACTGGCAGTTTAAACTATGAGAGTTAATGTACTTTATCCAAGAGCTTCATTAATTTTGAGTTAACAATTTGTTCAATTAACCAATTCAAGTATTCAGTGACTACAACAGTTATATACACTATAAATTTATGCACGTAACTGTATTAACTAGCAGCTTCTATCTGAGAATGTAAAAGAATGGTCAAATATCCTATTATCCATTCCTCATGTGGCCTACAAATAATTTCTTTTCCTGTTCTACCATGTCCTTGTAATTAACAAATTGGTCAAATCAAGATATGCCAAAAGTGCTGCTCTACGGTTATGGAAATTCAGACCAAGGTTAGTACCAAGAAAAATGACATTTTCCCAGGAAGCCTAAATGAAGCCTAATCCCATTCCTATTTTCCATGCTGCCAGATCTGAATCTTTGCAAAGGCTTTAGAGGCCTTTGCAGTTTGTTTTCCTCATGCCAGCCCTTTACCTGGGGTTAACATCAATCTCTAGATTTCTTCACTCACTGCCAGCAGTGATCAATCAATCCCCTACTTACGATCTCCTTTCAAACTATTGCCAAACAGGTTTTGCACAACTACTGGTAAGGCCTGTTAAAAACATGGTCAGCTGCATTTTTCACCTCTCCTCCATTCTTTCTCCCTATCAGTTAGGACAAATGTGAGAGGAAGGCAGAGATGCTACGAGTGCTTTCAACTTTTCTATCTCTAGTGGCACCATAATGAAGCTGACAGAACCGTTAGGATTAGTTTAGTCATGGAATTAAGCATCTGGACAAAAATTGGATATGATGGATTTTCCCCATTAAGGTTTTTGGTCTGAGTCCAAGATGAATGATTATCAGTGTAATTACAGGGCAATTATGCTAAGTTAATTAATGGTATGTGGCTTTATTTACAACATATTCTGTTTCACCAAAGATTCAGAGAGCTCCTTCCCCTCCCTGTCCTCTCCCTCCTTTAGCATTATATCTCTATTCAGACACTGGCATGCTCTGGAGGATTTAATCAGTTACTCACTCTCAAAAGCTATAATCAGATATTCTGGCTCAAGGACTCACTAGTCTGGCCTCTGATCTGGAAACTAGTAGGTCTAAGGATATAACCCTGAGGTATTTCTCATGATTCAGAGCTGGTCAGCATATGGAGCTCAATGCACCTGAACTCGTGATGGTGACAGAGATATGTCATGACCTAGGCCCTCATTCCCTTTCATATGAAAGAGCCTGAATAGTCCAAGGCCAACAGAGGAGTGCTGAAGGCAGTGTGTAATGAAGACACCCTGCTCCCCAGTAAACCTGTCATTGGTATAAATGTGAGTGGAGTAAAACAGACACACATGAGCCAACGTGCTCAAGAGGGAAAAAAAAAAAAAGAGAGAGAAGAAGCAAAACCAAAGAATAAATCAATGAATAAAATCCTGCTCCAGTCACATGTGAAAACTTTCTGGATATTCAGCCTGCATTGTCATGCAAATTAAGTTTGAAAGATAGTTTGTTGCTTGTGTCATGCCCATCTTTTCCCAGCAGAGTGTATCCTACCCACCAGGAGATCTTTAACCAAAATAGGAACAGGTATTTTGCAGATGAGACAGCCCTAGGTGTTATATGTGCTTTTGCTTTTGCCCTTGGAAAGCCACATCCTGTATGTATGTGCTCAGAGGAGGTGCCAGGAGCCCTGTGTCTGCCCTGGCATTGAAGAGTGACATTCAGAGTGCCTGCTCCGTTTGTGCACTTGGGGAGGAGACCAGAGATTGGGCTGTGGAGATAACCTTTTCACCATGCAGGACTCTTCAGACTGCTCGTATCACAACTAGTGATGCTGAGAGATGCAATGAAAAAGGGACTCTCTTTGTAAATCACTCCTCTCTGTATTTCGATGGTACACAGCTTGTACTTTCAGGCTCCACCACAAAAGAGCAGGAACTCCAAGTCTGACCTTTCCTAGGCACTGACCGTATCCCAGGCAATGACTAAAAGCAGTCATATATATACATAAATCTTTAGTTTATTTTGCTAGAGACAAGACTTACATGATTGAACTGTGACCGCTTTGGTCAATTATTAGAGACACGAAACAGCTAAAACTGATAAGCAGAGGTCTCAAAACACGTTAAACTGGATACAAATAGATGACCCATTACAGAAGAGATACTTAGTCAATGCTAAGAAATGTAAGCATAATGCTGTATTGGGCATCAGAAAAGCCACTTGCACAAACAGTGTTCAAGTTTGCGAAAGAGATTATATTGTGAGTCATGACTTCTTCACCGTGCATATTTCCTGGTATCTCATAAGGGAGGTTGGCAGCTTGTCATTGCTTAGCTATTAGGGAAAAACAAGCATCAGACAAAAAGTATTAAAAAATAAACCTTGCTGGAGGTTCATCAAAGGAACCTCTGTCTTAAAAAGGTCACTGAGGTAATTTCAGGCCTTCAGTCATCCCAGTCAATCATGGTTCCTTAGCAAAGGTGTCAAGCTTCCTCCTTTATTTAGAAAGTCTCTTCATACCTTGTTGCCTTTGGGCTTCTACTTTGCAAACTCTTTCTGTTGTCTGTCCCCACAGCAAGCTAGCTTTCACTTTAAATGGGTGGGGACACTGCCATTTTGAGCTACTCTCCTTCCTCTTTCATTAATTGTTTCTGAAAGTCTTGGCCTAAGTGACTAGCCTGCATCTGTGGCAAAACTCAGAGTCCCACGAGTCTCATCCAAATGCCTGCCCTATAAAATCATCCTTCCTCTATGAAGGTCAGCAAATCCCTTTCCTGTGCTCCAGAAATGATGGGGTATTCCATTAGCCTTCATGCTGCCCAGCAACTGAGATCCATCAGAAAAAGAAGGAAAAAAAAAAAAAAAAAAAAAAAAAAAGATAATTCTGAATCTAGTTCAGACATGAAGATGCAGTGCCTGCATCAGCCATATCAGCCACTCAGTCAGCTCACTTATGAATGTTATCTGACTTCCCTGTTAAGGCACCATTCGCTCTCTAGCCTGCATACATTCATCCATGTATGATTTTCCCCATCTTTGAGAAACATCCAGGTTTCACTTGCAGAGTAAAGGGAAAGCACAGCCCAGAGGCAAAAGGGAAATGACGTACCTCACTCTACGCCCTTTCCAGGATGCAACCTCAAAGGCCTCTAGCTGCTGGAAACATGCAGAGGGAATTACACTTCTTGTCACCTTGGGTCAGGGAACAGAAAGAATGTGATTCTTCCAGAGATTACTGGAAATTGTGCCCAGTGGTGTTGAACACAAGGAAAGAGCACAAATCTCTGAGCCCAGAATTGTGGCATTAAAGCTGAGGGATTTGATGTGTGAAGAAAGAAACAGACATCCACAAACTTATCCCAGACAATGCAAATCCTATATCTTAAGTGTCCCTAACCCAGGGCAGGAAAAAAAGAAGCATTTCTCTTTTTAGTATAAAAAGCAGAGCTCTGTGTCACTCAGAGGAACTAATCCATTTCAAGTATATGAGGATCTGTCTTGATTTTGTGTATATGATCCAGACTCGTGGATTGAGGTCTGTTGTGCTGTATCATTCCTGTCTCAGAGGGAGCATCCAGAAACTATTAGAGCTATATGACAGAGGGGAGCAACACAAGGGCAGAGGAAAAGCAGAGCAGGTGTGGGCAGGTGAACTGCAGCACAGGAGAAGTAAGAGCCCCCAGGGCTTTGGATGGAGAATCACACAATTCGTGCAATATTTATTTGGATACATCAGATTCCTGCAGGGTAGATGATGAAGAGTTTGGCAGGAAAAAAAAAAAAAAAAAAAAACCAAAGTCTTTCTTGAAGGGCTATATGAGCTATATCACCTCTTTAAATATCCAGATATATATCCAGTATCAAACATATCTCTTGGATAATGACAACTGTTGACCCAGCTCTGGAGCAAATTGCAAAGTCTCTCAGGTTCCTTTGGAGTCAGAGCATGAAAGTGGACTCGTTTCTCTAGAGGTGTGAAACACATAGAAGTATTATGCTCCTGCTGGACTTTTCCACTGCCTAACTTCACCCTTTGCTTCCTTTCCATCTCAGCTATATAAGGGGGAGATGTTTCAAAATGAAAGACAGGTTGATGTCTTGTGTATACCTCATATTTTCTTCCCAAAAAACTCGGATGAAATAAACCCACTTCCCAGAAATGAAGTTCTAAGAAGGCAAAAAAGGCCAAACATTTGTTAGACCTCTTTGATGGGTCTCTCTATGAGGAGACTAAAAAAAATGCTAATGGTAGATAATATTCTGATCTGTATTCACCCAGATCTTCTTACTAATCAAAAGTGCTACATCACACCTTTAAAAACTTGAAGAACCTGGCTAGATATGTGCACATGAAAATATATGTGATAAATACACCAATTTTATCTATGTCTTTTTTCATTTTCAGTAAATGCCTCTGCAATTCATTGCAGGTAGCATGCAGTATCTCAGACATGTCCCTTGTCCCTGGGCAGAAATAGCACATGCAGCCTGAGGCTGGAAAGGCAGGCTGTCTGATTCAGTGCATGTCAGCCTCTAAGGATAAATCTAGACCTAAGGGACTTGCAAGCAATCCAACAACAGGTTTATCAAAGGATTGGGATTTTAAGTTATTTGCCCCATTTCCAGACTGTCAGTCTCACCAATGAGATGTCCCTTCTCTCCCAGGGCTCAGGAGCATAATTATTACAAAAGCTCAAATTATCATGTGTCAATAAAGCCATGATGATGAACCACATGAGCACTGCTAGGATCAGAGAAATTAGGTCTGGAATGGACCTCAGGAGGTCACTAAAGCCAATGTTCTTCAGTCTGTGGTCCATGGTCTGGTAGGCATCAGGCAGTAGCCCAGATACTTTGCAACAACTTAATTTGCCAGCATATGCACTCATTTCCACATGTGGGAGCAAGCAAGGAAATGGGGTGGGGGACAAGGGGGGGGGGAGGGAGGGTGGAAGGGGTGGATAATGACGACAGTAACACAGCTTGGTTTGCAGTAGGCTGGAAATACAATCTATTGTAGAAACACTGTACTAGATTAACTGTGGTTCCTCCTAGATCAGAAAGGTGAAGTCATCCTTGGAAGAACTGGGAGAGGGTAAACAGGGGCTGAGGAACACCAGTTGAGTCCAATCCCCTGTCCTAAGGCAGGATTCAGCTCTATTAAAGCATTTCTGCCAAGTACTTTTCTAACGTCTTCTTAAAAATCTCTAATAACACAGATTCCACCCCTTCCTAAGGCAATGTATTCCAGAATTTAACTATTGCAACCCTGAAAAAGTGTTTCCTAATGTCTAATCTGACTTCTTCTTGGTGCAATTTAATCCCACTACTTCTTGTAGAATCCATTGGAGACCCAGAAGGCAATTTCTTCCCTTTCTTAGCTCCAGGCAGGACAATATAAAACATGTTAGAATATACCTCACTAAAAGTTTACAGTATGCAGTGTAGAGAAGCTCAGACTGCTTAGCCCAGGGAAAGCTGTACTGATGTTAGGAACTCAAAAAAACATTCTCCTTTTCCTCAGCAAAGAGAATATACTAGGTTCACAATAAAGAAGGGTAAACTGCAAGTCCAAAGGCATCCTTGTCTTATCCACAACAATCTTCCTTGGGAAAAAAAAAAAAAAAAAACTTGTTCCCAAACCAGTCCATATTAAAACAAACAAACAAAAACAGAAAATAAGGTGTCCCCTGGAGGATCCACTGTCTCTAGAGTTCTCTTATTCCTCTTTTGCTGTGCCAAGGAATCAGAAGGACCAATAAAAAAAAAAAAAAAAAAAAAAAAAAAAAAAAAAAAATTTTTTATTAAAGAATCTTTGTGGGCAGCTGTTAAATGAAGGTTTAGGGCTTTTATTTATTTATTTTTCTATGGGGGAACATTGATGGGAAGAGAGAACAACAAAGAATTGCTTTTGGAGTAGCCCAAAAGCTCCCTGCTGACAGGTCAGTCCCACCCTCCCCTCCCTAGCACACAAGGACCCTTTTCAAAGAGAATCACCTGGCCCATAAATCCAAATGTATGGTAATTTAAGAAAACAAATGACCAACTCCAGCCTTTGAGAGTGTTTAGGAATGGCAGGATTAAGCAGGGAGATTAAAATTGAAAGGCCTCTCCTTGCCACTCTACTTGCAGGTGGGATTTCCTCCAGTCCTCCCAGTTTTGCAGTTTCACTATCCCGAGCTTTTAAGAGGTTAAATTGGAACAGTTCAGGCATTTGGAAACACTATGTAGGCTGGGGGAAGGGCAAGAGGAAATTAAGTGACTTCTTTCTTTTCACCTTCCTTTCTCTAGTTATCTGTAGCAAACCCTCAGAGCACCTATATTTAGACTAGGCTATATAAAGAGGCACAGATGCACACTTAACCCAGGAACATTTCCCATTTTCTATAAAATTGACTCATTTTTAGTTTCTGTGCTTCTTTCTTCAGTGATCTGGGATCTGGCCAAGGACAAAAAAAAAAAAAAAAAAAAAAAAAAGGGCTTTTTAGGGCCACTTACTGAATAGAGATCTTGCCTGAGACTTAATTACAAATGTGGTGTTCCAATTTAGATAGACAATGATGCTGGATTCAGAAGGGAGAGGGTTCAGAAGTCAGGGCCAAACACTTCGGCTTTCTGTGGCAGAGGAACAGAAAGTATGGGGACATTACAGCCCCTTCAGCCCAAACAGACTGAGATGCAGCAGTGCTGGGCCAGCATGACTCCTGCTAAAAAGCATATTCTCCTTTTCATATATAGGGGAAAGTTTCACTGGAGGGCAAGCTGAAGTATTTACCCCTATACTTCTTTATGGG
>CM021771.1:29127986-29214877 GCA_011076525.1 Nettapus auritus
TCACTGGAGGGCAAGCTGAAGTATTTACCCCTATACTTCTTTATGGGGGGCCTGATTTTTTTTTTTTTTTTCTTTTTTTTTTTTTTTTTTTTTTTTCACGTGGTCCAAAACATTCTCCTTCTTTCCAGTTTTAGTTTGTTTCTGGCCCCGTTTATCTTCATGTGTTTTGGTATGAAGCATTTTTGTTTCAACTTAAATAGCTCTTTCCCCTTTCTGGCATCTTACTCTCTCCAACCTCAGCGTAGTCATGGAAAGTTAAGCCATTCTTTCCTGACCCCTGTTTTCCTAGAAAAAGCAAGCAGAGTTCCCTGTTTTCTCTTAAGAAACAGGGTCTTTATGCCCTTTTTCTTCTAGGGCCCAACTGTTTTATTCCTACACTAACCTCATGTTTAATGTGTACAGAAACAGGCTGCAAGTGTGGTCATAAAACAGAAGCCCTTGCTACAGGTACCCACGCAAGGCCACAACATCCAGGCTGAGATTTGGTGGGTGGATGACCTGACAGAGAGTCCTGTGGGGCAAAAGCGCAGAAGGGACTTCTCCTGGCTGTGCCTGAAGTGTTTTATAGGGGTCTACACCAAAGAACAGCACCCTAAGATTGTCAACATGCAGCCTTTTGGGCTTATCTCCACACCTCTTCCAAGCCTCCATGATGTAGGCAGGGAGTTCATGTCTCACCTCTTCATGTTAACAGCAAGATAGCTCCCCCAGCAAGGAAACCATAGGTCTAGGTGCTTCTGGGTGCTTCTGTGACTATGACAGTGAAGGAAAAGGGTGGACTTCTCTGAGCTGAGAAACATAGAAAGTAGTGATGATGCATTGTGGTGTTTTCACACTGATGAGTAGCTATACTCCAACACACTGCACTCACTCCCCCTCCTCAGAGGAACAGGAAGAGAAAAAAGGCTCATGGGTTGAGATAAGGACAGGGGGATCACTCACTAGTTAACACCAGTATAGGGAGATTAAAGTAATTTATTGCCTATTAAAAACAGGAGCAGTGAGAACTATTAAAGACTGCAGCAGTGAGAACTAAACGCAAACTAAAAACACCTTCCCCCCTACTTCTAAGTCTTTCCGCAGAGCAGCACAGGGGAACGGGGAGTGGAGGCTGTGGTCAGTCCCTAATGTTTTGTCTCTGCTGCTCCTTCATCCTCTCTCTCTGCCCCAGTTCCATGTGGGGTCCCTCCCACAGGATGCCATCCTTCCCGAACTGATCCTGAGTAGCCTTCCCACAGGCAACAGCTCTTCAAGAACTGCTTCCACATGGCTCCGTACCCCGGGGTCCATCCGTTAGGAGCAAAGTCCTCCAGCACAGGTCCTCCATGGGTGGCAGCTCCCCCTAGACCCCCTGCTCCTGCGTGGGCTCCTCTCCACAGGCTGCGGCTCTGGCCCGGGGCATGCTCCTGCGGCGGCTCTCCATGGGCCAAAGCCTCCTCCACCTGCTCCACCAGGGGCTCCTCCACGGGCTGCAGCATGGAGATCTGCTCCATGTGGGATCCATGGGCTGCAGGGGGACAGCCTGCTCCACCAGGGGCCTCTCCACAGGCCACAGGGGAAATGCTGCTGCACGCCTGGAGCACTTCCTGCCCTCCTGCTGCACTCACCTTGGTGCCTGCAGGGCTCCTTCTCATTCTCATGCTCATTCTCATTCTCATTCTCATTCTCATTCCTCTCTCCCAACTGCTGTTGCACTGTAGGTTTGTTTGTTTGTTTGTTTGTTTTTCTCCCTTTCTTAAATCTGCTCTCCCAGAGGCACAACCAACTTCTCTTTACTGGGTCATCTCAGGCCAGCAGCAGGTCCTTTTTGGAGCTGGCTGGAGCTGACTCTATTCTGACATGGGGCAGCTGCTGGGCTCTGCTCACAGAGGCCACCCCTGCAGCCCCCCTGCTACCAAAACCTTGCCTCATAAACCCAATACAGCAGGATGGAAAGTGCAGTCCAGCCAAGGCTGAGCTTGGCCATAGGAGCAACCTGACATCATTTCCATTACGTTCTCATCATCATTTCCAAATACAATACTCTTTTTCTTGGGAGAGAGGAAGCATTAGATGCATACTATTTTCATTTCCCACATGAAATTTCTCTGAAACTGGAGAGATGAAGGGAAAGCTGTTTGCTTGTTTGCACATTTTATTACACTCTTCTTTATTTTCTTTATTATTTTTTCTTCTCCTTTCTTTCTTTCTTCCCCCAAAAGACGATTTCATTTTTCCTGAGGGAAATATCTCTTTCCCTACCCACTTCACTTCCTAACCAGCTCTGTTTGACCTGTATTTTCTGAGGCACTGGTAGGGATTTCAGATGCCCAACTTAGCCTTCCTCAATTGAGTTTCTTTTCCAGAAGACAAATGTACAACATTTCTTGAAAACAGGTTCCTGTGTTCTCTATCTCAAGATGTCCCATATTAATCCTTCCATAACAGAATGAGCCAAAAACTCCAGTAACTTCAGAAAATGTTGGTCATTATCTTTGCATAGTGAAGACAGCAATCTGAGCTTTGAAACAAACAGAAAAAGTCATTATTTTTTAAGGAAAAAAAATGAAAAAGAAAGAAAGAAATTGTGAGAGATGCCAGCATATTTATTCCTAAACAAAACTTCTCTAGCACAACCCTGGGCTTCCCAACAAGCAGTTTTGCGAGTGAACTTTATAGTATGACATCAGTGAACAGATGGCAGGCAAGGCTGTTGGCAGTGTGATGAGAAAGCTGGCCATTTATAATGGAAAATGTCCTGATAAAAAGGAATGCGCTTCTTTTATTCCACGGTAATGTTTATAAAATTCCTTTCCTGAGGCTTCTTCGAGGATCTTTTCATCATTATTGTATTATTATTAATAATAAAGCATATAAAGGGAAAAATGCACATAGCAAATGACATTTTAAGTGCCCCAGAAAGGTTTTCAGCACGGGCAGGGTTGATTACATTGTGATGATTTGTTACAAGCATTACAGTTACAATCCACAATGGTGCGGACATTTCTCCCAACAGGGTTAATTGTATAATAATACTCAATAACTGGCAGGCCTTCACCTTTCCAGGGAGGACATTGGAGTGTGAAAGCATGCACTGATGTTGCCAAATTTCTATACCTTGAGAATCTCTGAATGCTGATGTGCCTCAAACCTTTCAAAGGCAGACTTTCAGCTGGATGCAGTTCAGGGTGGGTCCATTATGTAAGTGGTAGGGAATAAAACTGTTGTTTTGTTTGTTTGTTTGTTTGTTTAAATGGTACTGTTGAGGAGTAGTTTGGAAAGACAAATCCAGGTGTTGCAAGAACTGTTTGCTAATTTAACTAAAATTCATCCTAATAATATTTTCTGGAAAATTCCAAGGATGAGGCAGGACAAAAAAAAAACAAGCAGGAAGAGATTCCTCCGATGGCTAGGCACTGGAGATTTTGCATTAAAACAGAACAGGAGGAAGCACAAGGATAAGTTGCCTTTTCCACCAGAGAGGGCTCAAACCCCC
This sequence comes from Nettapus auritus, assembly GCA_011076525.1. Lineage (NCBI taxonomy): Eukaryota > Metazoa > Chordata > Aves > Anseriformes > Anatidae > Nettapus > Nettapus auritus. The sequence goes on from CM021771.1 coordinate 29,131,462, forward strand.
ATCTGCAGTGAAGGCAATATCCCAGCAGGATTCATCAGGCCAGACATCCCTCAGGGAGGTGGGTGCACCACAAGTCATCCCTGAACCAGGCAGTGCCAGCGTTTCTCAGCCTGGTCCTAATCAGACACGCCCTTGAGCAAATGGAAGACATTAACTGTAGACGTCAGGAGGTATGATATCTATGGTTATGGGAAAACAAACTCTCCTGGGCCTGCAGCAAAATCACCAGCAGCTATCTCCTATCTCCCAGAAGAGATATCCTCCTGGAGGCTATCTCCTAGACATGGAGTTCTTCAGTCTGAGTTACCCTATCTTGGATGGGACTCCTCAACCCACTGCACTGTGAAGTCACAGCGTGGAGAAGGAAGACCTTTCCTCCCACTTCTCCTTTTTCCCCCTGCTTCCCTTAATTCCGTGAGCTTAAAACCAACTATGCCTTGATGAATGTAAAACTTCTTACAAAATGATTCAATTTTGATAGGGCAGGATGAAGACGTGGTTTGGATTAGTCCCAGAACATTCCCTTCATACAGAGCCCCGCTGAACCAGGACAAAAAAAAAAATAAAAAAATAAAATAAAATAAAATAAAGTGACAAGACTTAAGATAGTTTAAAAGCAAATAAAGCAGAGAAACAATTCATAATAATAATTGAAAGATTATTATCAGATAGTCCTTATCAGCCCTTATCTCCTAGCTGTTTACAAAAGCAGCTTATATCAGCATTGCCATTGTACAGACAGTAAAACTGAGGTTGAGGGAGGTCAGAAAATTGACCTATGGTTGCCTAGCCAGACAGTGATAGAGCTATGAAGAAATGAAAACTGTTCAGTCTTTACCTGATGCACTGTATCCTTCACAATGAAAATGTGACAAAATGGAATTTGTCCTAGAACAGAAGGTAGAAGGCAAAATGTTTTATATCTTTCAGAATAAAGACACCTGGGTAGCCAGACTGACTTTCCAATCTATTTAGCAATAAAGGACAGAGGGGGCAGCTTTGATCCCATAGTATCCACTCACGACCAACAGACAGTGACCTCCTGGTGTGTTACAGCAACATAGCTAAACAAACAGCTTGCTGTTCCAGCACTCCTCGGGGCAGATTCCTTGGTGGGGACAATCTATTTCCAGCATTTCCATATCCAGATCTGGAAGTCATTATATCCACCTATTCCTACGCTGAGCCACCATGAGTATATCTGAAGTCTCTATCTCATCCTGAACATCATGCCAGAGACCAGCTGTGCTGGAGAGAACTTGTTTTCTCATACAGTCCCAGACTAAAACTTAGACACAGAAGACTGGTTAGTCTGGGTTAACCCTGACTGGATGCTGAATTCACAATAAACTCCAGGGCCATGCCTGAAATCCAGCATACCATCTTGCATTATTTCCCCTTTCCTCATTGTATTGGTTCTGGGTGTCCTTAATTTACCTGAAGATACATTAAGAATTTATCTCTTATCTTTTGGGCAAAATCTCAACTTGGAAGACCATGGGAGCTATAAACTATACCTCAGCAAATTGCCTTAAGCTCTCCAGCTCACTGTGGTTTGATAGCCTGCCTAGTGGACCATTCCTAGCTCTTAAATTAATTTGCAAAATATACTTTTTTTTCTTTTTCTTTCCTTTTTTAAGTTTCCTTCCATCTGCAGCATATTCTGTTCCATCTTCCCTGTATAGCTCTGTTGCCCTGGAACAATAATTGTAACAACAACAATAAAAACTAACAGCAACAACAGTGTGTTTAATTTCAGGCTCCACTGTGGTCAATTCCCTGCTGAACATAGTAGGGAGACACGGACACAGGCACTGGGTTCCGTCTCTCTCCTGCCGAGGATCCAATATCCTGTCCTCAGCTCATACATTTCAGATCTGCCACTGCTTCTGCCAAGAAAGCTTCATTTTACAGGAGGAGAATGAGAAAAAATAAGAAAGGAAGAAGATGAGAAAGGAAGATTTTTAAAGGGCAGCCAAGATAATTCCTTCTGGATGTTTTGATCTTTTTAAATAACTTTTTTTCTTGAAAAAACTATATTCTGGTGGCCCTCTGCAGGAGAGTGCCTACTGGAACAAAATCCCATCACCACGGGAAGGAAGAAGGTGTAAGATAATATTATTCTTTCTGACTCTAAGGACAAAATCATTGTTGGATGAGAAAATGCTGCTAGGAACAAGAGGAAATTAATCCTTTTTCAGGTTTATTGCAATGTTATTGTTTTCTCTCAGATACAGGCAGATGTATAGGAGATGACTTCCCACAACAAAAACAGGTTCTGGTGAAACAAATCACAGCTGGATCCAGAACTAGCCACTGAAAGTCACTTTCCCAGAAATTTCCTTATGCCTTATCCCCATTGCTGGGAGTCATGTTGTCAATTCAGAGCACTGCAGGGACTTTGCTTCTGTCCTCCACTTGCTCAGATCCACCTCCAAAGATCCCACGTCCATGCCTAAAAGCTTCTTTGTGCATTGTCCAGATCCAGTTAGTGGCTCTTTAGCAGCACAGTCTTCTTCTCCTGCCTCCTTTTGCTGGGATTCGTGTGAAGCTTTAGTGCTCAGTAAACAAAGTTTACACCATAAATATATGGAAGGTCAACCAAGGCCACAGATGTCCTTTAGCTCACTGAAGTGTTTCTAGCCTGTGCCCTCCTTGCTTGTATTCATGTGAGAGTGCTACTCTGGTATGAAAAGAAGTAGCTTTGAGGTACATCGTCCTGAGATTCACATGAAGGTCATGAAGTGCCTTTAACACCAGGGCCTTCACTGAATAATTCCAGGTTCACACCAGAGCTAATACAAGAATTGTGCCATTTTATTAATTTCTGTTTCCTAAATTTGACACTGCTTCCAGTTTGTGTTCTCTAGTTTGTATCCTACTAAAACTTCAGACTTCTAAGCTCTGTGTTTCTGTATAGCTGTGTTATTTTCTCCACTCTGGTGGGGACATTTCTGTAAAGGTCTGAGTTGGCTTGTTACCATTTTCCTAGTTCTGTTGGTTTTTTTTTTTCCAAAGTATATGGTTTCATGCTGCATTTTGGGTTTTGCAAAATTCAAAAAACAAACAAACAAACAAACAAAAACCCTCCTCTTTCATGTTTGGTGGTTCTCTAGAATAGAGGTAGGCCTTATACCCATTTTTCCACCTAAAGTGATTACACTGAGATTTTAGGTCCTAAGGCTGGCCTGGATTTGACCTCCATTGCAGTGACAACCTACAAGCAGGATGGAATGAAATACCAGTTACAAAACACCCTGATTTTTTAACTTTGCTGAACAAGGAAAGTTCTGTTTAATAAAGGGTACAGCTGCAATTCTGCAGCAGTCTCCATATCCACAGACTCTCACCCCTGGTTACCAAATAGTTATGTTTAAAAGATCATTATTGTTATTGATCAAATATCTTGATCATTTTGAGACTGCATTATTTATTGGCAGAAGATTTAAGAATGTTAAAAATCATAAAAATAATTTCAAAAGTCCATCTTTATTGAAGTAGCAGCTAAAGAACTTGTAATCTGAACAGCAGCTCCTGACACTGAAAAAGAAACGTGTCATTTTGATCACGTTACTGTGACAGCTGAGCCAGTAACCAGAAATTAGTGTAAAATGATGCAACTCAACTATGAAATTCAACTGTTCTGCTGTTGACATTTTCTTGCCATTTTGATCTGAAAAGAAACAAAATGCCTTTAGTCATTTAGACTGTACTTCAAACAGTCCTATTTTCATTTCAGTGGTGTTAATGCATGTACTTCTAATATTCTCCATGCATGTTTCTTGTCAATAACATTAAGGGGAAATATATATATATATATATTTATAGATTTCCCCTTTTAAAAAACATTGCACACACACACACACACACACACACACAAAAAAAAAAAAAAAAAAGAGTTGTTTGGTTAGAATGATAATACAAATGGCTCCAATGTCTGGCATACCCTTATTTAAGCAGAGCACAGGAACAGCTCAGAGATGCTTAAGTCCCCAACATTCAGGCCAGATGAAAGGTTCTGATATGAGATTGTTCTAGCCTTAGGAACCCACATAACACAGACATTGTCTCAGTTTGGAAAGCATTCGCATACCTTGCATAGTAGATTAACTTGTCTCTTTCAACAGGAATCTGCATGCTATTGTGTAATTCCTGGGCTAGGTGAGCAGGCTGTACACCAGTACTTTATATGGACAGTTTTTGACCACTGGCCCGGACTGAGTTTGTTATTTGTAGATGCGCATTCAGAAGCCTACCCACAAGATTTAGCATGAGATCTGGTGCTCTGCCTTATTGGAGCATACAGTGGATCACCCATCAAATCAAACAAAAAGTAATTTTTTTTTTTGCAGTTTGTGGAGTGTAGAAAAACTATTATCATCTTCCTAGCAGCACTTGTCTCCTTCTGCGTTGAAAAACACAAGGGTTCAGTGTGAGACTGGAAAATTTCTTAGTGCAAATAAAAGCATGATCTGTCACATCTCACTCCCCATAATTTTCCTTCAACTGCTTCTCCTTAGAACTAATTTGTTTTCCCCAGCTCCAGTGGTAAGATGACTTCATTAGACTTGCATTTAGGCCTTGCATGATTCACCAAGGTGTTCTTCATATGTCCACATCAAAGCCACACTGAAGAAGAGGAAAATCCCTGCTTTTCCAGGAAGTACTTTTTTGCCTTCTTCCACCAAATTAGCGCTAGCAGAAAAGAAAAGGGGAAGGCAGTAATGTACTTGGCCATGCTGTTCTGTGATAAGTGAGAGTTTCTAAACCTTTCTTAGAGGGTTTTCCTCCTTAATTACAGCACAGCTCATTCCAGCCCTAGAAAGCTCCTGTGGACGAAATGAAGACAGGACCCTTTTTGAATCCTAACAGAGCAATTTTGCTAGCAGAGCCAATCCAGACAGCATTTTATGTAGTCTATGAGTTCTTAGTAGGTTTTAGAAGATCAGACCCCAAAAGGCAAATCCACCACTAAAGAGCGAGCCCCAGCTGGCAGTGAAATGCAGCAAGGTCCTGAGGCTCATGAACCCTCCCAGCAGGCTTCTTCATCCCAGCTGGATGCTCTAGATCCTGCCTCTCTATCCCACTGTTCCTTTTCTACCTTCTGGGTTCTGTCTATAATAATAACTTCAAGAAACACAGCCTTCATTTGCAAGGGGGATTCTTCCTTCCATATTTTCTTCTAGAATTGCATAACTCCCAGTTTTATACTAGATTCTACAACAAGTGTGGTGACGCCTTTATTGAAGCCCACCAGGTCTGAGACCCCTGTCACCTCCAAACGATTTTCATCCCCACATATGCCTTTCTAGGCTATTAGCATAACATAGCAGAGACTGGCACTTTGGGAACCCCAAAAGAAAGGCTTGCAAAGGAATAGCAAGTGTAAGACCTGGACTTCACATTATTTCCTATTATCAGTTCATAAGGTAAAGCTTGGCCAAAATCCAGTCTTTTCTCCTTTAAATGAATAGGAATAAAATGGGTAGTCTGTTCCATTGTTCTTGCTAATATTTCAAGTGTTCCTCCATCCCTCAAACAGCTTTGATGTCATCTAGCTCCACTTGAAGGGGAAAGAATGTGTGATTGGGAATAATTAACAAGCTAAAAATGACTTTGTCAGAACATTTGTGTTATTGAATTACTTGCAGCTACCAGTTTTAAAGAGCTAAGACAGTGGTTGGGCACAGATAGAGCCCTTTAAAGGGAGGAGGGAGAAAAAAAAAAAAAAAAAAAGACTCTTTTTGGTAACACATATAAATTTGCACTTAAGAGGTGCAGGCTAATCTCCTCATTCTGCCTTAAAATTCTCATGTAACCTCTGGCACATCACTTAGTCCACCTACACTTCAGCCCCTCACAAATGATCCGCAGCTCCACCCCCAGCCTCATGACTCGTCTCATTATAGCATAAGCAAATATTAACATTACAACAGAGCCATCTCTTATCCTGCATTCCTACCTCACCCAGCATAAAAGAGTCCTGCATTTTGTCAATGCCTCTGGGAACTACTTTAATAGAAATAATATTCAAGTCAGAAATCTCCTCCCCCCCCCCCTTGTGGGGGGATTTTTTTTTTGGGGGGAATGAAAAAAAAAACTCCCTCCATTTAAAAAAGGGAGTGGAATCAATCAATGCAAAAAAAAAAAAAAAAAAAGTCAGCCAACATATGGCTCTTTCTTCTGCCACTACAAAGCAGAAATAAAGACATTTCTGTTGTCCCTCTACAACTGATTTAGTAACTCAGATAGCTTGGTCTCCTGTTTCATAGGGAAAATCAGCACATGTTATATAGAAGACTGCTTTAAACTATCCTTTGGTACCAAATAACAGAAGAGAAAAAGTTCTGGCCTTAATAAATTGCATTTCATGCCTGGATTTCCAAGCATTTGAGCTATCTCACCCCTGCAACTAAGATAGCTGTTCCATCAGCTGTGCCAGGATCAAGCCTGAGGCTCTTGTAGATTTAACCTCTTCAAGCCACAGTGAAGAATTTAAGATTAGATTTAGATACCCAGTTTACCCTCAGCTCTACATTAGATTTATGCTCCACAGAACTAACCTAGCTATTCTGCACCCAAGCAGCTTTACAGAGGATAGCTATATATAAGGTCAGGCATACCCCATGTGAATTTGGGCTTGATAGTAAGAGAAGAAACTCTGAGAGAGGACAGAAACAAAATAAATAAAAAAATCCTAGCTTATTGCACAGCCCCCTGTCTAGTAGCACAAGGCTTCAGAGCCTCCATCTCCTTTTTAACCCCCTAAAAGCTCCCTACCCCCTACCCTTTTAAATCAAAGCTGGACCTGGCAACATCTGTAGATCATTATTGTTATCTTCAGTGTCTGTGGCTCATTGCTCTTATATAAACCCTCAGCTTAGGCTGGCTTGCAGCTTATAGAATGCTTTACTAAGGAAAAAGATTGAGAGTACCTGGGGGAGGGGAAAGGAAGAAATGGAAGTGCCCCAATTGAGAAAAAGGTAGGAAAAATGTTTTTTCTTTTTGCAGAGGTGTTGCTAGTAGCCTGCTGTAGCAAAATGGTGGCACTCTGTGAGAACAGAAGAAGCTGTAATATGTCCTAGAAGTTTAAAGCCTTCTGCAGGCAAATTTTATCTCTTACTAGCTGTGCTGCTGCTTTAGTGTCTATGCAGTATGAATCTGAAGGGGGTCACAGAAATATCAGCTTATCAATATGAGGCTGCCAATTTAGTAGTGAGAATACTGCTTCAGATTAGTTCTTGTTTCTTCTCTAGCCTGTTTTATCTTAAGAGACTTTTTTTTTTTTTTTTTGTATTTATTCACCCTCTGCTGGTTGTGCATCCCTCTGCTTTGAGTTGAGGGGTGGTGTGCAGAGCACATGAAGTAGAAGTGCTATAGAAGTTAAAGCCCATGAGGTGGTAACAGAGAAACTTCTGGGTGCAGTGGGTGAGGGAGGTTAAGCTGCCTCTGACAACTACTGTAGCCAAGCCTGGTATGCAGGAAAGCTTCTTCACTGTGTTGAGCTCTCCAAAGGAAATAGTTGGCTTTCTGAACTGAGAGGCACCCAAAGCAAGGCATCATGATTCAGCACCCTCACTTCTGTGTCCCTGCAGAGAACTGTAGATTCTGAACACAGCTCACGCTACAAAATGAGTTTTCTCTAAGACTGTTAAATCCTGCAGGGAAAACACTTGTGTTATGGTCACCTGTGTTGTATTTATTCTGATGAAAAAGTGAAGGAATGCAATGCCTTCCTAAGAAGTTAATCCACTGCCTGTGACCCTGTGGTCTGCTTCAGAAGCTGTGGTTAAAAGCTCTGCCTTTAACCACATCCTCTGTGTGATGCGTGTTCAGTTTGTGCTGGTCTTTGTTTCTTTCTGTTCTGATTGTGGAGAGAATAAAAGGTGAGAGGGGAAGCATTGGGAAGTGTGGCTAAGGAAGGGAAAACACAATGTCTCTGCCAGACCACCCAGTTGTCACCAACTTGGAAGGTGTCATAATGTAAATATGAGATACTGTCACTGTGCAGGCTAAAAAGGCATTGGAAAGTCAACTGGATATAGGGAGAAAACAATCCTGATGGTTAAGTGTTAGATGGGATCTGAAAACTTTGAAGACCAGACATTGTAGCAGAATATATAAACATGAATTTCTAAATAACATCTGACAAGTGCTGATGTCCCAGTTTGAACCCTTAATGCTAGCTGAGGAAGCAGCACAAGATGTTTGCTATGCACCCCCTGACCAGCATACATGCACCCCCCTCCCGCTGCCTGTGTATGGTTGTTCTCTTTACTTCAGTTTAGATTTCTTCTTTGAACTTTAGTTCTCATTATTTTTGGACTTGTCACTTTGTTTGGAAAGATTTATTTCCACTGTTCCTTCTGTTCTTTCCTTGCCTCTTCTCCTCTGGATGCTTTTTTGGCAAAGCCCATTGCTATTTTTTATGACTTTGTGTACTGTTTCAAAACAGTAAAATGTTTTTGAAGCAAGATGATCCTGTGTTGCTACGTTCATGCAGTAGCTCCTCCACCTCTGCTCCTTTTTAAAGGGTTTGTGCTATAATACCTCTGGTTTTCAGTGGTCATTAAGAAAACAAGTGACTCTGACTAGTAGAACTAATTAACTACTCTTTTGTGTGGATACCTTTATGCTATTGAGCTTTTTTGACTCCCCTCCATGAGGGGCAAGTCAGGTATCTTTCTGATCACATGAAGGCTTTCAGATGCAAGTAAAATGGACTAGTTCTGATACTTCTATCACAATGTTGAAACTGGCTGAAGTTCCCAATGGAGGGGAGGACAGCTGGCCAGTATGATTGCTCAATTGTCATTTCCTTTGGACACTAGGCCTAAGACCAAAATGTTTGTCCCTGTGTATTTTGGATCATATACCATGTCCTAGTGACAACTGAACTGATTTTATTTGCAAGTTGAATGCTGATCTAAATCTAATTTTAGTAGCATAAATCATGCAAGTTTATAAATATATGCACAATTAGATCTGGTTGGCTGAAATTGTTTCCCTTTAATGTTCTGGGGTGGGGCTTCCTATGTATGGTCAGCAGGGGAAGAGCTGGCAGAGATGCGCTGTTATTTAAATTTAAAGCAGCTTTGAAAGCTCTTTACTTTATTCAATACAGTAAATGATAGCTATAGATCTTGGATATCAAGGGTGCTTGAAGAAACTGTCCATGGCTACTTGACCAGTATAGCTTGAGTGTTCTGTATTGGGTGGTGCACAAAGCCCAATTTTTATTTTTTTTTTGGCTTGAACTCTTCTTTGAGGCACTGAGATAGTAACACAATGTTGGGCCATGGTAAGGGTTTAAACACCTTTCCAGATAAGGGAGGTGAGGCACAAGATTACTGAAATTGGGAAAAGTCATGGGATGTGCTTTTCCATGCCAAAGAAGCTTCGAGATGTTCCATTATGTTTTATGTTAGGGACGTTGTATATGCCAGGAATACACACTTACAGTAAATACAAGAGATCTGTGCCTGGTGAATCCTCTGCTGACTGTGAGCCTCGGTTTTCTCACCATAAGTGCAAGACCTTAATCTGTATTACAATGCCCTTTATTGACACCAGTTCTTCATACCTCATCTAGTACTTTAAGCACTTTGCAGGTAGTGTTCTTCCTGTTGACTTTCACATTTATAAGTTTTAAAAGGAAGTTTGGTGCTCCGTCCCTGGTATCCAAAATACATCTGCTAAATGTCATCCATGGAGTCCAAATCCAGATCAAAGGACTATGAAGTGGTGGTGACTTTCAATTTGGCAATAAACACCCTTGTCAATAGACCTAGGTATAGCCTGACCAGTGGACTGGCAGCATACTGGAAATACACAGCTACAGCTTTCCAGAGATGTAGAAATGAAGGATGAATGTGACTCTTAGGGGAGGATTTAAACAGTATTGTCCAGGAGAGCAAATCCCTCATCTGGACCTGTAGTGGATGTCAGTAAAGGACAGCTGAACTTTAAATTTAGAACCAGGAAAGACCTTAGGACATCACATGTAGTTCTCTGCTGAGAGCATAATTCATGTCTGGGAATTTCCAGCTCTTCCAAATGTAACTGCTTCTTGCCTCTTTTTTTTCTTCTGTTAGATAAGTTTACAAGGGCCTTATTCCTCTGTTATTTTAAAGTAACTTTTTCACATTTTCCACCTGACACACTCCTAGAAGCTGGTTTATCCCTATACTTTTCTCTGAGCAAGTGTTTCACTTTGGCTGAAATACTCCCTTTCTGCTCTTGATGAATGGCTTCAGTCTAGCACTAAGTAAGCTTAATTTCACTTTTAGTAAGCTGTCTCCTGCACCTGCTTCATCATTCTTGAACAGGTCTAGCCATAATTGTACACTAGGTGTAACAAGTCTACAGGTTAAGAAGGGGAGACTGTAGACAATTCAGGAAAAAATGGTGGACTCATCTGCTTTGTGTGGAAGGGGATATCCCAAAATCAGAGCAACTCTGACAACATTTGTAGTGCTGTTGCAACTTGAACCAGACCCACATCTGCAAAAATATTTTCTGCAGGAGCCACTAGAGGGGTAATAAAGATTTTTTTTATTTTTTTTTTTAAGAAATCCAGTCATTGGTAGAATGAATGGATATTGTCAAAAGAATCCCTTATATCCTGTATTAAAAATAAGCATGTCTCACTTCAGCTTTTGCAAGACACAAATGCTCCAATCATTTCCCTTTCCTTTTTGGAGCTCAGAGCAGACTTTTGAGGGCAACAAAAGCCCAAATTCTAGTGAGACCTTTGGAATGCAGCTCACAGTGGGTTTTATACAGAGGGTCTTCAGGCAGCCAGGAATTTCCTCTGAAAAGTGAAAAACTCTTCTCTGAAGAAATAAAAAAAGCTGAAGGTGGAAGTGTTGGGGTTTGGAGTGGGCTGTGTTAATGGTCTATAGGGACAAAAGCTGTGAAAGGAGAGGAATTGCTGTCCATCACTGCTGTTAAGGAATTCTCCTGTTACTGCTTAGCTGTGGTTTGCAGTTCAGTCAGCCCAAATCTAAGGGAATGGTTCCACTCCCTGCACCAGAAAGGACTGCCTCTGACTTTGGGGAAATTTGGTGGGGCTCAGACTGAATGCTGTAGCTGCCTGAGCTGGAAGGTGAGCAACTTCAGACCAGTCAAAGGCACCATTTGCTGTGGCACACACTTTATGCACGTTACTGCTTGCTGTAATTCATGCTCAAAGGATTCTAATGTGACATGGAGGCCTATAGAGGAATGTGTCTGGCTTGACCAACAATGAGCATCTCCATTGTATGACCTAAAGATCTGGGGCCTAACCAACCCCCCCACCCCCCAAGAATTCTCATTTCAAGAACTTCAGAGATCAGGTTCATGGTGTTGTCCAAGGCTTTTACAGATTGTTCTGATCACTTTAGCTTTCTCCTTTCTATGTATCCCAAAAGGGAGGAAGGGAGAATTGAGATGGCTCTGTTTGGAACCCAACATCATCAGTCCCAGGTCTTCTAACTGGTATTCTCTTCTTGTGTGTAAAAGTACTTAATATTAGTCCAAATTACACCAATATAGCAGGATAGCGGACAATTCATAAAATGTTTCTTTCAAGGCTCCTATGCATCAAGGATGCTTTGGAGAGACAAAAGAAGGTTCCTTGGGAAGGCACCTCATTTTGAGTATCAACCTGCAGGTTACTCTGTACTGCATTTTGGGCTCTGTGGATGTTTCCCTGTGTTATCTTCAGCTGCATGCTTGCCCTTCCTGCCCAGCCAGTGTTCAGGCCAGGATCTGCCACTCATCTAGGTACTGCTTAGATGCCCTGTGTTAGCTCTAATTAGCTGCAGGGTGAAGGGAATCCTGTCCACTGGCTTATGTTTGGTGGAACTTGTTTCAATTGTTTGATTTTGCTTAGCTCTAGTAAAGCTGATCCCAAAGGGCCCTGTCCATTGCATCAGCTTGCTGCTTGCTTGCTTTCTGCTTCCATGCTTTTGCTTGCTTGTAGGCAGTCACCCAAGAGCAAAGTCAAACAAACTAGGCTACCAGAAGGCCAGCCAGAGGCTGTTCTTGCAAAAGAAGCTTCACCCATCTTACCCAGAAAAGGGTGGGGAAAAAGACAAATTCTCCATTAAACTGCTGGCAACAGGGCACCATGAATACTCCCAACTCCCTAATGAAAACAAACTAAAAATCATTTGTAGTGGGTGGGGAGACCTGTTATAGATGCAAAGGTTTTGCTTCTAGTTTCATTCTAGATTTCAGCCTCCAGTATTTCAGAGCTATGTAGCAGCCAAAGCAGGAGGTTTTTTGTTTGTTTGTTTTAAAAGGTAACAGGAAAGCAGCAAAATGAAGCTTTCATGAACTAAGGAAAGCCAGATGTAAAAATTTCCTGCTCAAGCATGGTTCAATGTTTTTTAATGAATTCTCACAACCTTCATATAATGATCACAAATTGTCTTAATTGTGTTTCTCTAATGTGAAGGAGCCCGCTCCTCTTCTGGTTTGTGTAGGTATTAACAGGAGAATAAAAGGAGCATAGAAGAGACTGTCTACCTGCCATCCAGTGTCATAGTGGTCCCCAGCAGCCTGTGCAGGAAAGCCCTGCTCATCTGATGTCTTGCAAATCAGAAGCATGCAGAATGCATCTGTGAAGCAAGGGGATCAGAGTATGTTTATTGTATGCTGAATTGCCTGAAAACATTAGCTGCCAAACACTAGCAAATCTTCTATTGAGTCTGTGGTTTTTTTGAAGTTTACAACTTGACCACGTTTATATAGGTTTTTGTTCTTATGTTGATGGTGCAAGTGCCATCTTTGAGAGTAGGGCAATTGTTCTGTCAAATTTTACATTCCTATTCTAAGCAAAGGCATTTTCAAAGTTTTTCAAATGAACTGGTTTTTGTTTTTGTTTTTCACTTGGACAAAAGGATGCATTTTTCACTTTGGAACTGTTCTAACTGAAGCTTCACAGGAAATTATCCTGAAGCAGATGCTGTTTAATGGAAAATTTCAGGTTGAGCCATTTTAGTGTGGTAGCTTTAAAACCAATGGTAAAGCAGAGGCCTCTTTGCAAGAGGAAAATAAGTTGGATGCCATCTGCATTGCCTGCATGTTCAGAAAGATGAGTTGATAGGGCTTCCCAGGCAGCTGCATTCAAATATTCTCATTTTCTTTGTGGGAGCAGCACCAATTTCACCACAAATCTGAACTTGTATACAAAGTTGAGAGCTCAAGGACCCTGAGCTTCTTCAGGCTTCACAAGCACATTTAAACGAAGACAGTCTTGCTGCTGCCTGCAAATGCAGAAAATAAAAAAGGGGGGCGGGGGGGGGTTGTCTTTGTATCCCACTCCTGGGAGGGACCAAAGGATGTTAAGATGAGAAGACCCAGAGACTCTTTCCAGCTTGGCTGTCGCTTGGTGACTACTGGCAAGTCCCATGAAAACAGCCTGAGCACGCCCCATCAGCAGCTCACAGCTCTGCTCTGTCCTGTCATCTCTGTTTGGGAAACTCTGGTGGCTTTCCTTCCTCAGCAACGTTAAAAGCTCTGCAGAGACTGTAACTTCAATGACTCCTGCCAACAACCTTCCAGCACTCCTTTGGGTTCCCTAACACATGGCTGATTGAGACAGAAAATGAAACTAAGCTCTCCTACATGTATATGAAAAAGGAAGGATGCGCATTTGAGGCAAGCCGGAGATGTTTTTGCCTTTTATTGCCTCTGACTGCTTGAATCAAACCCTTTAGACTAACATTATTCTTTCCAATATATTTGAGTATGCTACTGCCGTGAGTCATTTGTGACAACGGGCGCTTGTGAGGGCCACGTGCGAGAGAGCTCTTCGCTGACTGGCTCCACGCAGCCCGGCCCGAAGAAAGAGCCATGATTTTCTTTGTCTTTATTCTCATAGAAACAGAAAGTGGATTTGAGGTGAAACATCTGGTTTGTTTTGGGGAAATGTTATTTATCTTTTCTTTTCCCCTTGGCTTTTTAATGTTTTATTATATTTTCTAAACTCTTCCCCCTTTCTGGAATAAGGGGCTTATTTGAAGCCCATTGGATTTTTCTATCAACACCAGCAAGGCCTTGGATTTGGCCCTAAATACAGATATGGATTTCTTTCCATGCTTTTGTATCTGTCCTCTTGTGATCCCCAGTGCAAATGCCTTCTGCATTTGCTGCAGAGTTTGGCATACCCCTGCATGCTACATTTGAAGGTGTTTCCTGTTTCATTGTTAATGTGCTGCCTTCATGCCAACAGCCTCTAAGTATTAAACAGGCAATTTGGGGAGCTGGGAAGGGAGGTAAAGTCTTTTCCCAGGTAGACAAAGACAAAATCATGGTGGACTGAGGTATGACAGCTACAGTGATTCCAACACATTACAGCAATGCCAGGGACATTTCAGTTGCATGCAGGAAATAAAAATGAGCCTGCATTTTATTAAAATCCCTACCAGACCATTAAGAGCTTCAAAGTATGTGAGAAATTCTCTTCCAAGCCTGCATGTGATCTACTGCTTGAATGAGTTCCCAAAGGAAGTGCTAATGGTCCAAGTGACCAGGACACCAGTGTTACAGACTGAGCTTCTTCCTTCCTAAACAGCAGGCCTTGGACAGAAGTTTTAGGGTTTAATACCAGCACTACTGGCTGACAGTCTCTGGCACACAATGTGCCTACAGACCTAGGACTAAGAATTTTTTCTTTTGCTGCATACAATGACATCCTATATGTATTAGCAGAAATAAACCATGTACCTCTTATTCAGAAAGGCTTCCTACCTCCATTAACTCCATGATGCTGGTTCTATTTAGACACTAGCCTCCAGCCAAATTTGGTTTAAACTGGCATTTAACTAATTTAATGGGCAGTCTTATACACTTATCACTGACCATATATGTATTTCTTTAGGAAAGAGGTTGTAATATACAAGGGTCTCACTGGATGTGTCTGGAACCCAGTGTTGCTAAGCTTGTTTTGCATCTTACTCAAGTTTGCCATCAGTCCCTATGCTCCCATGTTCTAACACCTCACTTACCGTGGCTGCTTTGAGGCAGGGTCTGCAGCTGAGCAGTTCACCTCTTCCCTCTCTCCTTTTCTTCTGAACTTATGGAACTACAGAGCAGTCAGTGTTAAAGACTTGCTACTTAGTACCTGGCTTTAATTATGCTATTTCTTTCACTACCTAAGAATTGAGCTTAGGCTGTAACCTAGCATTTACACAAATTACTGTTACCGCAGGTGAAGTGAAAACATTAAGTTTTCTGTCTTCTCCCATTGGTCTGGCTCTCGTTGTCTCTACCTAAACACCTAAGCTATGTGTCCATATAGTTTTTTCACTCCTCCCTACCTTTAAACCTGTCAGAAATCTACTCAAATTTAGTAGAACTGGCTGTCAAAATCAGACATGGTTTCTAAATCAATTGTTAAAATTCACTTCCAGGTGGCTATGCTCTCTGCTAGTTCAGTCATGTGAGTTCAGTCATGTGGCCTCCTTTCTT
This sequence comes from Nettapus auritus, assembly GCA_011076525.1. NCBI lineage: Eukaryota > Metazoa > Chordata > Aves > Anseriformes > Anatidae > Nettapus > Nettapus auritus. The sequence continues at coordinate 29,146,924 of CM021771.1, forward strand.
TCTTAAGAGTAGCTCTGAAGCCTTGAGCTCCACTCCACCAGCTCCAGCTTTTAGCTTTGTTCTAATATCCCACCCTCTCCTTGTGAGCCAGTAGATCCTCTGCTGACCTTGGAGATACACTTAGATTCTCCTCACCCATCTGTGCAGTGCCTCCTTTTTTCTTTTTGTACCCAAGGAACCTTTTACCTGTGCTAGCTTTCAGAGGTCCAGCTTACATGGCTCCTCTGGAGGTTCATGTGTAATCAGAACAATCCCATGTAGCCTTTAAAGAAATTTGTTGGTCTTAATTATTCTTTGTTTCACATATGCATTCCTGAAAACAGCAGTGGGACAAACAGTAGGATTTGTAGCTTTTGCTACTATCCTCCTTTATTGCCAGGCTACTGGTGTACAAATAAACAAAATGATGAACTTCAAAGGAAATTAATCTGGTGGGAGTAAATACTTGCAGAGTATTCTGTTGACTTGACTGTCACTATAACAGATGCCTGGAGAAAATTTCTAAAGCACATGGAAATCGAGCCATCAGGTCTATGTGGAAAGATCAAGTACATTTTCACATCAGTCCTTGGTTTATTCACTAATTTTCTTCGTGTAGACTGCAGTTTCCCCACCTATCTTGGTTTTGACCCAGGTAGAGCAGATAACAGTACCTGAGCCCTGCATTGTGAAATCCCATAAACTACTGTGGAAAGTTATCAACAGAAAGCAACAGATGGAGATGCCTTGCAAGATGCAATGATAGGAAAGCCCTTTTGATGGGCAATGCTACTTGGTTGCCTGGAAACAAGGGGAACCAAGGCATTGTAGCCCTACAGCCAGCCCCTGAGGTGGAACATCTTCAGGAGTACTTATGAGAATCTGTTTTTAGGGAATTTGCAATTTCCATCTTGTTGCTGTTAACCATGACACGTATTTTAAACAACTTCTTGGCTTTCAGCCTCTCTGTTTTTGTTTCCTACATTCATAGGATCCTTATAGGAGGAACTGGGTGGTCATCCAGCTAGAAATACCAACATGCTCTCACACCATCTGGCTATTACCTCAGAGCCTCCTGAGCATATTGCCCAGAAGTGACCTCCAGAATGCCTATGTGCTAGTAGGGATTAAATGTTCAGACAAAGCGTGTCAGCAACAGACAAGACTGTACTGTATGAAACTGTTCTCCAAGGACATTCTTCCACTTGTCCCTAGAACAAGATCTGAAACAACATCTGGATGACGATTTGTCACATGACTTTAAATATGCTGACATTTTACTTCAGTGACATGTTCTGATGCCCTTTCAAAAAGTACCTACCAAATGCGGATTTAATTTAGATTTAAGATTGTATTTGTCTATTAATAAAGTACTATGTAATAACTCAAACCACATTTATTGAGGCTGTTGTGATTATGTAACAGGCTATTATGTTTCTAATAATTAGCTGGCATTATTCAATTACATATTAATTTTAAAAGTTGCCTAATTTACTTAAGAGCCAGGAGTTCTGAATGTGGTTATGTTGTCACCTCATGCTCAGGAGGTGAGATTTATTTTAGGTGACAGCTGCCCACATTTTTGCCTTGTCTTTTTTCTTGACATATAATGATCATCCTGAAAAGGGGACACCAGGTAATCTAGAGATTGGGGATTCAGGAATAGGGAGCTGAGGGGACTGGCCCAAGTTAACACAGCAGGAAGATGGATCAATGTGGCTCTCCTGAACATACTTTTCTAATTTTATGTGGCCTGGAACTACAGGTGAGAATCCTGCCCCAATACTATTTTGTGGCCCAGGAGAATCTCCTAACCACTTGGTTAGCATACCACTGTAGTGTGGGAGTCTGTCTTTCAAAAAATAAAAATTAAAAAAAAAAAAAAATCCAAAACCTTGAAAGATTTTTCCATCATAAGGTGGAAAGGGAACACTTATGAAATCTCAGTTATGTGGGATGGGAAAATTGTTTTTCTCTTCGCTCTAGAGCAGATTGATAAAAGACTCATGATAGCAATTGAATGCTGGGGAGATTTTTGATCTGTGCAGCTGTGCATAATCCTTATTATTTTTACAAGTCACTGGAGGCATTTGATAGGGTCAACATGGTAAGAAATCTGGACCTGAAAGTGAAACAAAGCCTCTGTCAGAGGGGCCAGCTTTTAATTGGAAACTAAATTTAATTTTAGAGGAAGAGGAAAATACCACACTTCTAATGAGATCCAGGGCACTTCAGAGAGCAGTCTGCAGAGAATATTTAAATAGAAAAGTCCTGTTCAGAAAGACCTGTAGTAAATGACTTCTTGATATTTTAGGTGGATAAAAACACTTGATCTCATGCTTCACAAATGAGAAACCATATATGAAACATGCTGATGACTTAAAGTAAGACTTTTAGATTAATCCTGACTTTGACCAGAAGTTATCTTTTTTGGTTTTTTTGTTTGTTTGTTTTTGAGCTGTTCAAGGAAATTAAGGAAATTTAGTTTGGAAGGGGATTTTTTAATGTGAATGTGGGAATCAAGGACCAAACTTCATTGTAAGTGAAAACTTCCAGTTTACAGGAGTTACTTTTAATTTAAAGACAAATTGGGGATGAAGTTGAATTCTGCACCTTGAAGTTGTTCAGGCTGTGAAAGACAGTGCAAATGTGAGTACTTATAAACTTTGAGAAGTGATAGTGATGCTTTTTGTAGGTAGTCTGACCAAATGATACGAAAACTTGAACTCAGATTTTGACCCTTAAATAGACATTTGAAGAGGAATTTCCACAGTTGATACTTTGCAACAGACAGAGGATGAGATGAGTGAAGGAAAGGATTGTGGGTTCCTGTCCCTGTCTCTTCCAGCATCTACTGCCCTTGGGACAATTCTGGGAGATGAGGGGGGGGATGCAATGACCCCAAACGGACCAAAGTTAGGTTTTACTCTCTCAAGGCCAAAGAGAAGCAGAGAAAAGGGGTTTTCCTATTTTGCCAAGTTTATTTAAATCCTTTAAAGCCTTTTTTTTTTTTCTTTTTTTTTTTTTAAAGACACAGGAGGATATTATGATGCTCCTTCCTCCCTCACTGTCTTTTATTCTTAACTAATGATCTTAACCTGTTTGCTCAACATGGAGTCTTGAAATCGGGCACCTCATTAGAAAAATGATGGCACATGGAAGGTTGCAGGCTTCTCTGAAGTGTTCTTGTGTGGTAAATAAATTAAGTCAGGGCTAAAGAGATCCTTAACCAAGTATAAGAGGGAAAATCAGGTGAGGAACAGAAGGAAAAAAAAAAAAAAAACTCACTTGGGCTGTAAATGCAAGGCTGAATAAAACAACCAAACTTGATGAAATCAGATATTTCAAGCCAGAGACCAGATCCCTAGGAAATAAGGGTAGTACCTGTCTCTATGCAGTACCTGTCTCTATACTATAGAGACAGGTAGTACCTGTCTCTGTAGTATCTGTCTCATCATACCCTACCATTTTATTTTTAAGCTGGAGTGTCCTTGAGTCTGATTTGAGGGGGTTATCTCCATGTGAAGGATCATGGTACAACCACAAACACTTAACAGAACTGTAGTCACTTTTTTTTTTTTTTTTTTTTTTTTTTTTTTTTTTTTTTTTTTTGCAGCAGGGCTGACTTTCTCCCAGTTCTGGGTGCAGAGGGAGAAGGTTAAATCTGAGGGAGGAGAGAGAAGGAAATGATAAATGATACACAAATAAAGCATTTTTTTTTTCCTTCCTTCCATCATATATCAGTGGATAATGAAATTTTTCAACTGATTAGATGCCCCATTGGTCGGAAAACTTGGGAGCAATCATGCAATTATATCACAAAACCTCAGTCATCTACATTCAGCCAAGTAGAGAAACCAAACTATTAGCAAAAATAAAGAGAGAAGAAAAAAGAGAGAAGGGAAAAAAAAAAAACTGAAATAAAAAAAAGGAAAAAAAAAAAAAAACACAATGGAAAAATTTCTGCAAACAATTAAAGGAGGAGGAGAAAAACTCAGGATGGGGCTAGTGTTGCAGGATAAATATAGAATTTATAGCATAGTAAGAGCTGTTTTTGGTGGGTTTTAATTGAAACTACATTGGTTACCCCTGTGCTGCTGAGCCCAAGTGCTACACTCCGTGAGAAAAGGAGAGACTGGGTAATTTTCCTAGGAAGGGACTGATGCATCTCTGAACAAAACAATGATTGGCAATGCTCATTGCGAGCATTTGGGGCACTTCTGTAAACAGGGGTATGGACTTGTGCTCTGCTCCACGCCACAGAGTCTGGGCTCCTGACAGACCGTGTTCAGCCCCCATCTGATCCAGAAGCCAGCAGACACTGAAGTAGTTTTGCTAAATGAAGACACTTGCTTGAACTAATACTTTTCGTTCCTTTTTCTAATAGGGTTTCTCATGTCTCTTGGTGACAGAGTGGGGGAAACATTGTTTCTGTTTACCCCTAAGCCATCCAGATAAAGGCTTGGAAGCACAATGTTTTCATTGGTAGGAAGATGGAGCAATTTAGGTGTGAAATCTAGTCCCACTGAAGCCTTAGTGGCATCTTTCTGATCTTGGAGGTTAGGGCTTGACATCCAAGTTAGCCTCTCTAGGCTCAGGATCATCTGCAAGTGAAGACAGCAGTTATCTGTACAATATATTCTATAATGAGCTGAGGACCACACCAGCTTCCTAGAATCCAGGATCTTGGCAAAACTTATTAGAGAGTGATGGAACAAGTCACAGATGCAGATGTGAGAGGCAGGTACAAGTCCAAGTTACCTTTTTAATTTTCTTTTCCCCTTTTAAATGCACTTCAAATTAATTTTAACTCCTGTTCCACTGAGGGACAAGTAGGAAGTGGTGGCCAGGAGGAGGTGGAGCAGAGGAATCACAGAATTGTAGAGGTTGGAAGGGACCTCAAAAGATCATTGGGTCCAACCCCCCTGCCAAAGCAGATTCCTCAGAGCAGGCTGCCTAGGTAGGCGTCCAGATGGGCCTTGAATATCTCCAGAAAAGGAGACTCCACAACCTCCCTAAGCAGCCTGTTCCAGTGCTCCGTCATGCTCACCATGAAGAAGTTCATGTTGGTGAAGCATGTTGGTGCAGAACTTCCTGTGCTCTATCTTGTGGCCATTGCCCCTTGTCCTATCCCCACAAACCACTGAGAAGATGTTGGCTACATCCTTCTGTCTCCCACACTTCAGGTATTTGTACACATTGATGAGATCCCCTCTCGGTCTTCTTTTCTCCAGGCTGAACATACCCAGGTCTCTCAGCCTTTCTTCATAGGGAAGATGCTCCAGGCCCCATATCATCTTTGTGGTCCTCCGCTGGACTCTTTCCAGGAGATCCCTATCTTTTTTGTACTGGGGAGCCCAGAACTGGACACTGTACTCCAAGGAGTTTAACTCCAGGAGTTAAATAGTAGCATGTTATTGGCACACATTAGTAGTGTAAAGAAGAAAGCAATAACAAAAAACACTAATATGATCCAGAGCATAACTGAGTCTGAGCTAGCCATTTACCTAATTGTTTTGCTTTGTCCTAATTTTGATTGTGACAAGTGGCCTCTTCCCGGAGAGGGACTCCATCCCACCCTTCCTTTTTAGAGTTGAGATGCTCTAGTTTTGGTGTATTAATACCTTGCTATTAATGGCAGAAAAGTATCCTTTCAATTCCCTTGGCATCACAGATGTGAAATTCACTAAACTAGAAATATTTCTATTATTTATTTTTTTCTAAGACAAAAAGAAAATATTTGGCAATTCCATGCTTGTTTGGTGTTGAGGCTTGACTTTGTTCCCCAGAAAAGTGGGAGCTGTTCTTTGGATTCTACAAAACCTCCTGGGGTGAGGGGAAATTGGTGGCTCTTTGGGAGCTTCCTGGAATGTGAAATGCCATTTAACACTGGCTTTGTCTTCAGATGCTTGGGATCTCCGGAGTCTCAAAGACCCAGGCAGTGCCAGTGTAGAATAGTCGATTACACTGGGTTAAAAAGGGAAATTTATTAGGAGCAACTTCAGAGAAGAAACTGCAATGGAACGGTTACATTCTTTGCCTTATTCTTTACATAAATTCTAAGAGACAGTGGAAAACATTGGGCTGGATCCAGGCCAGAGTCAAGGTTATGTTTTTGTTTTGCTTTCCACAAAACACTCAATGCCCCAATTTTCTGTTCTCTTGGGGAGGTGGGGGTTCAGCAAAGAGCTCTTCATTCATCCAGTAGCTCAGTGCTCACTGTCCTACTGAGCCTCCTACAAATCTTAGGTGCCAGCAGGAGCAAAATTTTTTCATGAGAATTATCTGACTTGGTCTCTGGATGTGTGTAGGCCAAATCTGTCCCATGACATGGAGCATCACTCTTGATCTCTACTCTGCTCAGGCTGAGGAACTGGGGCTCTTACCAGACAATTGATCTTACAATTGATTGGTAGAGAGCAAGGCACACAGTGGGAATAATTAACTGAAAACCTGATCTCAAGTACTCTAGCTGCAAGATGCAGTGATGGCAATAGCCTTCAAGACTGAACAAGTTTTTCAGAGACAGCAAAATGCCAGTGTTTTTCCTATATTTTCAATGTCCTGTCGTTAACCTGTGCAACACTGAGGTCAACTTCAAAATGATCTGTTGCAAAAAAATATATAAATAAAAATAAAAATAAAAGGGGGGGGGAATATAATTATCTGGACTTTCAGCCCAATACAATTCTTTAGTGGAAAGTAGACACCTTTCTTGAAAACCCCCTATATACAATGAAAATACAAGAAGTCTTCCAAGTTTGACTGGAATTTTTATGTACAAAATTGCATCCTTTTTTTTAGGAAAGGGAAGGAAGGTTTCTTTTTTGTCCACCTCTGTTGTGCTGAACTCACCCTGTATTTGCTGTAGGCTGGTCATTGGCTTTGTCCCCCTAAGATATGAAGGATCAGCTTGAGCTAAATTCTATCCAGGGAGCTCATGAAAAATCAGTGAAGTGTATTCTTTACTTGCATCATAAACTAATAAAATTTGGCCTCCTCTTTCTTGGTCTAGAAGAGTTTCACCCCTGTACAGAGATCTGTGTGCCATTCTGAAGAAAAAATATAGGCTTCTTTATTGCCTTTTGCAAAATGGCAAGTATCCACTTCACCCCTTTGTCCTCAGCATCTTCTAAGCTCTGACTGATGTCATATCCAAAACCCAGGCTGGCAAATGAAGAGTCCTGTGAGAGAACTGGTAATCTTTATTGTCATACTTTACTAATCTCTCAATAGTTCAATTCTGTTGGCATTATTTAAATAGTTGATTTAAGTTTGAGGGCAGAACAGCTCCTGAGGCTTTAAAAGTCCTTTAAGTTCACTTGCAGAAAAGGAACTTCCCAAGGGTAAATCATCCACAGTTAGTAATTTGTGCCCATTGTTGTATCTCTGAAAGTCTTCAGAGGGTTGATCTGAAATCAAGGTTATTTCATATAAATCCAGATTTGACAATGGAGAAGATTAATTTTGGGGGGCTTCAAACTGATAGTAAGCAGGATGGGAACTAGTCCTTGAGCTTGTTTGAATTCTCTGGAGTCTTTTTGGTGATCAAAACGGCCACTTCTGCAATATGGAAACAGATCTGTTGAGAGAAAAAACTATGCCTACAAAAAAGAGCAAAAAACCCACAGCACTGCACACAATGTTTGTTGGTTTTTTTTCTTTACATATCCCAAATCTAGCTATGAAACCAGTCTGAACTGAAAATTTTGCACAAGAAGCCTGTACCACTAATCATTTGCAGCATAAAGCTAAAAAAAGTTTTTGTAGAGGAGTCCAAACTCTGCTCTGTTACAGACTTCGGTGGTTCTTTCATCCATTTACATTGTTTTTGGTGGGATCACTGCAGCACAACTGAGAACGCTTCCTTTGACCTATACAATTTATATTTAAAAAAAAAAAAAAAAAATGGTTATAAAACCAAACTGAGCACAATTCCACTTTTAAGAATTAAATCCTTCAATTACCCATGTACAAATCCTCAGTAAAGGTTTTGGCTTTACTGCTCAAGCCTTTATAACCCACAGAGGAGAGCCTGCACATAAAAAAAAACATGAAAATTAATGAATGTGGACTTGCAGCAGCGAGAAAGTTGGAATTCCTGCTCTTTGGGAACTTCCAGCATGTCAAAGCTTATTATTCTAAGCTGAAGCAAGTACTTCCAAAGTAATAAATTTACACAAAAACTGAAATTTCTTTTAATTCCTGCTCAGAATTGCCAATATTTTCATTGTTCTGAAATAGAAATGGGGATGGAGAATTACCTATATTGAAATGTTTCCCTTGTTTATTGGGTTTGCCAAACATGCTCAATTTGCCTGAAATACAGTTAATGCCGATCTTCACTTTTTGTGAGGGTCCGTATTCTGGCTTTGTAGATAAAAGGGCAGAACCCCCAGATTTTCATAATGATTAAACCTTTCTGTCCAAACTATATTTTCCATACAGCACTAGAATCATGTGAGTATCCAGCACAGCCTATAATTCAGGCCACGCTGAATGTATGATTTTTCTTGGGAGCTGCAGTTCCCTAAATGATCACGGACCTATAGCAGAGAACAGAGTTGTGAATTATAAGTCCCACAAAGCAATGCACAAACAAGGAAATGAAATTGAATGTCATGGTGAATTAAGACAAAAAAAAAAAAAATACATTTTTAATTTAAAAGAAAGGAAAACCAAGTCTTTCTGAACTTGGATTGCATTTCATTTAGATTGCAACACTTCATTTTGCATCATCTCTATTGTGATTTTGAAAATCCTTCACTTTGGGAAATTATTTTGGTGGACACTGCTATTCCCATTGGAAGCCTGAAACAGTGGAAATCTCTTGACCACCTCTGCTGTTGGTAGATATCTTCTCTGCTCTGGCAAGGACAAGCATAACCCAGCAATTCTGATGAATCAACATAGGTGAAAAAGAGCCAGAGGAAATTAGCTGCTATAGCCATCTCCACCAATAAAAGTATTTAGGGCTGTTAAATTCTTAACATATCTACAACTTCTTTTCTTTCCCACCCTCTCACCTGCCAGCTTTGTGTCTCTTCTGCTGACAAAGAACTGCCATCCTAAACTACTCTTACTCTACAGCATGCTATCAGTAGTTGCACTGACATAAGAGGGGGATGCTCTTGTGTAAAGGGGGAAGGGGCTGAAACCAGAGATTTCTGAGAAACAACATAGCTTCCCAGTATACTTGCTCTGTTATAATGGGCTGCAGTTCCAGTAGACATATTGCTATTTTACCCAGAATTTAAGCTTCCTGTTGCAGCTCAGTGAAAATGCTGGGGCCAGATTCTCAGCTGGTACAAAACAGAGTAGCTCCTGCTGATCACACTGTTTGAAATTAGGTAAGAGTACCCCCTTCCGAGGCATTCATTGCAGTTATGCATCGTACCCTCAAAGCACCTGATGTTGTCTTGAACACCAACCATAAGCTTCCTGTTCTGATCCAGCACACAAAGTCAAGAGCTCAGGAAGTAAATAAAACTGACTGCATAAATGCATTTTGTAGGCCATGGGGAAGAAAACAGTGTTCACAGAGCACATTTCATTTTCCATTGGTGCTTCTGGCAACCTCCTTCTTCTACACATCATCATCATTGGAGAGACAAAACCCAGGCTCCCTGTTGCATACACAAGAAAGGGAGACTTCCCTGTGCTCTGCTGCACTGTGAGCTGTAAATTTTTGAAGAGCTCTGCTATAATCTTTTACAGTCTGCAATCCCACCCTTCAGCTTAATGAAATGGAATGGTACAAATGCTCTCTGGACATTTCACTGCTGACAGTTACCCAAAGTTTGCTTCAGCTGTTACAATAAGGGTATTTTATTGTCTTTTTTTCTTTTGTACAATTTCATGACTAACTATGTGTAAAATGGAAGGAATTTGACTATCCTTTCTTCATCCAGTTGGACACAAACTGGACTGGTTCCTTTAACTCACTTTTCTGCTGGCAGGAGCTTGCTTTCTGTTTTCTTTTAAATGTCAGAAAAGGTTAAATAGACTCTTCAAATCTGCAATAGATTTTGAAGACCTCTGGGGGTATAACCTTCATGAGAGAAACAGTTTATATTAGTTCAAACAAAGAAGTTAAGTTCAAAACCTGGAAGGCAAGAAAAACAAACCTAAAATGTGTCTCACATAAAATTTGGGGGGGGGTTGGTTGTTTTGTTTTGTTTTAAAACTGATTTGATATAAGGAAAGAGGAGTGTTTGACTCTATATAGATTTCTTGATTTTTATATATTTTTTTAAAAAATTTGATTTATATACAGTTACAGCTTGGAAATACATGCAAGACATGTAGATCAAGGAGGTAGGTATCAGCAAGTGATTCCCATCATTTTCCAGTGTTTGCTTAATATTCTGCTTTACTGCAGGACTTTCAAAGGGACTGAGACCCTAGCTAGCCCCATCTCTCCCCACTTGAAACAGAAAGCAAATGCAAACACTGGGTCTAAGAAGCTTGAAGGAAAGTTGGCAAGGACTTCAGCTTTCACAACTTGCTGAAAAATTCAGCATTCCTCATACCAGCGAAACTAGCTACCATCCCAACTTGGAGTTTGTTTGGCAGATATAATCTTCAATTTGGGAGGAGGGCAGGAGAGGAGGGTGTAGAGAAGTGCTTGGACCCATATAGCTGCCTATCTCAATTTGCTTTTGCCTTGGAATCTGTAAGATGGTACCTGGTAAAGGACTGGATGAGGATATGCATAGGTTTTGAACAGAGTGGTGAGCATTACATGACTAAGGCCTTAGCATTCAAACTCCAAACATAGTCCAAGATACCATACAAATACGCTAATACCAAATACCTACAGATTGAAAAACAGCTTGCCTTTTTTTTAGTGCCAGTTACATGCAAGGATCTTACAAATACAGGGTGACAATGTTTTTCAGCTTGTTTGAATGCGTCTTATTCTCTTTTCCACTGACAGTATTATCCTCAAGGAAAACAGAAAATTTTGTCTGGTAATGTGGAACATCCCAAACTGTTCTGTGGGATGCCAGTCAAATACTCAGAAGTCTTAGTTTTTAGATATAAAGATAAGACACCACTTAGAAGCAGGAGTGCTTTGAAAATGTATCTGTGCTGCTTCCAGGTCACAACTGGACTATCACACAGTGCTGAGCTCAAGTGCCCAAATGCAGCTGGTCACCTCTCTGCTCCTCAGTGGGGACCTCATTCCCATGAGCCCCACATTTAAGTTGCTCCATGCTCACTCCTGCCTGTGCTGTCCTTGGAGAAAATAAGCCCACACTGAGCTCCCAACAGGCATTTGGGTAGGGAGCAGTGGAGGGGAGTGAGGAAGCATCTGAGCAGACAGAGATCACGTTAGAGCACCGCTAAGCCCCTCACCTCAGCACTGTTTCTGGTGCCAGGATCCTTTCCCAGTGCTCCCCTGCCTTAAGAAAAATGTGAAAAATGGTTTAATTGGCCTTGGGCCTGTTATCATATATGACAGCAGTGATCAGAAACAGGGTCCATTAATAGGCCCAGTATTTAACGCATGCATTCACTTACGAGTAGAAGGCTCCCTGTCTGTATGATTAATGTCATCTCAACATGTTCTATTAACAAAAAATATGAAGCACTTTGATTTTTATTTTTTTTTTTCTCCTATGTGACTGACAACATAAACACATTGTCAAAAGCACTGAACAGATGGTTAGGTGCTTAGGAAAGTCTGCTACATTTAAAGTCACTGGCCTTCAGTGAGTACTTAAACCACCACAGGCAGTAACTGAACGAAGGCTGTCCTTCATTTCCTCAGAGAGGGATGGAGTGAAGCACAGTGACACCTTGCAGCTTTCATACAGAAGTAATTCTGCATTCCCATGATAGTCTCTAGTGGCAAGGCTCTTATCTGAAGTTGATGGTCTAACATCAGTAGAGAATGGCACAAGGAACAGAGATGGTTATCTGGTGTGGCATGGCAGCATGCAGTGAACAGAGCTCCACCACATACAGGAAGGATTCTTGCAGTTCCAGTATTTGCTTTTGAATCATGTAGAGCAGCCTTCTCCATTGTACTTTGCTGGGAAGGATGCTCTGCTTGTGTCTCCCTTTTGTCTACACAATAAGCTTTAAGTGATCACCTGCCACTATCCTTGGGGCTGTCTGTCTTGGCAATCAAAATACTCTTTCTCATCATTTCCTAGAGATCATCACAATTTCACCCTCCCCAGTGTCTTGTTTCAATTTTGGGTCTTTCAACAGCTTGAGTAATGAGTGTTGATCTTCAACTTCACTCCCACAGCATGAATGAATTATCTGTGCAGACATCTCTTAGCATGATGACAAATCTGCAGGGGCCTTTGTCTTCCTTTCTGCTACCTGAGGGAGGTTCAGTTCTTGCTCACAGATTCCTATGGCATAGATTGCCTTGTGCTTGCTCCAGCAGCTGGTATGGGTTTCATTATATACAGGGCTAAAAGCTGGTAGACTTAGCATTATATTCAGGGCTACAAACAGAGAAGAAATAAAATACTGAAAGGAACCTGCAACCTTCCTTTTCCTTCTTCTATTCTTTACTGTGTAAACCAAACTATCCTCATTTCTTAAGCTCTACAGTCACTTTATGAGTTCATGCATACAAAAGACAATTTGCTCAGTTTCTTCTGAATGATTTCCCACAAATATTCTTGTCAGTTTCTCAACTGTCAGATTTTTAATTATAATTATTTTTTAATCTTGAATAACAAATGTCTGAGATGTTTCAGTGCTAATCCATTACAATAATTTGATTTACTGATTTTTTTTTCTTTTTTTTTTTTTTTTTTTTTTTACAGTGAACCATTCACGCCTGATGAGAAAATGTGGTAGCCTTTCATAGAGTAACTTGAATACTGTAGCATCTTTTCATGTTCAGGTGCTGTCTTAATGTCTCTCTTCCTTGGAACTCACTTCTGATGAACCAAGAGAACCTATTTCAACCTGTTTGCCCTCGTAGGGCTATTAATTCACCAAATTGGTATCAGTGCTTTAAAAAAAAAAAAAAAGTGTATGTAAAATAGCTTGATTAAAGAATTGTGGAAGAAATATCCTAAAACGAAACCATTTTGGACAAAGGTCTCATCAAACAACCTTGATGTCTTTCTGTAGGGTACCCTACTGTTTAAGTCTGATGCCAAGGAATGAGACAAGTCAGCGGAAAACTAGTACTGTTCCCACTTGATCTTTCAATGCCATACAACATCCTCTGTTAGAACAAGGTGGTAAAGATCTGTGATTTAATATTTGATACTTGATACAGCTGAGAGCCAGGCATGGCCATGAAGAATTTGGTGTGGGCCCTCTAAACACATGGGTATTGATGTAAAAAACTTGCCCCTCACAGGAAAGCAGTTGTGTCCCCAGTGAGAAGACAGAAGTCCTTTAACATCTTAAGCAAAACTTCTAAGTATGGTTTCTGAAAATGGCAATCACAATCTAGTTACTGTATAGCAGTGTTAATTAAACACGGCTCATTAGAGAGCTCATTAGAGATGCTGTATGTTTGGATTACTGTCATTAGTTTTACTGAATTGTTAGTGCTCCATATTTTGATTTAAAACAAATGAGTATTGGACAATATATGCAGAAGGAACGAATTAAAAATTGACTGACAGATCTCAAAATTCCAATTCATGGGATAAGACTGAATGACTGCATTTTTAGTGCTGCTCTTCTAGGATGAGGCTCATTTTGGATATGTAATTTCATCACTGATTTGGTAATAGATGTAAAATCCTTGCTGATGAAGGATACTGGGTGACACAAACGTAGCTAGAGCAATGATTTATAGTGAAAGCAATCACTTAGTAAATTCAAATGAAAATATTTCAGTAAAAGTTTCTGCCTTAGGGAAAGCCAGTAAGTACATCGTGCCTACAGAAAGGCTATCCATCGGTAAAAATGTTTTAGCTTAAGATAGAATTTAGCAAAAGGCTGTTCTGGTTCATTCTGGTTATGAAAACAAGTTAAACAGGGTGGTTGAGGTCATAGGGTATGTTGAAAGAGAATATGGTAACAGTTGATATTACCTCTTCAGATGACATTTACTGATGCCAGCTTGTTGCATTCAGTTCTGAATCCACACCTGAGAAAAGACACAAAAAACAAGACTGCAGAATGAAACCACATGATTATTTTATGTCTGGAGAAATCCCTGCACCATGGGAGAGCTAAAGAAATCAATCTGTTTAACTAATCATGAAGGCAACTGGGGAGATGAGAGGTGACTTGATTGCTCTATAATTACCTTCCCAAGGAAAAAATAGCAGTTGCTAAAGAGGTCTTTAATTCAGCAGAGAAATGCAGAACAAGAATCAGTAGCTTGGAGTTGAATTAAAAGTTGGCATATTATTTAACAGTGAGGAGGAAGGGAGAAGAAAAGGCTATTTGAAGTAATCTGCCTCCAGAAACAGTGAACTCTCTCATGCCTTGTCTTCTCCAAATAAGACTTGAGTATCCTTCTAGAAAACACAGTTTCACTGAGCAATATTAATGGGTTTTACTAGATAGTGACTGGGAGAAAAAACTGTACCTTGTATTCATGAAATATATAGGCAGTCAAATCAGATAGCACTAATGGTCTGGCCTAGATTCAGAGAATTTAAAACTAAGAACTGCTTGGTACTGAACGGGACCATGTGAGATGTTTTAGTTTCATGGTAGTACAGTAACCTTCTGAACAAATTATATTTGACCTCTGCATCCTGGTTGTGGTTAATCCTCTTGGGAAAAATGTCTTAAAAGACATTCATTGAAAGTTTAGCTGCCAGGGCATTGATTGACTTACTGGTAGTTGAATAGGCTAAGACAAACCTTACAAAGTGATCTAGCATGACTAACACTTATTTATATGATATATTTATTTCCTCATTTCTTTCCTTATTTATTTTATTTCCTTGTTTCCAGGTGGAAAACAATCTGAAATGAAAAGCTCAGCTGATTATGCTGTAAATCTTAGTGGGGCTCTGACATACTGGATTGCAGATATTGCCTGATGCAAACTGAAGCTTTAATGACAGTAGTTAATAATGTCTTTATCTGCTCATAATAAATCCATTCTCTTATAGAAATTACTTTTGATGTTGTTGTTGTTCTATCTTCCTGTTTTTGTGATTGTGTGCTGGGTTGAGGAAAGCCAAGAGCAAATAATTGGCTATTTCAATAGTATCTATCCAGACCATACTCTTTTGGCTATCTTTATTTTTTAGCTAAATTTTTGTCTATAAATGTCTAGGATTTGTCTTGCATGGAAAAAAAAAAAATGTAGAAAGTGAAAGGCCTTTTCAATGTTCTTGCAGTATCATGTTAGCCTGGCCCATGCTTTGTTGTTTTCCACAGATACCCCTCTTTTCCAACATGCTACTGTCTTTAGAGAAGCCACATATTAGATGCACTTAAGTATTGAAAATGTTTTTACATTCTCTGGAAGGTCTTGGTGCTCATACCAAGATATGTGTGCACATCTCATCCCTAAAATTCACAAAGCGTTATTCATGACCTACTACTTTCCAAGGCATATGGGAGAAATAAAATGACTGGTTTAACTGATGTTGTTCCTTCCTAATCCATTCAGAACATTTTGAATTTGAGAGAGGAGTTGTTTTCTTGAGCAATTTAGTTTTTTCTGGTTGTTTTCCAAAAGCTAGGCAATTTTGGATAATCATCCATTTTCCAAACACACCAGTGCATGGTCAGACTGTGACCCGTCTCTCTGGAATAACTTGCAGGATGCGTTCTACTATTTTATCCAGCAGATATGACACTGAGACATGTCTTCCATTTGCACTTGTTTATGCACTGTGATACACAGAGAGAAGTAGCCAACCAAATCTCTTTGTTTTAACTAGTCATAACAGTCATGAATGGATGGCTGGGCTACTAAGCACTTCTTACTTCAGGAGGCTTGGAGCTAAGAACACTTTTAATACAAAAGGAAAACAGTTGGTGATTTTTGGAAGTCTCATAGCTTACAGTCAAGGTGCATACTCTTGAACATCTGATTCCTTTTGTGACTGTCCAAACTTGTGATTCAGAGATGGACAAGATGAAGCCTGTTGATCCCTTCCTGTGTGATATTCATCCTGTCAAAGTTGCTTGAAAGTACACTACATTCTATATACACTAGAAATTTACTCAACTCATGCATCTTTCACTGTTAACAATACTATCCCCACCCAGCTCTTAAAATTAAATGATCTTTTGGACAAGTGTTGTAGACCTTGGCATTCTTCTAAACAGACCATGTCCATTTTTTGGCCAACTTCTTGTAATTATCATTGGCTCTTTTGTTTTTGTTTGGTACTTTAGATTTCTGGATAATTTCCACAGTAATACAGAGAACACTTTTAGATTTGTTTCTTTAGAAGGGTCAATGAGCCAAGGTAAAATAGGTGTACTTGGTTTGTACAGCAACTGAGAGATTTTGGCCCTGAAAGAGGCTGAGCAAGACTGAAAACACCACAAAAGTCTGCAGCATCAGGTTTAAAAAATAAGAGCAGTCCATTGCACTAGTAAAGAATTTGGTGCCATGCTTTAAAAGGTAAAATCAAAGAATTCTGTGTGCCATATAAAGTTGAAAGGGAAGCAGTATCCAAAAGGGTTGGGTGACCAGTTTTGAAACACTGTTTGAATAAGATGGATGGATTGGAGCTTGCCGTACTTGGTTTGAGGCCAGGAATAATCTTTTCAAAGCTAGAAGTGCTTTTGATCTCTGCCTACTCCTCCTCATCACTGTGAATCTCCAGGGATACAACCCTACCGTGCAATACAAGGGAAAGAAAATGTGTTTCAGAGGAGGGAGAGGAAAAAGGAGAAGGAAGCCAAAGAAATAGTATCTGAGAACAACACCGCTGCCTGTAATGACACTGACCCGCTGGTGCCAGTGGAAGAGTTTTGTAATATTTTTCCAGGTCTGCTCTTGTTTTTGATACTGGACTGTGGAGCTGGCTCGGTGATTGTGTACCACCCTCCACCCACTTCCAAGGATTTTGAGAATTGTTTCAGTTCGTATGGACCTGTGACTTGGAAGTGGACACAAAATGTTTTATGGCCCAAAAGTCCCATCGGGCAAAACTGAGCCAAATTGATGGGAGAATTGGCTCCATGGACACATTAAGGAGTGGGATCTTTTTGTCACTATCTTTATCTCAGCTAGGAGGTAGCTGTCTTGGAGGTGTAACGCAATGGGTTTGTAGAGTGTAACAGTCTCAGTGAGTGATTTGGGAAGAAACAAAGGGGAATAATCCATAAAATCATTAAAACAGAGGGCTCAAGAGGCACATGGTATTGTTTATAATGGAGTTTATGCAGCTTAGTTGGAATGACATCTCAACTCTAGTTTTAAAAAAATAAGCGTCTTGTCTTTCAAGGACTACATTAGACCTCTTTGCTGCACAGTGCTTCTGAAACCACCCTAGCATTAATTTTGGGTCAGACTTAACTTGGAGAGAAGGCTGTGTCCATGGGATTACTGAGACCACATCTCCAAGGCAGACCTCTCCGCGGAGGTCTGTTGTAGCCTGCAAAAGTGAGGAAATTAGAAGGCCTTTCTGGGAGCATACAGTCATATCTGGACACCTCTTTTCTACAATTCACTTGCCACTAAGACTGAGACAGAATCACGGCCTCCTGTTGGGTGGCATATCTTATGATGCATGGGAGATTTTAATAAGCTTTTTCTGTGAGTAATATAATCTCCTGGGACTGTGGATACAGGCTCAAGCCATGGAATAAATGTGGCTTTTTTAGGCTTACAGTTGTCCTGAGCAACATTCTCCACTCAAAACCCCACCCTGCGCTAGCTGGCGGGAGAGTATAAACAGTCAGTTGGAAACTTCCTCTGGTTTCTTCCCATCCAATTCAGAAATTCCCAGTGTGGAGGTACCCAACAGCACCTCTGGCTGTTGCCACCACACAAATCATTTCTGAAAGGCACTGTGGTCATGGCTGCAAAGAAGCCTGCAGACCACTTGGGTCCCTGAAGCCCCACAAGGGAGCCAGCACCTCAGGGGCTCTGGTGCCAAGCAAATTGCATAGATGCAGATTATCGGTGCTTACTGAGATGGGTCTCTGCTTTCTGAATCGTTGAAGGGCCAGCCATGCCTCAGTCAGACCTCATATTTATGTCTTGTTTCATTTGTAATGCTATGCCGTTTTGTTCAGCACCCTGCTTTGCACACACACTTACTCATGTTGTATAAATGAATTACCCAGTGTTTCTTCTCTGCTCCTCTGCACATACCTAGCCTCAACTCCTGTCAATTCACTTTCACCTGCTGATTGCCACATTACTAATTCTCCAGAAATGCTATACTCTACTGTTTGTCTTCCTTTTGTGTCCTGAAAAATATTCTAATCTTGAGAAGAGGGAAAGGAAGGAAGGAAGAAAGAAAAAGAAAGAAATAAAATAATTTGTTGTTTCTTTAAGGGGAAGAAAGGATTTCTTAAAGGGAAGAGGGGGGGAGGGGAAGAGAGAAAAGATTAAAGAAACCTTGTATTTGCCCTTGAAGGCTTTTCTTTTAAAGGTTTTATTAATTTGCTGACAATGTTAATTTACCAGCATCTCCATCAACACCCCACCCGCTCCACAGATCCTTTAGCCAGCTTTTAAAACCAAACTGAATTCTAGAGAAAACTCACAGATGTATGGGAGAAAAAAAAAAAAAAAAAAAAAAAAAAAAATCAGCTTGTCAAACTTTATACTGATCAGTGGTGGTACAAAACAAAATGTCAAAAAACATTTCTTCCCTCTCACTTTCCTTGTCAAAAAAACACACCTCCCTGCCCTGCTCCCTCCACCACCACCACTCGCACCTTAAAAATAAATGCAATAAAAAAGCAAAAGAAAATAAACCCCTTTTGGACCACTTTGGAGAATGAAAGTTTTGAAAGCAAAACAATTCCATAAAATGATCCAACAGCAATTCAAAATAAGCTGGTCACACAGAATAAGTTGGGTTACAGCATTTGGAAAAACCACTGCATACATTCCTACCCAAGGTCTGGTAAAGGGCAGCCGCAAATTGTCTGATCACAAAGCAGGAATTTCCCCCTCATTGGTTTGTGGCAAGTGTACGTGAGGCTAAGAGTGATGTTCAAATGAGACAATCTGAGCACAGGCTCTGCTAAGTGATCCTGTTGCAGTCTCTAGATTCAGTAGCAGTGAAAATGGAATATGGAGAAAGAAGGAGACAGTGTAGACAGAAGATGCTCAGGGCCAGCACTGAGCAGGAGGAAAGTCCTAACAGATGTTTTCAAGTATCCTGATACTGTTGGATAGGAACAGGATGCTCGGATGTTAGTGTGGAGAGGTTTCCCATCCCCTACAGCTCTGAAGAACTAAGTCAATGGAAGAATTCATGGGAATTAAAATTCTCCTTTTTGTGAGACCACTTGGGCTCAGTTATGGAAGGCACAGGGCATCTTCAATCTTCCCTAACAATTCATCATGGCAAGGAAAGCTCAGTAACAAACAGGAGACCCTCACTGATATTGGCAGCATTCATTCTTTCAGGTTCGTTCTCCAGGTGTAAAACAGTAAGAGAATTCTCCATGCTATCTTACACATCTATGTGAAACCCTTAAAGCCTTTGTGAGCTTGTGTAAGGTCAACCTATAAAGCAGAAATGGAATTAAATGAAGCAAAAGCTGTGGAGCAGCATCATATGCATTGCATTTGGAATCCTCCACTGTTTTGACTGCTAAATGGGAGGTGCTGTGATTAATCTGTGATTATGTGACTCACCATAATTATGTCTTGTTGAAATTGAATTTATTGAAGCATGAATCATTTCACCCAAAGTGGAACTTAATTGCTCTAGTGCAGTAGAAGCCATTTTGAGTTTAGAGGAGAGGTCGTTATGTTGGGTGAAACCTTCACCTCCATTCAAACAACAAAAAGATTTTGCATTGTGTCTTACAAGATGGTGAAATTTGTCTTTGAAATGGGAAGAGAAGTCATCAACTCTTAAAGTTCTGTTTGAAGAGCTGGAAAATGTTCTGCCAACCTGATGGTGAAAAGCTGCTTTAGGCTGAGAAGGTACGTAAATATCGATTTGAGTCTGTGAGGCTGCCGTCGCTATTTGAATGCTGTATCAATCCCCTCAACCACAGACCTCCCACTGCTTCACTGTTATTTCTGGGCACATGCTCACCAGGGCTGGTGTATGCCCACAATAAACCTGTAATTTCATCAGTAAGAGTAGACTAGAGAAATACAGCAAAGATGAGCCTGGCACTCCTGCTTTGGACGACACATGCAGGAGGTTGGAGTATGTGGTAGTCCTGTGGCATGTCTCTCAACCAGCAGCCCTGTATAACACAGAGAAACCTAAGGTCAACTTGGATTTTTTCCCCATTTTTAAGAAAGAGATCCACAGTTTGTATTCAGTTGTTCAGATTTTTGGATGGAGAAAGCTTTTTTCAAATGGTAATTTTTATGGGTAGACTTTTTTTTTTTTTTTTTCCCCCCAGAAAACCACATTTAATGAAACAGTCTTTGTATTGAGTTTTATTCAGTTTAGGAGGAAAAAAATTTACATTTTCTCCTCTGATGTAAAATGGACCCTTTTTCCTAAGCAGATTTTAGTATAATTATTGCTAGCATACATGAAGAAGGATAAACAATGGCTCTCTGGGGTAAGGATTTTTTTTACAGTTGTTAAATTTCCTGCTCTATTTTTAAAATTCCTGCTGCTGCTGTTGTCTATAGCACAGCAGTAGCAAAGACCCACAATAGCAGTTAAGGTTGAAATGGGGATGAAAATTGCTATTGAAAACAAAACCAAAGCTAGGAAATACTTTGCAGTCTATAATGGCCAACCAGACAGAAGAATTATATAGGGCAAAAAAATGGGGAAAATTTGCTCCTAGATTTCCCACTACGTCTATTCAGAGATTTGTCACTAGCTTCTGGAAAAAAATAAAATAAAATAAAAATAAAAATCCTTCTTCATATCACTTGACCTCAGTGCTCTATGTTGGTACTATTGTTTCCCCCTAGCTATATTTAGTCAATGGGAAAGTGATGAAGGAGTCCCATCTGGTACATCAGAGGATGCCTTTTTGTTGGGATCACATCTGGTTTACGTTCACACTGAGTCTTGGAAGGGAGATGTGGAGCCAGGGTATTTGCTTGGCTATTACAAAATTGTTACTTATTTCTAGCAAGGCACCCTTGAAAGCAAATATTCAGTGCAAAAGAGCTGGGCTTTACAGACATTGAAATGGAAAAAGATCGGGGGGGGGAGGGGGGGGGAGGAGAGAGAGAGGGACTCTGAATATGTCTGTCATATGTGATGAATTAGTTATCAAAAAGGTTTCCCATTCAAGAGGAGAGGCTGTGTAAGATACTAGCATCAGTCCTTCTCTTCAGAAACTGCCTCTCTAGAGAGGGCTTTCAGTGACCCTGTCAAACAACTTTCCAGTTTTCAGTTTGTTACTGGAAACACTGGTTCTTCTGCTGGTCATACACAATCCTTTCATTTTTTCAAAGACTCGGTCTGTTGACATCTATGACAATCATTTTATCCCCAGACTTCCTGCAGTCTGGAGATTTGTCCCATCATGGTTTCTGGCAGAGACTTTTCTTTCATGTACTCTCATTTTTTTTTATTTATTTATTTTTTTTTTTTTTGGAGAGAGGGAGAAACTTCAAGTTTTTTCATTGCCAAAAGCAGGTTTTCAGGATACAATGTATGGCACTTTATGCATGCAGAGATGACAAGAGAAAACCTGTTGTCTAGAATTCCAACTTCAAACCATTGTCAACCACTATCTGTATTTTCTGAAGTCCATCCGTTCACAGCCAGAATGGTACAAAATACTTCTGAAATTAATCTCAAGCACGATGCTAGATCCATGCTCCAGGAGGACACATGATTTCAGATATGGGGCTCAGAAACCATTCTCTGCATCCCCCTGTCCACTGAGTGGCACACAGTCCCTGCGCGAATAGATAGCCATGGCTTGCAAGAAGATGCAATAGATATGAGCCCCCAAGACGGGTTGAGCACCTGTTCTTTATCTTAGCACAACATTCATTTTTTTTCTTCTGGTTCTCTGCACCTGCCAGGTGCAGTTTAGAGCTGCAGACAGGCTGTATAGATGCACAGGGAGTAGAAGTGCTAGCGGCATTGTGAGCTAAAGAGTCAGAGAGACAAAAATGGTAGTAAAGGTGGACTTCTAAAGTCGTTGTACTACTTCATCCCCAAGAAGACCTGTGGATGCCTGACCTTTTCATAGTAGGAGGAATGGAGAAAACAATGACTTTTCAGGAACAAGATAGCAAATCAATTTTCATATAATGATCTTGCATTTCTCAGAGATTTTTTGGCCCTTCTTGAGTCAGCAGTCAGGCACTGTAGCTGCTGAGAGAGCTTACTAGTCTGGAGGATGGCTTCTGCAGCTCTTTTCAGGCTGTGCAAAACATAAGGAAAATCCTTTTTGAATAATTCTATTCTTCGTGTTTGGATGACTTTTTAGTTTTAAATATCTTAAAGTTATATAACTTGTTATATATTTCTATCTATCTATCCATTTATCTATTTGTCCATCTGTATTTGTTGAAAAACATACAAACCTTACCACAAATGTTTTGCTGTTATTATCCTGCTTTCCCTTCTCCTTTTTTACCACATTAACAAAAAACATTTTAGAAAGCCATCAGGAAAAGTCCCTCCAGAAGACATTTAAAGAAAGAAAAAGCAAGTTTATTTTCTTTTTAACCCTCCAATTATTTTTCTGAAAGTTGCTACTCTCCTCCCCATCACCCCTGCAGATGTCTCCACCAAATCAAAACTTTTACTCTAGAGTGGCTTCCTCAGGAAACTGAGTTTAATGTGATCCTGTTGTTTATGTGTCAGCCCATACAACCTCCAGCTAACAGCTTTGTAACCTGACAGGCAGGGGAGAACGCCTAAAAATATTGTGCCTATCATATTTCATCAAAATAAGCAAGTGGAGAAAGGAGAGAGACTCTCTTGCTTGGGGATCACACCTTTTATTGAGCACTGGAGAATCCATGCAAGTGAGAACTTTTGGAAACGAGCTTTCATTTCTTCCTCTGCTTATGGAACTACTTTGTCTGTGGGCTGTCACTGCTCTCCCTAATTACAGTCCCTTCCCCTGGGCTGTATCGCTTTTTCAGCAAGTGTGAAATATTGCCTTGGAATCCATCATCTCACGATTCACCTTGGGTCTGGCCTGGAGGATTGTGCAATTTCTGCGGTGTGCTCCAGTGCAAACAGGAAAAAGAATCCGAGCCTCAGTTTTTACAATGTGCAGCTTGCGTGCAGGAAACGAATCGACTCAGCAGCATCTCTGGGACATTTATTGCTCTCTGCTCTCTCGCCAGCAAGGCCTGGGCCATTAGCTCTGCTGGCAGACAGCTCTGAGCCATTGGCGTTTGTTGGGCCTCTGGTGGCCCGTCATCCTGCTGGAGGTCAGCTGGAACAGGGCTGGAGGAGGCTGCAGGCGCTGCTTGGGAAATAGGGGACGGCTTCCTCATCTTCCAGAGAGGCAATGTGAACAAGTGCGATGCTCCTGCTTCTCCTTCATATCATCCTGACCTGCTCCGAGTTACAAGCTCGATCCGTTCATTTGTTTTTGATGGCAGCCCACAGTCAAGTGCTAATGGCACAGCTAGCTGCATTCTAGTGAAGATCATATGTGAATCATATGTGAACCCATCCTTAACCAAGGGACCTGCTTTCCTCACCCACCTGCTACATTTTCCACCCAGCTCAGCTGCAACTTTCTGCTTCGGTCTTGCACATTCTGGGGATGAAGTTTCCTTCTGTGGACAGAGATAGAGCCTTGGCTCACTAGGTTGAAGTCTTCAGGTTTTTTATTAAGGCACTTACACTTAGATGGTATGAATCCCCATCCTGCCTGCAGTTGTGTTACTATAGTCATTGATACTATACAAATCAATCCTACAGCTCACTACTGAGCAGTGCATGCCAGGTAAAACATGCAAGCTTTAAAAAAGTCTTTCTCCCACACTTTTCTTGCTGTCCAAATCCAGCAAGGAATAGTTTCTTTCTCTGAATTAATCTTAGTTTCCATTGACATGTTTTCTTCTCAGTTAACTTTACTCAGAAGAGGAAATGGCTTAGTCCTTGCTACATTCTGAAGGCAAGGAATTTGTCCAGTAATCTGACCCACCATGCAGATGTGCAATGATGGGACATCTGGTGGGACACATGGAGATGTAGAACTGATATTTTGGGATTCCCCCTTCTGGCTTTCTAGACTCTATCCTCTGGCACTGAGTTGCTGAACTGGGTCACTCCTTCTCAATAAGTCCTTTTCTCCCTCTCTAGATGTTGGTTTCTCTACATTTTATTAACTGCATTAAGGTTACTAGCCCACAGGAGAATATACAGTCTGGGAGCACAATTCCCAGAAGGCAATGCATTGGTAAGCATGACAGGAAGTCTTGGTAGGGCCTCAGAGGAAGGGTTCCTATGCAGGCTGTCTGGGGGATGAAGTGTTTTCATTGTTTACATTTTAAATGTCAAAGCAGGATATTTTGACATTTACAAATAATAATAAAAAATAGCTTTTGACATTTCCACAGAATAAGAATTATGGATTATTTTTTTTCTTTAACCTCATGTTTTGGAACCTAAAGCAAATTTGAAAATGTCAGACTTTCCCAGGGGTTGAAGATTCAGAATTTCTTCTCAGCTGTAGTTGTGATGCTTGGGATTACCTCTGGCAGCCAAGGGATCCACAGCCCGAACAGTGCAACACTCTGCAGGCTCGGGCAAAGAAGAAGAATTTCTTCTCTTTGTTCAGTATTTTGAAAGACCTCATTTTTAAATCCATTCCTCCATTATCTGATATAGTTTTGCAAACTAGGCAATTCCATCTAATAGCTTTCTTCTTTACTTCAGAGCAGTCCTACTGCTTAACCCTGCCTAAAATCAGGAGTGTAACATTCTCAAGGAAATAAAAAGAAAAAGAGAGAGAGAGAGAGAGAGAGGGAGAGGGCTTAGTGCTCCAGTTGAGACCAGCTGATATGACATTTCTCCTTCTACAGTTCAGATGGAGGTTGTGTCCAGCCTGTGACCACCCCTGGTTGGCACACAAAGATCTGAATTCTGAAAGATGAACAAATTTTTTCCTGGATATTTCATATCCCACCTCACTAAAGGAGCAGTTTTTGACCCCAGCTTCTACCGTGACAGCAGAAAGTGTGTTACACCTATGAGAAAATGAAAAGCAATGAGAATCGGCACACTATTAAACAGAAAACAAACATGAAGGACACAAGTCATTAAACAGAGAATCTGCTAATACATTCAGGTGTCAAGTTTTTATTAAACAAGATTTGGATTTGATACCACAGGCCCAAGGGAGCTTCTATCTGACAAAACTTTCTGCTTTTCAAGAAAAGGATGGTATATGGGAAGTAGAAAATGTTGCTGGGACGACTTTAAAAAGAGGCTGTGAATACATTCCCTTGTGCTAGCAGGCCAGAGCACTAAGGTGATTTCCTGTGTACTTGGTAGTATAAGGAAAACGTGTCTGAGACTTGTGGTCCTGACCTATGGGGGACTGTTCAAGTTCAGCCATGTGCCATTGCAAACAGGCCTCTGAGATGTGCCACATCAAGGCTGCACAAGCCCACACCGAAAAGCTCTTGATCCTGAGGCCTGGTCTGTCTGGTGATGTTGACCAGTGACAGCTGCTCTGAGATAAGCACAAGAAACCTCATGAGCAAAAGCCACAGGTTATGGGGAGACTTTTGATAGTCAGAATGGTTTGCATCCCACAGCTGTAGGATGTATTTCATTTTTAAGATTCACTGTTGCAATTCCAGATGCTTAAGCCCTTACTGAAGATGACAAAACTTTGGTTGACAACCATGGCTCTGTGCTGGTGAGATACACAGACTCAAGTTCTACAGATTGCCTAAGAAAAGCCAGCAGAGCATATATATACCCTAAAGAAAAAGTGAGTAAAGTGACGCAGTCTAACGGGAATCATCAGAAAGGTCAATAAAGGCACAAGGGTTACCACCATCTACCCTTAGGGAATAACAATGGCTGCAAACGAGAATCTGACATGATCTGGCCGACTACTTGATAATTTACTAGTGCTGGCTCCAGACCACATTCCTCGCAGGGTGTAAGTAAGCAGGAAAGGATATCGCATGTTGTTGAACTTCAGTAGACAGTCAGAAGCTCCTGGAACAGCTTTGCCTACACAGAGACATGCAGAATGGTTCACCTGAATTAACTAGTGGGTTGAATTTAAAGCTGGTGGTTAAACTGCATCGAATCCCTGGATAGACTATCTCATTTGGAATTAATGTGGCTTCCATCTGATTTACCTTAATTCACTTTGGAACTGAAGTTAATGACTTAAATCTTAGAAAATAATAAAAAATAATAATAATAATAAATAATTTTTAAAAAGTGCCTGTAAGATGGTATTTTAATGATCTTGGGAACAAATAGACTTGTCAAAGTTTTGAGTTAAATAATCTGTTTGACAAAAAAAGCTAATAGATATTCATTTTTTCTTGAATGTCTCTTTGCAAATAAATCTGTTCAGATAATGGTTTTCTCATTCTGTGAAACTTTCTGAGACTTCAAAATTTTTTTCATGTCCCACCACAGGACAAACCCAAACACTTTTGTAGTGGTTTTTGTTCATTTAGTTGAGATTTTTGGGGTTTTCTCTCTCTCTTCCCTCCCTCCCTCTGAACAAACAAACAAAAACAGTCTCCTCTCTGGAAAAGAGTCAGCTGACTAAAATAGCAAAGAGATCAGCTGGGGAGGGAACCATTACCCCTGTGAAGTCAACACAGGCTTAAGATGATCTTTCAACTGTTTATAATTATGAATGAGATGGTAAGACCCCAAAATATCATCCTCCTACTCTGAGACGTGGTCACACTTATACCAAGACGTATATCCTCTATATCAACAACTGTTCTGAACTGAAAGCATCCAGATTTGATCAGAAAATCCATCATGAAGAGAAATCTGCCCTTATTGAATGTTTGGGTTTGTTATATTTTAAAATAATGCTTTCTTGCAAAAAGATGTGAGGGAAGAAGGTTGGAACAGCAACATTTTCTAATGACAACATATTTACTCAACAATCCTGGCTGTCTGCAAGATACCGTTTCCTGCACTGTGACCTTTGTATGTTTCTACTGGCTACCTCAAGGGCTGCACTTACATGTCTGCTTTTTTTGGTCCCTCTTGTTGCACAGCCTAAACAGTCCCACTCTGTGGGAGATTTAGAAATGAATTTATCCATCATCCAGATTGAATCAAGGGGCTATCCTGTCACATGCTTCAAATGACCTGGACCTAAAGCAAGAATGTAACAAGAGTTAGGAAACCCAAGATAATGGACTAAGTGATATCAAGTGAGTCTAGACAAAGTGAAGTCTAGACATCTGAATCCTTAGGCTTGTTAGAGATTGTTAGGTTTAGGATTTAAATAATCTTATTCCTAATTTGCTGCTGATTTCTGCAGGACTGATGCTCCCAGAAATGTTTGGGGGATTCTTTTTCTGATAGCTAGGTTATCCCTGTTAAGGCCCATATAGCCAAAATAAATTAATGCTGAGTCTCTAGCATGAAGTTTATACCATAAATGAAGAGAACTCCTATGGAGTCCAGCAGTCAAATTTATTTCACAAATTACAGTGATGAAGGAAATGAAGTTATGAGCATTTGAATTCAGAACTTGGATCTGAGAGCAACAGTAGTAAAAGGAACATATCCATTAAAATTCATGGCAACTCATACCAGTTGCTGATGTATCCTGGTGAATGAAGTTGTAGAAATTCATCTTCTCTGCTTAGTGTGCATAACGAAGCAAGAATGTAAGCAAGCTTGTCTGAGAAGTAGCTTCTCAGTGAAAATCACCAAGGAAAGCAGCTTGCCAAAGCCACATGGCTTTCCAAAGCTTGAAGTCAGATGAAGACAAACAGCATCACCTCCACACGTCCATGATTTTGGGTTATTTCAATTGTTGTATTGAAGGAGTCTTACCGCATCCTCACTACTGTGAACTGGTGGGTCTTTGTTGATGGGATTGAGAAATAACTAATCACTGCTCTGAAACTAGTTTGGTGACAGCTACAAATGGTCCTAGCAAAGGAAATCAGTCATAAATTTGATCAGCTCACACTTCTGCCTGTTTTGAGGAAGGTAACACCTTGTATCCAGCAACATCCTAACACTGTTGACTAGAGCCCTGACTTTTGGGGGAGATACAATATTTGCAGAACAATGGGCTATAATGAGGCACCTTCACTCTGTTGTTCTAATAGAGTCCAGCTGCAGCTTCCCCAAAGAGTAACACCTGTGTGGTGTATCTTTACATAGTACACCTTAGTACTTTGGGATAAAGCCTTTTCTGTGTCCTGAGCTCTGAGAATATGGGCCTCAGAAGACCAAGAAATCTATGCAAATGTGGCTTAACCAAAAGGCACCTATATCCGTGGTGAGAGGTTCACCCCGCCAGGTCTTTTCAGGGATGCAAACACGTTATGTCACATTGTACCATGTCCTCACTCAGTTATCCTCTACATTAGCCTATGACTCCATCCAGCTGTGTGTTTTTCCATGAATTTTTCACTGGAAAAGGAGTCTTTGGGTCACTGAAATTAAAACTAGAATAGTGCATGAGAGCGCCTGTACTTGGGGGAGACCCATAAAATCCCAGCAGGGGTTGAGAATGGGGGAACTTGTTTGGATAGCTGGGGCAATTGCTTATTCAATGCATTCCTCTGTGTCCATGGCCAGTTTACAGTATTCTTTAAGACCTCTGGTAAACTTGATGAGGAAGCAGGAATGGAAACAAGACTGGAATTCCCAAGTAGGTCGGGGAGGGTAAAATTTCAATCTGCCTGCATTATTGGAGAACACATGAAGGAACAGGTCAACATTCATGAGACAGAACTAGCAAATTACGAGCTAAATATGCATTTTTTGAGAGAGAGAATGAGAGGGAGAGAGAGAGAGGGAGAAAGAGAGAGAGAGAAAGAAAGAGAAAAAGAAAGAAAGAGAAAGAAAGAAAGAGAGAAAGAAAGAGAGAGAGAGAAAGAAAGAAAAAGAGAGAAAAAGAAAAAGAAAGAGAAAGAAAGAAAGAAAGAGAGAAAGAAAGAGAAAAAGAAAGAGAGAAAGAGAGAAAGAGAAAGAAGGAGAATGAAAGAAAGATTCAGAGCCAAACTTTTAGGAAAGACCAGAGAGAATTAACCTTGCAAGTCTTGCTAATAGGAGTCTGGAGACCCTTCCATATGTACTCTCATCTTCTCTCCCCAGTCTGTGCTGAAAACCTACCCTCTGAGGGTTATCTGAATGCTGCTAACAGGAAGGCAGCTAAACATTTGTCTTGCAACAAGGACAGAAAGAAAAATGAACCAGGGTTTTTCTTCTCCTCCCCATAAAACTTGAGCACTTATATTCAGAGTGAATACAGACAGTCCTGGGACCTGTATAAAGGAGTAGCAACTGGCTGTAAGCACCATAACTTAGAGCACATCCCACACTAAAATGGAGATAGCTAGGGAACAACAAAAATGGACTAATAGAATGAGCCTGGTCTAGCAACTTCCCAACACCCAGCTCGGGGAGATGTGAAAAGCAAAGGGAATTAATTGAAGAGGATGAAATGAGATCTCTGTGGCCAGATGAGGGAGAGAAAATGTAAGGGGAGAATGGGAGTGCATAAAAGCATTTGATGTCTTCCAGTAAATCTTGCAACATTTGCTCATCAGGAGCAGTTCAGTTCTACACAGACTGCTGTTGTCTGTAACTTGCCCCTTTCTCTTGATGCTTCCTCCTAGGGATGCTTGCTGAATGAGCGCTTTTGTTTTCCATTGGCTTACACTCAGGGAGGAAAGAGGATGTATCCTGGTATTCAGTTATTGTGATGGGGAAGGAAAGCAAGAGGAGCGTTTGAATCTGTGAGGCAAAAGTAGCACATTTCAAATGTTCTGACTGGCTCAGATGAGACTTCTCCTGGGTGTAAAATATTTGCCCAGGCTTACTTGACATCTCAGGTGTTTGCCAGTTCCCTGCACAACTCTTTGTGTGCCTTTTCAAGCACAACTGAGTGACCTTTGAAGTGCAGTCATGAGTCTTAGCTCTCTGCAATTTGAGCCCATGGAAATTGAAACCCACGGGAGTCCATAATGCAAACCATTGCACATACAGCTTGAGGGCATCAGATCCAAACTTCTTTGAATTTCTAGCAGGAAGGTTTGGATGTAAGGCTGTGGAAGAGTGACTATGCCTTATGAAGATCATGTACATAAAGATCTCAAAGACGTTGATATCAGGTGGATGATTTTTCGTTCTTCCAATATGTCACTGAATTTGGAGAAGAGAGTCTGATTTCCCAGCTTCTGTTGAAATTTTGCTATAAATCTGAGAAAAGATTCTCAGGTTCTGCCTCACCAAAATTTCTGCCTGGCAGATTTTCCAAAACAGTTCTTAATTTTTTTCTTACTGTTCAGTGAAAATTTGGTTATTGGTTTTTGCTTTGCTCTGAATGTGTATTAAGCTGAAGAGCTTAAATACTACTTTCCCTGCTAGGTATTACCTCTAATGACTGCATAGTCCTACAAATGAGGCTATCCATGCCTTTTGAATATGTTCCCAACACTGTTTTCCCAGCATTGTTTATAGGTTCTTTAACAGAAACAAACAAACAAACAAAGCTATTTGTTTAATAAGAGAAATAAAGAGAACTCCTCAAACTCCCTTATTTGCTAAATAAGAGCAATTAAAGATATGACCATATAGTTTGCTTGTTCCCTGTCCCTTCATAAAAAAAAATACTTCAAACCAGGTTCTTACAGGAGAGTTACAATATAGACCTTTGCACCCTGCAGTCAGAGATGATGCAAACAAGTTTGATCTCTCAAGCTGTCATCACTTCCAACTAAAATGATTTCCAATTTACTCAAAGTCAATGCTAGTTGGAAAGACAAAAAGAGAAGAGTTTATTTTTTATTTTATTTTATTTTATTTTTTTTTTTTTCTTATTTAAGCCTTTTCAAAGAATAAATCTTCATTTGGGGGTTGAAATTCCTCCTGGCACTTGGTTCAGAGGACATAAAGGGGAAAAAATACGCCCTGTCTATTTTTATTTTTAAATAATTAATGTGGTTTAATTGGTCACTTCACAGGAATGCTTCGGCCTGTTTGGTGCTGATGGAATTGTGGTGAGGTTAAAGAAAAGAGGAGGTTCAGCGTGTACACAAACTGTCCAGTTTATGAGGCATCTGGTGCTGGTATGAAAAATAAAATATGGCTATCATGCATGATGTGCCTCAGCTTTACTGATGTGAATCCAGACACTATAAACCACACATGCGAATCGTCCTGAAAGCTACTTAAGCACGATTTGGTGAGCCCAAAATCAATGAAGAAAACCATGACCTTGTGAAAGCAGGAGACAGGTGAATCTCCCATTGTCATTTTTCAGCTTTTTGAGAAATGGCTTGTGTTGGGGATTTCATTGGACAGTAAGAGGACATGATATTGTGTAAACGTGAAAATGCAACTTTTTCTGTCACACATAGCTGGAGAATAGCATCAAAAGTGACAGCCATAAAGTCATTGAAAACTGAAGGAAAACACGCAAAAGGTGTACCTAGCACAGCCAGGTTGCAAGGTGGTGGGTCTGACAGACTGGTGTCCAGATGTGAGACGTGAGCCTTCTTCTCATGGGGGTGTCATGCAGCTGTACACCATTAGACTTGCTGTGAATGCGTGCCCAAAGCCAGGAACACTTATACCCCAGAAGCAGAGTCTGGTAGTTGAACACCTCCAGATGGATCATTTCACTAAATTCCTTCCAGTTGAGACTTGACCTAGGCCAGGTTTTAAGCACTTTCTTGCGTAAGCACAGTTTGCAAGCACAAATGTGTGTTTTGGGCATACTGTGTTGGATGCACATGCTCTCTGCTTGAACACATGGGATTTTTCAGGGCAAGACCTTTTAATTGCTCCATTTCCTTCTAATGGGTCTGTTGCTCTGCAAGTAGCATTTGCATCTGTCCTGCAAACTCTCGTCTAGAGTCCTGTTCTGTAACAATGTGCTTATAGACGGGCTAGAGTCTCTTTTCAGACAATAAGCCAACAAGTCCTACAATACAAGTATATTTTAGACTGTGCCAAGTGTATTTTTGACTGTGTACCATTCCACATCAAAAGATGACTGATGCCTTCACAGTCTGTGAGGTGATCTACTGAGCTGGAATACAGAAATAGATGCAATCTGTAGCTTGTCCATAAGGAAGCCAAGTATTTGAAATGGATGACATTGTCTCTCTGGTTGTTCTCTGGTCTGCTGAATGAGAGCTGTGTAGATGTAGCCAAAACAGGATGGGGGACAATCCCAAACTTAAAGCTGCCTACACCCAGTGTGAATGAGAAGCTATCTAAGATATCAAGATGGGGTATCTGCAGCCCCATTAGCACCAAGAAAAGCTGAAACAGATCTCAAACCATCATCTGTCTGTCCAAATGAAAACCTGAGTATATGAACTTGCAGAATGCTCTTCAGAGTCGTTTCAGGCTGTTATTCCTGATCTCAGCATCTTTTTCTTTATTTGGTCTTTTCCTTTATAATATGAGTAATAAAATCTAGTCACAGCAGTATCCTTTCATCCTGCTAGGATATCCTGAAAGGCTTATGCAGTTTAAGTAGGTAATAAATTGAAGTGATATTCAAAGGTAATTTTTCATCAGTAATATCTTTTTTTCCTCACCTTTGTATCTCACATTTTTGCCATCAGTATTTCCCGGTTTTGCTGTAATCATGAGTGATTTACTTATATTCTTTATTGTTGGGTAGATGTGTGGATCTGGTTTGAAAAAGTTCCTGTTTTTCAGGCAAGGCAAGAAGATCCATCAAATTCCGCAATGGTGCTTTTGGGTTCTCAGGTAAAAGCAGTTAGTTCTCAACTTTCTGCTTCCCCAGTTTGTTTGTATTTTAGAAGGGCCAAAGGTAAAGAACCAAGCCAACAAACAAAAATAACCAACAGAGACAACCTTTCCAGTGACATTCCTGGAGATGAATAGCATCCAACTCTCTAGTCCTCTAGCCTGTGTCTAAAACTACATAAGGCTCAAACCACAGTTGTCATCTTTTCTCTTCTGCATTGACAGCTCTGTGTTTTCATGTGGCATCGTATTTCTGGTAGATGATTCCTGGAGAGTTGACTTGAGTTCCTGCAAGAAATTACTGCATTGTGTGCTTGCCATGTTGCAGAGATGGCTATCTCCATGGGAGTGATCTGTGACCAGACATGCTCCTGTGCCCAGACTCTCCAGTTGGTAGCCAGTTGTCTCCTTGTTTCAGAAGACGATAGCTGGATGCCTCCATGCAGGCCACACTCTATGCCTATAAAATAAAAGCCATTTACCTCAATTTAAAGACAGATGTTACTGACTTTCTGGCATGGCTCGTGCATGCACAGAGTCCCACGTGGCTGGCACCTTGCCCAGCTGCTGCTGACCAGCCGTGAAACAAGAGCTGTGTGGGCTCTCCAGCACTGCCTTCACCC
Organism: Nettapus auritus; assembly: GCA_011076525.1. Lineage (NCBI taxonomy): Eukaryota > Metazoa > Chordata > Aves > Anseriformes > Anatidae > Nettapus > Nettapus auritus. Next base: position 29,180,453 of record CM021771.1, read on the forward strand.
ACAGGTGATCCCAGCCAGCCACGTGCTTGGGGTAAGCCTCTCTTCTCATAATTCTGAGGGTAACAGGCCCTAGCAACAAAGGTGCTTGAAACCTGGCTTGTGTGCTCTGAAGGGCTAGGAAGGCAAATAGCCATGCTGGCTCAGCCGACAGCTGGTAGCTCTGCTACATGAATACAGCCCAAAAGAACCATTTTGCAGAACAGTTTTCATCCATTGGATCCTTTCAGGACTGCGTTGGAGTTTGGCTGTTTTGATGTATATGCTATGAACAAAGCCCATCCCTGTTCCAAAAAAATGCCTGCTTTTATGCTGTGGTACAAAAGGATTGTTTTCTTCCTGCAGCCTGATTTAATTTTAAACCCAATTTTTATAGCTCCTATCTGTATAGACTTCCAGTAAGACTATTCTCATCTGAGCAAAAATTGGTTTGAGGAAGTTTTACCACAAACCCTTAAATACTTTGATATGACAGTATCCATTGCACTGACAAAGTCAAGGTTAAAAATAGAGTTTACAGGCTTAAGTTTGGCATTCAAGTTGACTGCAATATTGCAAAACGATTTAAAGTCAGCAAAATAATGTTTAACATGTCCCGGATCCCAGATCTCCTTGGAGGAACAGGAGAAAAAGAAGCAAAAAAGCTAAACAACCACAATATCAGGTCAGATGGTAATTTACTGTTGCCAAGCCTCCTCCATACAAAATCATTGCAGATGCTTCTTGGTCAGTGGCAGTCTAAACAAGCAGTGAAACATTTACAGCTGTAAGCCTGCATGCCTCTTTCCCTTCTGGAAGGGAAGGTGCATGGTTTCAGAGAGGACCCTGATCAAGTGAGGATCCTGTGGCAGGATCAGGGCAGTTCTGGAGCTAAAAGAAAGATTTTGATGAGGAGACTCCTGGGTGGTTTATGTGTTCCTGCAAGGGAAGGTGAGAGGATTTTGTTGCCGTATCACGTCCTTTTTGCACTGTTGTGTATGGAGGATGTAAGGGACTTAAATCCAAAACATCAGCTACCCAGAAGGAAAAGGAACATTTTGTTTCCCATGACACATAGTACTAATTCTATCTCTTTTTACCCATTTTTTTCTCCTGGTACTTTGGGGCTGAGATTTAGCTAGAGACAGGATGTGAGGCAAACATCCCAGTACTGATGGAGGTAGTGAGAATATCTTCTGGAGCGCAGCAGATATGAGTACTCATAACCTCCAGATTAAACCCATTGCTAGATTTGGCATTGGGAAACGTTTTTTGTTTGTTTGTTTGTTTGTTTTCCATTGCTCGGGTCTGGTGTGGATTAGTTTGGAGTGATCTTGCTTTTCTTTGTAAAGTAGGATTATAATTTGTTCTTTAGGACTCCCACCATGACAAACTTCACTTCCAAAAGTGAAGGAACCAGGATAACAGTCTGTGCTAGCTCTCATCCAGAGTGCATGAGTGTCCTTGTACCCTTTTAGCATTTTATAACAGGTCCCAAGCTTCAAAAGTGTGTATATGAATGTTGTTGGGAGACAAGAAGCAGTTCTGAGTATGTTTTTTGACTACAGGTTTATACATGTAGACTTGAAACTATCAGAATGGGGTTTATTTTCTGCCACCCAATGTACTTTTTTCTGTCCATAGTATATTGTAATTTGGAATTACTTCTGTTACACCACCACTGAAAAACCTCAGAAAAAAATCAGGGTGATGATATGCTAGAAACTCAGTGACTTTATTACAGGCTGACTGATTTGCAAGACTCCCCAGTGCCTCCTATTACAACACATGCTGCTTTCAGTTTATGGTTTTGCCAAAGCTGAATGTTTGGGTTCAGGTTGTCTATGCTGGATATGTGTAGCCCTACAGGCATCTATGGTAACTACAGACTCTGCTGAGTCATCCCAGAGATGAAGCCAGATCCTGTCCAAACAAGAAGTAATGAAGCCCCTTCCATGAGAAAGATGACCTGGTAGCAGGTAGGGGGCAAAAATAGAAAAAATGAAGGTGGGGTGAGGATAGGAGAGCAGAACCAACATGTAGCACCTGGTTTTTCCTTGAAGAGGTCCCAGATGTCTGTCAGTACTGCCCAATGGTAATCAGTCAGGGTCAGGAAAGTCAGTGATAGATCCCACAGTTGTCCCTGCTTTCTACTTCTCCCAGCTCTGTGGATGGCCAGCTTGGTTCTGGCCTCATCATTACTGAAGGAGTCATCCTTTGGCTCCCTGAGAACGGACAGCTGAAGAAAGCACTGCCAAAACTTCAGTGGAAGGTCCCAGGGAGCTTCACGAAACCTACAAAATCCTTCTTGGGATACAGCTACAGCCTCAGCTACCTCCATATCTACATGGGAGAGTTTTGGTCATCACAAACCAGCTGCTGGAAAGAGATCCTGAAACCTTGGGGGTTTCAGGAGAGAACACTGATGAGTGAGGAAAATGCTGCCAGCTGAAAGGTTTTTTTCAATGGGAAAGATGAGTGAAGCTGGTTGCTTCCTTTCCCAAACCAACAATAAACACACCAGGTGCAGTTTACCCTAGAAATCTGCAAGAGCTCACCATCCTTTGAAACCAAAGCAGATGGCAGCACAAACTTGAAAAAAAAAAAAAAATATATATATATATATATATATTTGGAGGGACAAAATGGCATTAAGTTATTTGAGGTTCAAAAAGAGCTGGTATCATTATCTCTCTCTCATGGTGACCACACATGACCACAGTGTCATGGACCTAGACAGTGCTCCCAGTGAAAGGTTTGGCCTAGTTCACCCTGGTGTAGTTTACCCTGACTCAGGGTAGTAGTCAGAGACAGACACATCTCTGTGACATGCTCTGGCTCCAGAACACTACACTTCTGTGAAATTTCCTTATTTTGAAAATACACCAATGAACTTGAGTTCAAATTTTAAGTAATACATAAATCACAGCAGATTTTGGCTTAAAATACAATGCCTTAAAAAAAAAAAAAAAAAAAAAAAAAAAAAAAAAAAAGTTTATATGTGTTCACTAATCCAGCCAAGAACTGTAATAAACTGTCAACATCAGTCTTGTTCACTTCATTCTGGGGTCTTGCTAGTCCTCACACAAATGTTCTTCAGCTATGATCTCCAGGCTGGTGGTCTGTGGAGATTTTTCTGTTCCCGTGGTTCTGTTTTTTCTATCTGAATCTGATAAACCTCATTAAAAGAAGCCAGTACCCCATGGGATGTAATGTCAGGCCTGAAATATTGTGCTCTGAATTGACCCCACACCAGCCAGCTCCATGTGGCAAGAAGTGCAGTCATTTTAGTGCATTGCTGAGCCCAGCTAATAAGAGCTTGTGAGAAGTATGCTATATTAGTTGTCACTCAGCACCTTGTGATTGCATTTCCATGGCTGTTGGACCATTTTGCAATGTGGGCAAAAAAAATGTCTTGCCTGCTTGCAAAAGCCTGTGTGGAGCTATGTGCATGTATGTTTAATCGCACAAATTAATTCTGTAGCTGACATGAAAATCCTTGCCCAGCATACAGGAAGGATATATGAAGCAGTATCATCCTTGCTGCCCTTTGAAAAGAAATTTGAACATGGGAAATTTTCCTGAGAGAAGGCAGGGACAAATCAGGGTATTGCAGTTACACAATGACAAAAAACAGCAGGAGAGCCATAAAGATTTATGGACAGGGTCCTCTGTTCCCAGGTAAAGGAAAACAAGTACTTCCATAAGAAGAGGAGGAGGCAGGAAAAAAGTATAATTCTTGCTCTAAAATCTCTTAAATTAAAAGTGCAGTATAAAGACAGCCCTTACTGCAGTTCAGCTTAGTTTTCACAGTCCCATACCTTATTTGTTTGGTTTTGCTTCTTTTGCTAAGATGCTATTTTCTCCTGAGCCATCCATGCCCTAATCACTCCTGTGTTGTGGTGTTTGCTGTCTTAATCAGTAGTTGCCATGCCACATATTTGTTCCTGCTTCCTGCACCCTGTGCCAACTCTGCCTTGGTTTTTCTGCAGCAGGGTTTCAGCCTTCACTCAGCTACACCAGCTTTTGCCAGTACAACTTGTCATCAGCTCTAAGGTCAGTTCCTCTCTGACATCCCATTCACACGTCATCAGGCAGCCATGGGCTCTGTCCTAAATCCAACCCTACAAAAGAGAGGGCTTAGCAGCGCTATAAAAATTGAAGAGGTGCCTTTGTCTGTGTTCGTCACCTCCCAGGTGACACTCTATTGAGACCAGCAGTTCCTGGTCTGAGGCTTGTGCCCGTCGTGAGCACTACGTGGCAAGCAGATCTAGTCCAGGAGACAATCAGCATGGAGCAGCAAGTCCACACTGGCAGTTGCTGTTGCAAAAGACAACTTTTGTTGGTGGTGTGTTTTTTTTTTTTTCTTTTTTCTTTTTTTCTTTTTTTTCTTTTCTTTTCTTACAGAAGGCTGTGTCCATCCTGTGATATTTCATCTATCAATTCCTGATGGCCTTGGAAGCATTTTCAGACAGGTTCAGCTGGCTGCCAAAGAAGACACCAAAGCAGTTTCCCCCGTCAAGTTTTGACTCCATCCCAGCAGACATGATGTGCTGCCATAGGTTTGTTTGCCATTCCCAGTGGCAAAGGATTGTGACCACCCCCAAGCCAATCTCTGACTTGCGACAGTCTAAGAAGAGGCAGTGAATAAAGATAAACACAAGTTTTGGTCACTGCCATCAGACTCTAGGGTGTATTTTACTGGCTGAGGGATTCTACAGTGATATTTTCTTCCTGCTCATTCCTTTGGGAAAATATCTAAATAGGCATTCAGATGACCACATAGCACTGAAGGATTTCAAGTACTTTGAGACAGCAAATGGATTTTACCTACAGAACATTCTTCTTAGGGTAGAGGAACACTTATTTCACCATGCAGATAGGAAACCCAGAACTGTCATACTGAGATTTTGGATACAGATTAGGAGCTAAACTGAGATCCCTCAAGGCGTTGGTCTTCCATCACCCCAGGACCCACTATCCACATTTTCCCTGGTTGGCTGTGAGGTGCCCAACCCTCGCTGCTATACACACAGGTCTGGCAGGCTGTGAATTCCTAGCAGCATCACCTTGCAGGTCTGGCTGAAACAAGCACCAGGAGCCCTTGGAGAGTCTGTGGGAGTAACAGAGCCACTGTTCCTTTTTCCTCCTCTTTTGTCCAGCCCCAGGTAATACTCAGGCTCCTGCAGGGCCCTTCAGCTCAAGCCATGAAGAATTCCTATCTCCTCTCCTGCATGTTTGTGACATCTGTTACCAGGGGTGGGAATAGTTCCCTCTGGCACCAACAAGTGTCTTTTGTTATAATACAATTGTGCTCCTTACAGCTTATTTAAACCTCAGATGTGACATCAGCCCTAGAGAGATGAGTCTTCCTTTCTCAGCACTAAAGGCTAGAGACTTTGGCTATGTGCCACTCTGAAAGCAGCATGTGCTCCTGGCCATGCTGTCAGTCTGTACAGATGACCTCCTGCCAGCTGGGGAGGGCTCACCAAGCTCTGTATTCAAATGCTGTGCATGTTTCTGTCATGCAGGCCCATGCATCCAAGAAGGACCTCTCCAGCTGAGCTTGCAGGGTAGAAACAAGCAGTTCTGAGTTTCTGAGAGTCCCAGAGGTCACATCTAGTGATGCTTTGTACCACAAGCACTTTATGGGCTCTTGACCAAGTCACCTTAATCTCATCTGAAAGATAAGGAGCAAATACATTCCTCATTTCCAGGGTTGTTTGGGAATGGCATATACCTGTAAAACTGTGGCTTTGAAAACTGCTGTGATTTGAACAAAATATAGGGCCCTAGAACATGAAGTAAATGTGCCCTTGTTAATCAATCCTCTCTTCCATTCTCCACAGAATGTGGTGTCCTTTTACTGCTGGCCTACTAGCACCAGTCCTCCTTAATGCAAGGGGGCTGCTGCTTCTGTATGTAGTTGTCTGTCACTGCTGGGCTCTCTGTGGGAGTGTGGCTGTAAACGTGCTGAAAAGCCAGCTTGTACTCAGGAAGCACAGGAATGCCTGCAGAATAAATAACAATGTAAATTAGACAGGACTGGAGCTCACCAGCCTCAGCAGGAGTTATCCCCTTGTCCAAACATCCAGCCAGCAGCTGATGAGCTTCCTTGTGTGCTCAGCAGTGCTCCTGCCAAGCTGAAAAGATTAAGAAGGAAAACTTGCCCCAGCTGAACAAATAGCTCAGAGGTCTGCCCGAGGCTCAGTAGATGACTGGGGCAGCACAGTTAGGCATTAGTTTCTGTAGCCTGAGAGACAAATTCAACTGCCATCACACCCAGCAACCACTGCCACAATAACCTGCAGGACACACAACACACCTGAAATTGTGTCCCCTGGAAATGGTTTTCACACAGCAATCAAGAGTTCAATACTTCAGTTGTGGGTCCAAAGACATAAATTGGTTGGACCAGATGATCTTGGAGGTTTTTTCCAACCTGAATGATTCTATGAAATTCAGGTACGTTCCACTCTCAGTCATGCTGTCCTTTTAACCACAGAAAGAGGTACCTGGGGAACCAAATGCCTCCTGCCCTCCTTCTCCTTGACCAAGCACACAACTAATTTGTAAAATAGACATCATCTCTTCCAGAAATGTTGACAGTCCTGTATGTTTCATCACTGCTGCTGAGCCCAGGAGTCAAGTTCTTCTTGGTTTATCTCCCCTACGATGGTTGATGGCTCAGCAGGGACTGCAAATCTATGGCTTCCAGCTAGTGAAGCACCACTCAAAAACATCCTCTAATTTACAGCCAAACATTTATGCAAACACTGTAAATCCAGAGATGATCCACAGGGACTAGTGTAATCATACATTAAGAATAACACAGCATTATGAAACACTCATGACAGGTTCAACCCCACCTGCTTTAAATCACCTTTAATGGCTTTGGCCCCATCTCAGTCCCCAACTGAAATTAAACCTGCTGTCACACTACTTTTTCTGACATGCTTGCTGCACCTGAACTCATCACCAGAGACTGACAGCAGGGAAGAGAGGGGGCTGGAGACCCCAGTGAATGTTATCATCACATGGGGAACTTTTAATAGGTTTTCCATCATAGCCATAAACTGAATGATCCACGAACTTTTATGATGATCACCCTATGGTGTCCCAAAGGATAGAAAATAAAACACATTTTTATTACGCCTCTTGAAAGACATAACCACTCATTTTTTCTCTGACGGAACCCCACAGATGCAAGACTTAACAACTACTTTGCTTTCTGAATGTAAAATAGGTTTTTGGGTGGTCAAACTGAATGTAACTCTCACAGCTTAACACCAGGACACCCCAAAACGACGCAGACATGTTTTGTCACCACCTAGACCCTCCAGTGTCTGTTTTGGGGTATCCTGGAGTTAAGCTATGACTTTAAAAGTTGGAGCAATCATTCCCGTTGTCCCTGAGAAAGGAACGATAAATGTGTAGCTTTTTCCTTTCTGACAGCATTTGCCACATTTACCTGCTGTCCTCTGCAACTCTGCTTTCACCAGAAATTACTTGCACCACTATGACACTTATGTGGCTATCTGCACCCACTCAGTGCAGATGGAGATTAAAACTAGATATAGCTATAATTCCTCTGAAAGCACCGTGTCTGGAAGGATAGGCAAGTTTTCTATTGAACAAGTAGATACCACTGATTTTTTGTTCAGTAACAACCCCTTGGGAAGCCAGTGAAAGTAGTATTGGGTCTCTAGGAAGCCTTTTTGTGCTGCCCTCAAAGGAGGGAGAGAAATCTGAAGTCTCTAGGGGAAAACTCCTAATAAAAGACAGAAAGTGACTCAACTGACCTTTTCAGGTGCAGGTTTGGGAAAAGGAAACAAACAAAAGTCTAATTTCTGTAAAGCATTTCATGAACCTGGATTCAGACTGTCATCTCTAAGGTGCTTAAAGCCTAGGTTCCCATGTTATGAGTGTTATCCGACAGGGATCCCTATCTAGACTGTGGAGTGACATTAACATTTCAAAATTTGGTCTGTTTCAGGTATGTATCCCTTAGGAAACACCCCTCTTTTGCTCGCTAATACATTTATGGAGTGTTTGTAGTGACTGTTCCTGATGTGAGCACCCAGAACAAGAAGAGGGTTAATTTGGAAACTTAACCATGTCTTCCTATCCCCAGCCTTGAGGAGTTTCCATCAGAGTGTCTACAACCCATCTTAACAGTCTTGCCAAAAGCAGTGGCCTAATGTGAGAAAAAATAAAAACATTATCCATAGACTCTGGGAGATTTACAGTTGCAGAATGCAGAAAGCAGGACAGTGGCTATGCAGCTGAATATATAGCACCCAAGGACAGGAGCTGATTTAAAATGACCTATAAATATCCAAGCACTTGTCACAGAGGGTGGCTTAAATGTGTCGCCTCTGACGCCTTCAACAAATCACACGAATAGGGAGGTCACACAAACAAAAGTAAATGAAAAAAGTAAATGAAAAAGTGTTTTATCAATCAGATACTGTGAAAAGGCCTCTGACATGGCAGAACATTGAAACTACAAAGTTTGAAAATATTAACTTGGCAAAAAGAGAAAAAAAAAAAAATGGTGCTTTTCTCCCACTGTGCAGTTCTGTTTCTTTGTCCTGGCATCAAGCCACATACTGCATAAATCATTGGAAGTGCCTCCTAGTACACATGTGGCTTCAGGATTGAGAATGGTGTCAGTGCATCTTAAATGACAAGTGTCCATCTGCCTACTCTAAATGGTACAGCAGAGAAGTGTCAGCTACAGGAATGGACTATGGGAGGGAATGACTCCACAGCAGTAACCTGTGCTCAGCAGCTCCCTGTGTGAAGGTTGTTGAAGTGCAAGTGCCTTGCCTGTATCACTTCTCACAGATACCTGTCAAATTTGTCCTTACAAACCTTCAGCAATGGAGACACCCCAGCTTACCAGGCAGGCAGTTCAGAGCTTCGCTGTCTTTTCTATTTTCCCATTGCAAAGCTGATAGTTTCCTTGCCTGGTTAAGCCTGCAGTTTCTCTTCTTGCTCTCCACAGACCCCAGGAACAATTTATCATCTTCGTCTATACACATTCCTCTTTAAAACATGAAGACAGAGAGTGTGTTGAACACCATAATGTTTTTGGTCTTTCCTTTAGAATTTTCCAGAACTTTGATCAGCTGCTTCTTTTTCCTCTGGATCTCACTAGAGGTTTTGTCCTCTTTTTGAAGTGTGATGTCTATAAAAAGACACGGTACTTCAGCTAAGACTTTAGTTGGAGGTTATTGTTTTAGACACCTTGCAAGGTGATGTTCGTCTTTATGTGTCCATTTTTCATAGCATTCTGAAGTCCTCTCTCCCATTTGGTTGGAATCCCCAAACTCACACTGGGGAATACAAAACCTTTGCTTTGCTATCTATTCCCCATCTGAGCCACTGCATATCCCTTCATAAGCAGAAAATTATGCCCATCTTTGAGGAAAGAAATCATGTTTATTTCAGCCCACTGCTCCAACTGGGAAAAACCTCTGCAAATTCCTGTCCCAGTCTCTGATATTCTGTCCCAGTATCTCATTTCTGATAGAGTTTTCAGATCCTTAAGGTTCAGACTAAACTCACTCTTAACATTTAACCTTTTGACCATTGGAAGAGATATTTGAATGTCATGCTCTCTTCGCCAGCTATCTTCCTGTAGACTTAAAAGACATGGCACATTCCCATCATTAAGCATGTCCTTGACTTCTGTGGGATTCATGTGATACTAAGTTTGTTCATATCAGTCCCTTATCATTAAGAAAATAATAATTTAAAAGTTTTTCTGTGTCTGTTATTGAACCGCACTGGACAATTTCTCTTCCTATTCTTAATAGCAAATTAATATTTAAAGACAATTCTCCTACTTCCAGTATGTTGTGTTCAGTTATTATGGTCTGTAGATCAGACATATTGATTCCTAATAAATACCTTACAGAAGTTCTCCTGGATACTTACAAAGCAGAAATAAAATTGCCAGGCAAAGGTATCTGGCAGGAATCACTTTGGTTCCTGACCTCATTACTCATGAATCTGCATACAGCTGCCTCTCAGCACCACCACCAAAAGCAAACCCCAGAGGCCTGAGAGATGATTGTATGTACTTCGATGTGCCAAATTCCCAGTAGAACAGCACCCCACACACACCACATCAGAGTGCTTTACCCGTGCTTTGAAGGAATTACTTCCTTAAAATGCCTCCGGTTTAAAGTGAAGGATGAGTTCACCCTTGTGGCCCTGTCCTGGCCCTCATTCTCTGCTGAGGCTGCCATTTTATATAAAAAAAAAAAAAAAACTGATGTCTTCTAAAGGCTATGAGGACTGCAAAAGCTTCTCTGATTGCCCTCCACTTCATGTCCACATGCACTCACTCACCCACAGAGCCAGATTCTGCCACATTGCTTCTTAAGGTACTTCTAAACCAAACTATTTGGGGTCCACTGAACCCCTGAGCCAAGATATTATTTTTTTATTAAAGCCCAATGATAGATTTTACTCCAGGGAATTCATCTAGATATTTTTTGAACCCCAATAAACTTTCCACAACCACAGTAATGTACAGCAAGATGTTCCATAGCTGAACTGCAAAATGTGTGAGAAAGCATCTTATCCTCTTCCTTTTGTCCTGCCACTTATTTAGTTTCTTCTGATGTCCTCTGGCTCTTGAGTGGGACAAGACAGCAGAAAAATCAGTCCCTGTCCATCCTTTCAAAGGTATTCATAAATCTGCACCTTTTTTCCAAGGATCTCATTAGCTTCCTACAGATAGGCAAATTGCTCCCTTCCTACTTCTTGCATCACAATTTCTGTGATGAACACATGTACTCCAGAAATGGACTGAGAGCCATCTGCCTCATTATGTGTCTTGAAATGGTCACTTCAGTCCATGTAGGCTGGATTTGAACTATCTCCTTTGATCAGTAAACAGTAACACCTGTAGAAGAATGTCACTCCCAAGCATCAGTTGTTACCCATTCTGACCAGGGTTGTGAGTTACGGTATCTCTCCTCAGTAGGAGCAACTGCCTTCTCTTTTTCCATGGCAAATGTGATGTGATACATTTTAGCTTATTCTGAAGTGTTAAATTAAATTGTTCTGCATTTGCCCAGGGATGAATTGACTCAGCATTTAGGTTAAGCATTTGCTGTAAGGTTTGCATCCAGACAATTACCTCAGCTTAGCTGATGCTTAGTAACTTGTTAAGCCACAGTATCTTAATTACAAGTCTGAGACCTAAGGCTTTCATAAAGCAGACTGGAATTTTAAGATAACTTTGGCTTCTATTTTGGATGGTTGGAATAAATTCCAGGGCAAAATTATTCTAAAACAAACCCTGCATTACATCCTCACATGTAGTCAGAGGGGTTTTGTATATAAAACAGGATTTGCAGTCTTTTTTTTTTTTTTTTTTTCTCTAATCCAAACTGTCCACCAAATACAGAAATAAGATGAAAAATTACCCTTGGCATAACTAATTGCAATTAGAGACTTTTGAAAATTCAAGCGCTCATTCCCCACTTTAAATACAATTCAGTAAAGTGTTTCAGCTCTGACTTGAATGAGATGACTTAAGTGATTACAGTTAACCACGTGCTGAAGCATTTTGCTCAACCAAGACCTAAGGGGGAGAAAAATGTCTTTAGCAAAAACAACACAGAAAACCCTTCCTCTGGGTACCAAAACTGCAGTTCTTAGGCATTTTTGATCTCCAGAAAAAAAAAAAAAACAACTTGCTTTGTTGTGCCCTGTTCTGCAAACTATATCTAGTCTGGCCCTTCGCAAACTGCAAAATATCTTCTTGGAGCAAATGTCTCCCCTCAGGAGTTAAGAGATAGCATATTACCTTTGATGGCTCTACCAAAACTGGCAACAATTTAACCCAGATATTTTGCAATTTGGTTTGACATGTTCCTAAAAGTGGGTGCACAGGAAGAAACCTGAAATTATTTTTTTTTTGTCCTTTGCTTACTAGATCATTTAGATCATTCCTAACAGTAGCATAATCAGTGTATCTTCATCACTTGCTCTAGACTGACATGGTATGATTTTGTGTATCTATTGGCTCAGTAAAACTCAGATTACTTAGACATAAAAGTGACTCACATTATCACCAAGATACATTCCTGTATATTGCCACTGAACTTGTTCATATTCTATACTTAAACACTGCACAGATACATGGAATTAGCCTTTAATTTGTTCAGATCAGTCCTTGTGGCTCAGGCATGATGTTTTGGTGGGGTAACATCAGAGAATATGCTTGTTCTTCCCCAACCATTCACCACACATAACATGTACATCCATGATTTTTATGACCTAACAAATTCTTCTCTCACTCATTTACCATGGTAAATGGCATTCATTTACCATGGTAAATGGGACTGTAATACCAAGGAAAGCAACTGGGAAGACTGCAGTACAAATTCAGACCTTGTAAATATTCCAGCCATTCATGTTAGACATCAGCTGTGGTTGAGATGTGGGCATTTGGTTTTGTTGTTGTTGTTGTTGTTATGCTAGACGATTGCTGTTTGAGATAATTACTGAAGTATGGCCTTGAGGGGAATGCCTTTATTCTGGATCTTGGAGAACACCCTTGCTAGTTTTTGTGCGTTGGTTTAAGGGTAACATAGAGTCCTGCTTTTGAAAGAGAAATTGGTGAGGGGAACATTTTATTCTCAACCAAATCTTCTGTGCTTTTTTTGCTCTGTAGTAAGGGCAAGTCTGGCTTCCACAATCGTTCTAGTCCAGTGTCTTCCTACTACAACCTCTTTGTGATCCTCTTATAAACAATAAATTCATTTGTGGCAATAATCCATTTGAAGATAAAAATGAAACCCCAATAGCACATAAGGTGAGAGGCAGACCTCGTGTATCCCATGTCAAGCCCATTACTCTGTGTTGAGCTACCACATAACTAACAGCATGCTATCTAATCTTAACTTAGGCATCAAGCAAAAGAAAACCCAGGCCTTTCCTAGATAAACTGTTCCAGTGTTGAAAAATGTGCAATTTATTTCTGCCCTCAATTTGTCACTCAGCTTTCAGTGCTTGGATTATGTTCACTAAATCCGAGTCTTGTATTAATAAAGGACTTTAGCAAACGAAGACGGAATAAACTTCAAGAAATCCTCTAACTCATCTCCTTGCCCTAAGGTAAGACCCACTCACTCTGCCTGTGCTGATCCTAAGACCTTCTGCAGTGGTGACTGCACAATCTCCCAAGGCCTGTGAGCAAGATCCCTCCTTGCTACATCAATCATAATCCTTCAGGGTGTTTCATGTGTTTCAGCTATTTTGGTGGTGTGGTGACTCTTCATGAACGATGCCGTACATTGGATGGTGCAGCAGCGCTGTGCTTTGTTGGGCATCTCTCCCGGGTGCCTAAAGTAGTGAGGTTCCTGCTTGATGGTTTTGGGGTGGTTGTTTGTTCACCTTCTCACAGAGATGCCTCTTCAAGAACCATACTTCTAATTGGCACCAGTAGACACCTATGTACAAAGTGGTTTGTAACCAGCAGCTCGTAACCCCCACTGCCAGCAAGTGGGTCACTGGCTCCTATGGGGATTCCAGTGGTTTTGCCATGGGTATTGAACTCCAAAAACTGCTTCATTTTCACGGGATCTGAAAATGCCTGGCACATCTAGCCCTTGCATGCAAGATCTGGCAAATGCTGCAGATGATGAGGTTTCTCAAAGGAAAACGCTACAATTAACAACACATTAATTAACAGAAGAAAAAGCAAGTTGTTTTTGGAAGTAAATGTCTGCTCACTCAGAAGCATCTAGGAGACCCATTGAGCCCTTCTGTTAACAAAGTCATGTTAGCCTCCAGACTAATCAGCCAAGAGATGTAGAAATGGGCTACACTCTGTGCAGATCCAGATTTCAAGAATCCATTTTCTGGCGATGGATTTTTTTTCCTAAGCCAAAATTCTGCTGGCATGGAAAAGGAAACCCTGGAGATGCCAGTAGAAGCAGCAGCTAAAAAGTAGCAGGCACTGCCTTGCTTTTTATAATTCTGCTGTCATAGGATAGAAGAAGCAAGGGTTCAACATGTGCTTGGCTGAGGGATCTAAGCCTGGTTTTAGAAATCCATACTCGGCTCTTTTTGGACTGATAAAGCCTCTTTGAAGTACCCCCCCCCCCCCCCCCCGGAGGGGGGGGAAAAGGGAAAAAAGTGTTTACAGAACCTGGCTTGTCTAATTTGCCAGTGTTAGGAGAGGCAGGACTCAGTCTGATGTCACTTTTCACATCCAGATAAGAAGAGCATGCCAGGTTAGCTTTCTGGTTCTCTGTGTTCAGTGACATGGTAAGCTCTTAAGGAGGTTTCCTTTGGGAAAGAGATATATAATATACAAATGTAAACCTTGGGATAACTGATTATAGTGGAGAGAATTTAACTATATGCTGAAAATGAAAAAGCAAAACCCAGAACTGTTGCTAATTGGTTACATTTAATCAGGGCTTTTTAGAAAGCTGGTTCAGGTGGTGTTTTAATGATTAAATGACCTTTGTGTAGGCTCATTGAAGCACAAGTCAGCAGCCATGGTCATGTTACACTCACGTACCGGCTGCACAAAGCCAGATAGCTGCTGTTAATTAGCCTCAGCGTGGCTGTTGTCTTACAGGCCATGTTCTGGTTATTGCTGACTCTTTGAGTAGCTCTGGGGACTCAGGAAAGGAATAAATTATTGCTCATCATTGAGAACTGGGGAGGAATTTTCCGATGGAAGTGTTTGTTGTCGGAAAATGTGGGTTCATTGACAGCTGCACACGTGGCAAGGGTGGACTGACTTCAGTGACACCTTTTTCTTTTTTTTTTTTTTTTTCTTTTGACAAGAACAGTTTTCAGGTCCAGCATGGAATTTTTAGTCAAAAACAGAGCAGAAAACAGCAACTCCAGAGTGCTCATTTCTCGAGTAATTAGCATGTGAACTTGGAGATGGAAAGCATGGGTTTAAGTCCCTGTCGTATCTGATTTGACTTTTACACCCCTATGTCTCTAGCAGATCCCCTCACTCTGGAGGTGGTTATGTGAGGAGAAGAACATGATCTCTCTTACTGGGGAGGGCTGTCTCTTTCTTTGTTTTGCTTTGTTTGTTTGTTAAGAATACAGCATTATTTCATGCAGCAGGAGAAAAAGAAAAACAAAGTTCTTGAAATCTCAAGTGATGCCAGGACATATTTTCTACCCAGCTACTTGCCATAAATAAAACTGACATTTTATATCTTGGCTTCTACAGCTAAATGACTGCCATTAATTTTTTTTTTTTTTTTTTTTTTTTTTTTCTTAATAAAATAGAGGCCATGTTAGCACACACACTCTACCAGAGAATTTGGGCTTGTTTCTGTTGGTGCAAAACAGAGATACTGAAATATTAATTTGGAAAGATACTCAAGGGTCTTTCTTTCCCCCCTGCCAAGCTTAATTTTCTATTTGGGTGTATTGTCTGCAATTGAGATGGTGTCTTTGAGGGGGAACATAGGCAGGAATTTTTTTTTATTTTTTTTCATCCAGAAAACACACCACAAATGAATTTGAAAAGGGTGCCACTTAGAAAAGACCTGTTTCAGGAGATCACAGTTTGAATGTTGCAAAGGTGACAAGCAGAGCTTTTTTTTTTTTTTTCCTTTTTTTCCTTTTTTTTTCATGCAGTTCTTTTAATTTTTCTAAGTCCTCAAATGGACATTGAATGACTCACCAGAAAACTGGTTTTAGAACATTTTATTTTGGCTGAAACATTTCTCACTGTGCCCTTCAGCAATGGTTTTTATGCTGCAATTCTGTCAAAAAATTTGCATGGGAATCTATGAGATTAAGAAAAAAAATGCATATGTCTCAATCTATAACTGCCTAGCTGTGCACATGTGTAAAGTAACTGGGGACAGGGTCTTTTGCTTTCCTGGTACAGATCTGATCCTATGCTTCCATTGCATTGCACTTTTTAGAGCATTTCTCTACATTCTCAGACAGTGATTTTTAAGAGTAAATAACATCAACAATGAATAGCTCAGAATGTCAAGCTCTTGAACTCAGAATTGAGTTGCACAGGGAACAGTAGAGTTCAGTGTCTCAGGATGAAAATAACAGGCTTGTATCTGACAGAACTGAGTTAAATTCCTGCCATGGACATTTTTAATCTTTGTGATGGTTCTGGAGCTAAGACTGAGGTTTGCACATATATACAAACATACTCAATGGTATATTGCTTGTAGTAAGACCCTTTCATTTCCTCTGAGCCCTGGACTCAGTTCATGTAATGACTCATGAGCAAACAGCTTTGCAGAATGTATCCTTTGATTTGTAATGCTCCCTGCTGTGCCTCTGCAAAGTCTTTTATTTCTTTGCAAAGTTTGGACAGAACAATTTCATAACTATAATCTCCCAAAAGCTGAAATCAATGGGATCTGTATCCATTACACTAGGGATGAATTTGTCTTGCATTTTCAAACTTTGAGAATTGGAAGCTTTAAAACATTCAGATTTGAAGGCAAGAACACATACTATCACTTAGGAGCCCAAATCCCATTCGTTTTCAGTAGACATTAGGCACTAACAGCAGATTCTTAAGTAATGTTTTTCAGATATCTAGCAGTAGTCCAAGGTCCTTAAGGCTCCTTTTTAAATCCAAGCTCCCTGTCTATGTCTGTGCAGCATCCAGTAGATGTACTTCTGTTCAGATCAAGCCAAATGCCTTGAGATGGTGGAAGCCATTTTTAAGGAGTTGGAGAGTTTTCACCACCACAGAAATGCATTCGCCTGGATGAAGAGACAGCGCAGAAGTCAGACCTGGCCCTGCTCTTTGGCTTGAACCACAGACAAGTGAAAGAGGCTGACAAACCCCATCATAACCCCATCACTATCCAGCCTCTCCAAACATAACAGGATGAAGGGAAATGGCTTACCTACCATGTCAGGTGGTAGGTAGCCTTATGTGCATTCCATAACATCCATCCATCTTTTCTCTCCATCTGCCATTTCAGTGCCATTTCTACATCTAACTCCCCCCAGCTGCCCTAAGCAAACCTGGTAGCTGCAAATAGCACTGTCAGCAACACATTTTCTTTCATCCCACCCAGCAACATCTGAACACTTCATAAATTCTGAGGGATTTGGGCTTTACAATAGCTCTGCTGAGAGCAGGCTCATGCTACTTGCTTTTATTGATAGATGGAGAGTTGAATTATGCAATTATTTAGAAAAGATTATCACAAAAATCTCCACTTAAGTGGGGTTGATATAAATTATTATATGTTTTCTTGGTCTCTCTCCTTCTCCCTCTTGTCTCAATGTTGAGGGACAATTAAAATATTGACTGGACAGTGAGAGCTAAATTAACAATTTTGTCACAGTCATCTTTTGTTCTTTCTTCTTACAGGACACTTTATCGTGTTGGGGACTTCAAAGGACAGCACCAGATAAGCAGCAGAGAAACACAGATTAGCTGAGACATCAACAATTGTTGGATGAGGTCAATTAAAAGCCAAATTAAACAAATGGAGCTTTCAACTGCGATCCAGACAGGAAGAAGCAGTCGAGTTGCAAGGGTTGGAGATTAAAAGAATTCCAAAGGGCTGATGCAGAACAGGAGCATGGGGGTGGGAAGGGCAGGGGGAGGCAGGGGGAGAAGTATCTTCCACCTATTGTCTTCAGACAGGACCAGAACTCATCTGGATCCGTCCTACCTGGAAGAGCTGGAAGGGAAGAGCCCAGGCCAAGCAAAGAACCACTTTGGTGCCTGCAAAAAAAAAAAAATAATATATTATATAAATATAAAAATAATATTAAAAAAAAAAAAAATGAAGGCATAGCAGACTCCTGGAGGAAGGGACAGGGTGAGGGTTTACGTGAGCTGACCTGCAGCTGGCAGAGCTGTGGCCCAGCAGTGAGAACAGGCAGGTTTTGTGCCAAGTCGATTCTGGGTCACGTAACCAGAGCTGAGCTGCTGAGTCACTCTGCAGAGCCTTCCAAAAGCACTTCGTACACCTCTGACTGCCACAGTCAAACCCATTCTGAAACAGGGGTCAGGACAGGAGGGAACCTTACTGTGAAAACAAGGTGCTGGCTGAATGTCCCACAGGTGGCCATGTAAAGGTTTCAATGCTGAGCCCACAGCAAGGACCTCTGAGTCAACGGCAAAGTACACCTGAAACTGGGATAAAAAACTGGTTTTGTTTCTTAGGGGAGATTTTTCAGAAAGTCCTGGCATTACGCTTTGCACATCCAATCCACCAACTTGTATGAGAGATCAGACTCCAGCTGTAGAGAAATATTTACATAGTAGGACCTCTGAGGCAGTAATATACAGGGCATGGAGAAAAAATATTCTGTTTTCAGGGTTGTTGACTACTCTGCCCCTAGATCATATATGCAGGATGTGGCAAAATCTGTCCTATGAGGAATTAGTTTAAGTCGTATGACAGACAGGCATTTTCTTTCCCTTGTATACTGCAGCATCCCTCAATTTTGGTCTAAGTTTGTCTTGTGTCTTCTAAATCCTGTTCTGCTCTGGTTCTACTACATCAGAGCACTATTTGCTGTGCAATATAGTCCTTATACAGGTATGTGAAAGTCATGAGTCATGTTTGCTGTTTTATTGATTACCAAAACAGAAAGCATCTGTCTGCTCTCTCACTTAAAGCAAGCTTCTTAGATTTTGATTCAGAAAGCTGAGGTTTTCTTAATTCTCCTTTTTGTTCTCCAAGGTCCTTTTTGAAGTGTGGACAACCAAAGCAAATGCTGTCCCAGTAGCAGTGATAGATGAGTGTTATTTATGAACAGGTCAAACCCTCCCCTTAGGCTGCCTTGATGTTATTTTTTGTTAACATCTCCAGGGTTTGGTCCCTTGAGTATTAAAAATAAATAAATAAAAACTGATCATATTAAAATGACTGTTCCAAACACCTTCACAGAATCATTGCTTTCCTTGCTTTGGCCTCCCAAGTTTGCCCTAAAGTTGTAGCTCTGATTTCTAAAGGGAAATAATTTTGATGATCTCAAAATGAGTGTCTTCTAGCCTATACTTCTATTTGGGCCATTTGACTCAATCAAGAAGCTTCAAGCAGTGGAGTATAATCCCAAAGAGATTATGATAATGGCAGATTAGAGGAGCTAGATGGCAGATTAATGATTTCTTGCCCAAGGAAAAGCTACAGCATGATCTCAGCAATTATCTATTGTGCTTGGACAGAAGGACCAGAGTTTGGAACCAGCCATGGGTATGCAACTGCTTACTGAGATCTAGGAACAGGAGAGGAGATAAGGAAGGGGTTGCAGAATGTGGGAACATGGCAAATATTCATAGAATATACAAAGAAGAGAGAAGATTGTTGCATGGGAGGGAATGAAAGGGTGATACTGATCATAAATTCATTAAAAAAAAAAAAAAAAAAAAAAGTTTATGATTTTCTGTGACAAGGGGACAGTTTCAAAGAAATCTGGTTCCAATAAGAAGCAAAACATTCCTTGTACTGCGTATCTAATGCGATTGCAAAAATCAGAATTTGGAAGCACATTCAACCATTTCCCTTCAATATCTCAGTTTATATTTCTTTTCTTCTTAAGAATCACAGAACAAGCCTGATGTCAAACTCTTCCCTCCAGGCTGATTTCCATCACTCCCAGAACTGTGTTCAAACATACATATAACCCAGTAATTTACACAAACTATCATGAGCTGACACGCACCCCTGTCTGTGTATCAGTATCCTCCACGCCTCCAGAAGATGGATGGATTTAAATAGCAACTTTGAAGACAGCTGAAGCAAGTTAATTAGGGATTGACTAACGCAATAAAGCTATTTTTAGTAGTTAATTTATATCTGGTTACCTTGTTACGGGAAGCTTATGCAATGCTAGTAAATTCTTAACTAAGGAGATAGATTGAACACCGAAATTATTTCACTGTTAACTCTTCAAGAGTCAAATTGGAACAGCTTTAGGACTTCAAAAAAAAAAAGTAATGCATTTGATAGAAGAGATTTACTTTCCTTTTGGTGCTGGAGTTGCAAGGGGGTTATTTTTTCCCTTCAATATTTCCTCTGAAGCTATGCAGGCTACCGATAAACAAAATGGAAATCCATAGAGAACCACCTGACTCCAGGAGCAATGTATTGAAATAAACTTCCAGACCTCACAATCCCCACCAGTGCCACAGCAGTACAAGCATTTGAGGGCATGCATGTTTTAAAAGAACATTGCTTTAGCATACATGCATAAAATAGACTCTTCTAGAGAGCAAAGAAGCACCAGCATGGCTGCGCTGATCTGAGCAGTCCTGGGCCCACAGTTCCAGAAGGTGAATAGCTTTTCTCAGACAGAAAACACCGGGCAAAACAAACTCCCATTAATCTTCTGCTTCTTTAGGGAGGGAAGGAGGAGAGGAGGCCCAATTCTAGTTTTGTTTTTACCTTTGTAGCTCTGCTGAGGCTGTCCCCTGATCCAAGTATAGACAGAATTTGGCCCACTGACTACTGAGAAGGAGTAGGTGCTGATGCAATTGAAGCCACATGCAGAGGCAGCTGGCCAGTGAGAAAAACTGTCTTGGGAGCCAGGGCACGATGCTGTGAAATGCTTGATCCAGCACAGCAAGATGTTTTCCTTTTTTGCAAGGCCTAATCTGAGAACAGGGTACACTGAATATATATAGCTCTGGGGATCAGGACAGAGGGATTTTGTGTCCTGAAAAAAATATATATATATAAATAAATAATTTGCTGGACAAAGGGAGACAGAGCTGCCCAGCTTGGAAGGAATCTCTTTTTTTGGAAGGCTCAAGGGAGGGCAAATGGCACCAGGCCACTTCTAAAAATTGATTCAGAGGGCAAAGCATGTGCAGGTTTCCAAGCAGTGAGTAAGCACCGTGACATCAAGGAAGGGTTTTGTCAGTGGGAAGAAGAATTCCCACTGGTGACGTGTCTTGGGGATGCAGAGCCAGGTAAATGGTAGCAGCTACCCAGGGAGCAACTCCTGAAACATGGTATCACCTAACTGCCGAAGTTGCAGTTCAGACTTCTCTAGAGAGATAGGCCAGATTATTTCATAGGACCATATATAAGGGCAGAACCAGGTTCTGTCTAATGCCATGTCCTGGTTCAAAGAGTCAGCAGCATCAGCAGAGCCCCAGAAAGGACTAAAATGCTAGAATCTCCCTCAGAGAATAAAACAACCACATAGCCTAAGTTAGGTCTTCATCTGATCTTTAATGATCAAAGTTGTCCGGTGCTGTGTGGTATTGGGTCTAACATAACTTGCAAAATCACAATAATCCATCCTGTAATCCTGAATAAACTTGTGCTCAATAGGAAAAGCAGAAACCTTGCTTTCCTTCATTTTGCTATTTTTCTGTGGATATGCACCCCATGGCAGAGAGCTCTGCAGTCTGCCTATATTCTGTGTTTAGCTAATAAATACATATGAATTTATTCCATCCCAGTTCTGAGCTTACATTACTATTTCATGTCACTGAAAAGAGGAATCCACCACTGTTCCAAAGTTCTTAGCTCCTCTGCTCTGTAAAGTGCAGGCGGGAAGACAGGATCAGTCCCGTACCCCTCAATGTCAGCAATTACCCTGATGGAATGGACTCACCTCCCGGTCTCTGGCCTCCAGCTGCAGCCTCCAGCTCTCTTTTCCAGCCCTGCCTGCAGCACCTAGCTTATTGTGCACTGCTGGTGGGTGTGAGGAACCAACCCGATTCATGCTGCCCATCAGTGCTGCTAATGCCGGAGGCACAAGGCTTGGCGGTCCTTGTAACTAATTATCTTATCTGCTGGAGCTGATGGATGCTGTTCTTACAAGTGAAGCATCTAATCCTCTTTTATCTCTCCTAAGCACTGGGCCTCTATGTTAGCCTCAGGCAAGCCCAATCCCTGTATTAATTATTGGTTGCAGTTTTTAAAGCCCCTCTTTTTCTTTTCTTTTCTTTTTTTTTTTTTCAGATTCT
Source organism: Nettapus auritus (assembly GCA_011076525.1). Taxonomy (NCBI): domain Eukaryota; kingdom Metazoa; phylum Chordata; class Aves; order Anseriformes; family Anatidae; genus Nettapus; species Nettapus auritus. The sequence continues at coordinate 29,202,363 of CM021771.1, forward strand.
GTCACTCCTAACTAAAATCCTGTCACTCACCCTTCCCTCATAACGGGCTCATATCTTTTTCTGTAGTCAGAAAATCAGTCAGTACTGATCAACAAGCTGAACAAACATTTGTGATGGCATCAGACCACAAGAAAAGCTCTCCACAAGCAAACCTCAGCTCTACATCTCCAAACTCACTTCTCACCTGTTTATACTGCCTCACTCCACAACACCATTTTTATATGTGTGTCCTGGGGCTTGGTGTAGCAAAAGGAAAAAAAAAAAAAAAAAAAAAAAAAGTTATATATTAATGGCTCCAAAAAAAATAGGCATGGAGAACGCCTCCCGGACTCCCCTTTGCTGTTCTGCTCCTGGCAGCTCCAAAAATGAGAGAAGATGAGTGCTGTTAGAGGGTTCACAAGCCTGTTAAAAGAATGCCTTTTTGCTTTCTCTGTAGTATAGAACAGGTGCAAGTAGAAAAACCCCAGGCATGTGCATTTCTTGATTTCCAAATGTAAATCAAGCCTTTGCAGTAAGCCCAGGCCTAAGCCTACAGCAGCTCCTACAGTTGCATGTCTTTTGCTATGTTTGCCTCCCTCTGCGTGCACCATTAGCACATGGGATCCCCCAGCTTTACACCTCCTCCTGCGTGCTTTCCATTGCTTTCCAGCCACCCTTGGCGTAACCTCAGAGAGGTCACATCACAGTGCTCTCTGCAGTAGAGACATTTGTTCCAGATTTGGGGTGGATTCTTGCCCAGTTTCCCTCCACCTGCAGAGCAGGCACCTGGGGGCTGCATTGCCTGTTCTCAGCTGGAGCCAAATTTCCAAGAGTAACTTTCACATGAAGGCTTGGATCGAAGCAGCTGTGTCACCCCTTCCTCTGCTTCCAAGCTGAAGACATTTTGAAAGTTTTGAGGTTCTCAAAAATGTACCCCACTTCTAGATGAGCAACCCCAGCTCTCCTCCCACTGCCTCCCATGTGCCCAACAGAGCCCAGTGCAGAGAAAGCCCTCCTGGGCAGAGGTGGCAGGTCTGATCCCCCCATCGTTTACCCCTGTGGACTCTCTGCTGCTTCTGCTGTTGAAACAGCCTCAACTTCACCTCCCTCCGCTAGCCTGCTCTCACGCTGAGTCACGGCTCTGAGTGCATCCTGGCCCCTTACACATCTGCAGCAAGGTTATGTGAGGAAAAGGAGAGCAGGGCTTGCCCTGCTGCTCTGCCTGATGGATGCTCTGGCAGCTCCTGGCTGCTGGGTGAGGAACTAGCTGTTCCATGTTGCAACCTGCTCTGTTCTGACTCAGTCCCACACAAACCACTTAGGACAATTTCAGGCATTTTCCCACCCTCGTGGCACTGACTAGCAACTGCCTTCCGGCTGCCTTCTGTAGCCTTCCTCCAGCTGCAGCGGGAGGTATAGAGACATACACACAAATATAAAAGTGAAAATCACCACTGGTTTCAATGGGAAAGGTCTGCACACCCAAGCAATTGTCCTAAATTTGATCAATCCAAGGGCTAGCTTGGTGTTTCCCATTGACAAATCCCCTACTGTTAAAATTATAATTAAAGACAGGCATCTGCAGCCCTGCAACTGGACTTTGCATCTCTGCTTTCCTCCGCTCATTCCATATGGTGGTGTTTCTGTGGGATTTGCAGAATATTCAGTTTCTGGGATTTCCAGAATATCATGGTACCCCATCCTGCATCTTAGGTCACCCTGAGTAAGAAAAGGATAAACCCTACCTGTGTCCTGCATGTCAGGCTCATGAAGCAGTTAGTTTCAGTCTAAGACAGCAAGCCACATCTGTGCTGGGAACATTTTACACCCATAAGGTGCATTGCTTGTGGTGGGAGATGGCCCTACATCTAAGGCAGGCTTTACATCAGAGGTCCTTACTAATAAGGACCCAGGCTTTTACAATTTAAATATTGAGGTATGACTATGACTTTAGGTTATGAAAAATGTTGATTTTATAGGTTTAGGTGTGCTACCTAAAGTGAAGTAGGCATAACTTTCATGTTATTCCTAATATTTTGATCATATATCTGTGCTTAATTTTAGTGTATGGATGTATAAGTCTGTCTATCCACCCTCTCCAGAGAAATTCTTAGTGCCATGGTGGAGAGGACAAAGTGGAAGTGTCCAATTCTTTATGACTTTTTACAGAATAACATCAAGAACATGTTGTTAGTCCTTCCCCAAGACTGGCTGCAAGGGAGCAAAACCTTTACTAGCCATAAGAAAATGAGGATTCAGAGACTTTGTGAGTCCCAAACACAAATCAGTCCAACACAAGCGTGAAGTTCCTTAAACAAAAGAGTATTCAAAGAATCTCCTTTACTGAGACTACATGTCCTTGAATCTGTTAATTCCGCTGCTCAAAACCTATTTAATTTCTTTCAAAGCTTTGTTTCATGATTCAGTTCCACTGGGATTGCATTGGTTCTTGAGATGTCAGACCTCAGTTTCAGCCATGTGTGCATGCGCCTCGGGTTTTGGAGAGCAGTGCTGACAAAAGTTCTCAGAATACCCTGGCATTGTACTGAAACAATGCCAACAAAAAGGAAAAAATATCCTCCTCCTTTTTTTTTTTTTTTTTTTTTCCAGGAGAGATGTTGGGGCCCATGCTGTCTATTCTTAATCTGTAGCACCATCTTTTGAGGGGATGCTGTACTCCCAAGCAAATACACTGAGCTCTTTCCCCAGATGATCCCCATGGGGCTTTGCTGGCCACAGTCAAAGCTGGCTGAAAAGAATGTGACAGAAGCTGTTTTCCATTGGAAAGGGCCATTTCGAGGCGAAGTGTTTCTTGGGAATGTGTGATGCTGAGTAAATTTGTGACTGAAGGACGTCAGGCTGCTATAACAGTAAGAATGACTTATTTCATTCCAAGTCTCTTAAATCGTTCAGTTCCAACTCCTTTTTGTCCAGCTCACATTTGTACTTGATCAGAGGGTGCCATGTGTATTGATACTTTCTATACAATGTTTGCATTGCTATATTTAATGTTTTAGTATAGTATTTTGGCATTGCTAAACTGTGTCATTTTGGTGTTTTCAAATGGAAGTTTTTATTTGGGGGGAGGGGGAGAAATAGAGAAATATTGACCTTTTGGGACTGATTCAGGGTGGAACACAAATGTCTAAATGCCAGAGTTTTCTGCAGGGCAGATTTTTTCTTCATTCAAATCAACTTTTCCCCTCAAAGGCAGAATATATTCCTCACACATTCTCCCTCCCTGTTGTTAATAGTATCACAGTCTATGTAAAGACAACTTCACTGTCTTGAACCAGTTACGCTTAATAACAAATAATTGATTTATGCCATGCTTAAGCTCTGAAGAACTTTGCAGGGAAGTGAGTGAATGTCTGTGTGCAGCATGCACCTCCTTTCACTTCATCCTGGAATTCTACCAATGCTGGGGGAAGAGAGGACACAGCAATATTAATGATGATGTGTTAGTAACCTGCCAAGCCGAGACTGCTGTGCAATTACCAACTCTTCTATCCATGCAGTGCTCTGAGGTGGAATATTCACACCCAAGAGAAAATGGGGAAACTGAAGCACAGGGGTGGGAGGTGAGACGTCTATGCTTGCACTCCATGTGAAACAATGTAAAGAGCCAATATCTTTACCTTTTCCCTTCAAAACTTTATGAAAAGCTATGGAATAAGAAAGGTCTGTTTCAGGAGAGTCATTTCTCATTCCCAGCTAGGTAGGCACTGACTACGAACTCAGGGGTGCTGGTCTACACCATCTTGCATCGGAGCAAAGTGCTACACAGGCATGTGGAATAGGTGGTCATCTACTGAGCCGCAGGAGATGGGCAAGGTTACTGAAGACATAAATTAAAGTCTTCACTGGTACCCTGTAGCTGCACCTTGAAGAACAGTTCACCTCAGCAAACTGGTGAGTGGGAAACATCACTCAGAAGAAAATATATCACTTGACGTGGACCTTCACCATGTTCTAATATTCTTGGGGGACATACTGTTTCCTTCAAGATCAAGAGACAGGAAACTGTCACGTGAGTGAGGAAAGCATGGCTTCTGCCAAACCTGCCCCCTTTCCAAAGTAAACACAATTTGGAATGGCAGTGTGGTATTTCACCCTGCAGAAGCCAGGCCATGGGCTAGCATGGTGGAAGCTCATGGATCCCATGGTGCAGATAGTATTGGAAGCATCTTCCAAACGCTAGCCCTGTCTAGAGAGTAATATAAGCTAGGGAAAGATTTCCACTTTCTCTTTATTTTGATTTCAAGCCGTTTTATCTGTCTTGTTTTATAGCTTTACATTGGAAGGAAGCCTATTTCCTGGTACGTACAGCAGCTTGACTGAGCATAGCTTGGCAACACTGCCTGTTGCTTTAGGGAAGAACAGAGCATATTCTCATTGTGCATGTTTTCCCTTGGAAACATTTAATCCTGTCTATATAATTCTATATATGGCTCCCAGCCATGCCACTACAAGCTGCAAAAACATCAGCTCTTATATACTAACGATGTCAGGCCTATTTAGTGCCTGAATACAGGGCTGTCAAAAAATTACCTATGATTCTGTAGATTGTCTTCTTCGGGGAGATTTATTTTTTGTTGTTGTTTCGGTTTTGGTTTTTGGCACAGCATTGACAGGGGAGCTATTTTGTCTTTTCGGGGGGGGGGGGGGGGGGGGGGCCCCCCACAAAATGCTCATCACATGCCCCTTTCCTGTTTTTTACAGTGGGAAGAAAATTGGTGCCACAGCTAAATTCCAGCATTAGTAATTCTTTCAGTTCTCCCTGTTCTGATGAGGCTCTTGCTTCCATCTCAAATGGATCATGCAGAGTGCCTGAGGCTTTCTCCCACAAACAAGCTACATGCTTCTCTTGGATTGAGCTAGGTTTGTCTGCACTGAAGAATAAGTCCTGAAGTCCTTCTTCAGACCTAATTCAGTCTTGTTCTGCTAACAAACCAAATGGAAATGAAAGGGAAGGAGTCTTCTTCAGGAGCTGACGAAGAAAGCAGACTCCTTGGAATCTTGCATTGGTAAAATAAAAATAAAAATCTTACATGTTCATTTCAGGCTTTGTTTCATGTCTGCCCTAAATTAGTGACAATTTTGCTGTTAATAGCCATGTCAATGTTATAACAGGAAATAAAAAGTCTGCAGACTTTCTTAGTGCTGAAGTCATAGCAACACTCTCACCCATGTGAGCATGGATTTCATCTGTTGCAACAGCTGCCCGCCTCAGAAAAGCATCGCTTCTCTGACTGCTCTCTGGCCCACATCCTCTGAAGTATTTTACTGAGCCGAGACCTTTTATTTGGGTTCATTCCTTCAGCTCCCAAGGACAGTAATGGGAAATCCACGCTGCACCAGAGGTAATCTCCGTAGGAGCTGTCAGCACAGGCAAGGACGACCATGAACGCAAGGGGGATGTCGCCGCCAGAAAGGGGCAGCTTCAGCTCCACCTCTGCCCCCGACACCACAATGCTCACTTGACTCATGCCATCCTCAGGCACAGCCCCAAACATCTGAGACCTCCTCTCTCTGGCTTCTCTGCTGGGTGGGAGATTGTTTTGTTTCTGAGGTTGGTCGAATTTTTGGTTGCTTTTCGTCTCCTCGACTGATCTGTCTCCCCAGACAGCATGTGCAGCAGAAGCAGGAGGAAGGACACCCTCGAACTTTTCCATGATGTGCTCACTGCTGTCTCTTTGGCAGCTCCACAGATGCCATGCTGTTCTCTAGGACATGGTGTTTGGCTGGAGAACACCCTGGCGAGAAGGGATGTTGAAAAATAGCAGTAGCAGCAACAGTAGCAACAGATGGGGCTAGCAACCTTTCCCTGGGTGAGTATCAGATCTGTTACTCTTCTCAGCTGTTTGGCGGGTCATTGCTGGGTTATGTATCCAGTGATGTCTGCACTGTGCTCTGGCCGGCAATGTATATGCCAGATTCCTCTGGTTCTCCTCATTGCTTTGCTTTAGAGCAGCAGCAGCATGCTCAAATGCTCAGCAGAGGTTTTGCAGACTCTGAGCTAGAGCAGCCAAAAAATGTAAAGTCCTAACTTTTGAAACAACTTGTTCATTTCAGAGACATGTATGCATATATGCTGCGTAATTTCTCATCATTCGGCTTTGGCTCCTGCTGTCTGTAGCCATCAGAAGGCTCTACTTGAAATCCTGTTTTCTCCTGGGCATCATTGGTTGTTATCTCTGCGGTGACTCATTATCTGCCTGAATTGGTTACCAGAGGGCTTTTTTTTTTGGTGTGAAATCTTTCTATAGTGGAGTCATGGACTACAGAGCCAAGAAGGACCATTTTGAATCACCTAAAATAACCTCTGAGCTGTTCATGTGTTGAGCTGTGAGTGTTGGCTGATGACTGTAAGGGTTTTGCATACCTAAGTGGATGCTTGCATTTTCGAGGCAAGTTTGCACTTGTCTGCTTTACCTCAGTAAAACTTGCCATGTTTTTTGTAGTAAAATGGATCCTAACAATCCTTCAGTGGGCCAATAATTATGGAGTGGAAGCTCTTTTCCCAAATGATCATCAAAGACAGTGAACAATAAGCATCAAATCTGTCATAGACTTCAAAAGCAATTGGTTCTCCTGAAAGACAACTTCAATGAAACAAGTGAAGGACAGCGATACCTCAGCTAGGAACCCCAGAAGTGACATCCACATGGCATAAGCCCTGCAGAAATACTGGCTTTATCCAAACCTGCCTAACTAACACAGTCACTCCCAAAATACCAAGTCCTGTTTTTCAGTACAGGTCCATCCAAGATTCTGCACCTATTTCTGAAGCTGGATTCCCTTATTTTTACCATTACATGCCACTGCTCAGTGAAGAAATGTCATAGATAATATTCAAAAGCAGATGCCTAGGGAAGGACACTAGAACAGAAGTATCATCTGTGCTTCCCTCTCTGCCATTGTAACCTCCAGCCAGTGCAGATCCCATGTGATCCCATGGAAGCTCTGGATCCCATGGACCAAATATGGCAGCTTTGTATTTAAATCCCTTCATGGATTTTTTGTTTTGTTTTGTTTTTGTTTTTGTTTCTTCTACAAGAAGTTCAATTACCTTCGATGACCTTGTCCAGTATCCCCATGAATCTACAGGTGTAAACCTTAAGTATTCACAGCCTCCTGTGGAAACTGAATGGTTTAACTGATCCATAAGAGAAAAACAGATCCAGAGAGGACAGCTTCCTTTTTAGGTGATCCTGACTCACCTGCAAGCAGAGAAGAAAAACCAGCAGACCTAGCCCACAGGTGAAGGAAAATGGTGGCATAAGGTGACAGGACAGGAAAAGTTTTCATCCAGTGTTTCACTAGGGATCAATTAAAGCACAATACAAGACTGGAAAGAACAGAAAACACAGCCCCATCCATGGGACAAACCCTTTTCAGTGTTTCCAAAGGGAGATTTTTGCTTTTGCCCCCCCCACTGTTAAATTGTGTGGCCCCCATTGGTGACTTAGACCTTCAAAAAGGTGTAGTCTATGTTAGAAAGAGGAGTGACAACTCTGGAGGATGTTTGCTGCCCAGTGGGATTGATCTAATTGTTTCCTTAACAATTGTAATTTCTACTCTTCACACTAGAGAAATAAAATTACCGTATTCTGAAGAGAGCACAGAATAGGAGATCTGCCTTTTTTTAATTATTATTATTTTTACAAGAGGGAAATAAAAGCAGTGGTTACAAAAGGACACATCCAATTTCATCCAGGAACATCTGAGATATGAAGCCAAGTTGCAGCTCTTGCTGTCCTTGACACGTATTTTGCTTCAAGGGTAAGGTGGTTTTCCTTTCCCCAGGATGAACTGCCTCAATACCTGAGCTCACCTTATCAAGCCTATTTCCATGAACAACACAGTCTTTCCATGGCTCACCACTCCGGTCAAGCCTCGTGATGAGCCCTTACAGAGCAGAAAAGTCTGTTCAAGGACTCACTGTGCCCTGAACTAAAAGTGATTTCAGTCCTCACACATCTGGATGCCACACTCCATGGCCAAAAATGCTTCTTTCAACCATGATTCATGCTTCTTCATTTTTTCTCTGTAAGCTTCTGTGAGTGACTCAAATCTGACACCCATGGAAGGCCTTTATTTCTTTATAATTCCTGTCAGACCACTAATTAATTTCTGGGTTTGTTCTTTAATACCTGAACAATTATCATAAGCAAATAACATTGGGAGAACAAGATGGCATGCAGGGCTAATAAAACTGCTGCTCTGTTTTTAATTGCCAGCTTAACACCCTGTGAAGCCTTCAGCACAAAAAGAGGAGAACAAGAAGGAAACAGGCTGAGTGGCTAAGTGATGATCTACCTCTGTGGGCTACATTTCCAGCTTGTGGACTACTTCTGTCTACAAATAAAAATATTTTTAAAATGTAGAAGTACCTTCAGCAGATATGAAATCAGGAGGAGAGTTCAGGAATACAGAGAAGTTGAAGAGCAGTCTTTAAGCAAATCATCATAGTTGAGTCCAGATCCTCAGTCCTAGGATCACCGTACTTCCAGGCAGAGTTGCTGTGTCTGCTCTTCGTTTATTTTACTGGCTCACTATATAAAATTACAGGGTGGAAAGAACAGGAATGTCAAGGGAAACCTTAGATGTCACTGTAACAGCCCTGTTACAGTTCTGAAGCAGTATATATGCATTAACACAATATTGCTTTCAAACTAAGCCATATCCTGCCTCCTAGCTTGGCTTCTTACCCTAAACTCTAGTTCAGCAATGACCAGGAGGAAGGAAAAATGTTCTGATTTCTCTGTGTAGAAATGTCCTAAGTGATGGGAAAAGGTAATAATAACATGAGCTACTTGGAGACATTAGGAAAGAGATAAGGTGGGATTTTTGATGAGTTCAGCACAAGACAGAAAAATGAAGGAGCGTAGGTTTGGGTAAATCACCAAATAAAAGGCAGGCCAAAAATGAGGATGACGTTCCTCACAGCAAGAGCTATGAAGCCACAGAGCAGGCTTGAGGGAAGCACCATCACTGACTCATTTCAAAATAGCCTGAACAAATTAAGAGAGCAGAGAAACAGGCAAGCCTGGCAACAAGATTGGAGCTGACAATGTTGCTTGATCCAAGAAACTGTTGGCCTTTCTCATCTTGAGTTTTCTTTGATTCTGCAGAAGCTTTTAATAATTTTATGGATTTTTGCATAAAACAGCTACAGTATTGCATAAGGTCTCTATTAGCAGCTCTAGCTCTGAAGACGTGTCAGTTGTTCTAGTATTGCCTGTGCTCAGAAGGACTGGGGCTTCAGAGGTTGCAAATGACCTGGAGATATCCCCCCACCACCACCCTCCTCTGAGGACAGGCACAAAAATGAGATTTGCTAATGTTGGTCACCTCCTGAAGCTGTCCTACCTCAACCTTTCTCTACAGACTGTCAGAAAGCAGGCACAGATTTCAGGGATTCTGATTCTTTGGTGTTTCTTTTCAGCTCAGACATTACAGCTGCTACATTGCCTAGCTTAAGTCTTGAGATAAAGTTCTCTTGGCCACAATTTTAAAAGCCTTGAGAGTAAAGCATTTCAATGTCTTTAATGCTCTGCAACTTACTTTGCGAACTAAACACACCACCTAGCATAGAATTTCCCAGGTGTGAATTTGTGGTATTTTCCCTAAGCTGGAAATTACTGAAGCTTGCCTTTAGGATGGGTCACTGTGCATTTTCCATTGTCTTACACTCTTACTTCAGCATGTACTGGTTACTTGCCTACATGGATATTTGGCTGAATATGCATGGCCATACTTAGTTTCCCAAAGAGACCTGGCAACTAAAGGAGCTGACTACTTAAGCAAAGCACAGCAGGCTTTATGTGCTTGTGGGAAGCATCTTGCAGGCACACAGTCCCCATGCTTATGTGTACAGAGCTTATGTGAAAGTTTAACATCAAGTTTGACCCCTCAGTTATAGGACACAAGAAAGGCTGTTGGAAGCAGCAGGGCAGTTACAAGGAACATTTGGTATGAATTTTCCCCTGTTTTGCAGTTAATGAATCATTCCTGAGCCTGCCCTTCCACTGTTCTCATTATTCCAGTTCAGACTGTTGGGAAAAGTACTCTTTAAGAGATGGAGCAGAGTTCGGTTTTATGTGTTTAATTTGATTGGCCAGGGACAGAAAGAAGACGGACTATGTGTCATTTATTAACTGACTGACGCAGACACCTTCTTGTCCAGCATAAGCTTAAGCTTATTCTCAAGGCAATCCAGAGTTTTATATCTATATTCATAGGCTACTGTGAAGCTATAATGCTTCAGGAGTCACTTTACTGTGACGTAGGCACCCCACCTTCACAGGCATCCTGCAAGGAGTTGCATGTGTGGCCATTTCAGACAAGGCACAGTGCACAACGTGATTCCCTTTACCTTGTCCTGGGGACTGGTTGCTTCAGCACTGGCCCAGAAATGTATTCAAACCAGTTCAAATAAAACTACTTGGTATTATAAATATGTTCTCACTAGTGAGTTCAAATAAATAAAATAAAATAAAATAAAATAAAATAAAATAAAATAAAATAAAATAAAATAATAAAAATAAAAATAATAAATAATAAGTAAATAAATAAATAAAAACAGGCTAAGGACTTCTGGTACACATGAGACTTCCTGTATTGTTACTTCCATCTTGGGTTACTGTGATGTGGATCCAGAGAAAGAGGACTCTGTGGTCACTGTAGCAACTTCAGTGTTCAGCAAGCTTTATTCATCATGGTTTTAAACATCCCAAGTGCGTAATATCAACAGGACAAGTGAAAGAGACTTTCTATTAATTACTTTTTTTTTTCCCCAAAGGAAAAATAAAAACATTGACATTTTGTTCAAAAACATCATCAGAACTTAACTGACACATATATGCATACGTTTTAAAGTCAACTGAGAAACACATCCCCACAATCCAGGGAAGGGTTAAATCCAGTGAACTACCAAACTAGACAGTACCATTTATTCTGGCCTTCTTCTAGGAAATTCCCTGCAAGAGAAAGCTGAAGGCAGAGGACAGTGTGTAGCCATAACCAAACCTTGTTTAGTTTGGCATCTTCTCTATCTATCCCATCTTTACCAATTTGAATTGCTCTGCTGTTATTCTTGGCTGCATCACTAGAATAGTTATTCTTTAGATATATGTAATGGTTTTATATAGAGAGAGTTAATGCAGTTGCTGCTTTGTCCATCCACTGTGAAGCAAATTTCAGAGAATGATTTTTGAGGGCATTGAATGTTTTAGCTTTTTTGCAGTTTTGTTCCAGAGTCACCCAGATAGGCACAGCGCAGGTTCTTTTTAGATGCAGCCTGAGAAAGGAGGGAAGAACATTTTCCTTCATTTGTCTCAGGTATCTGAACTCTTAGGCAATTGATTGGCACCCCCAAGCTATGAGAGATTTCAATAGAAGAGAATCTAAAAATAGTATCATACTTCATGCTACATAAGTGAAGTTATTATAAACAAAAATTCTACCTTATCTATGCATGCACCATCATCCTAGTAAGACCGAACTGAACATGGCCACAGCAGTGAAGATCTTCTTTAATGTGTGAAAATATGGCCCATAAGCAGGAAGCTCACCCAAATGGGCATGACAGTGGTTTTCTCTTGTTAATGGGCAATTTTTATGTTTCAGTAGCTTTTTTTATTTTCCAGAAGTGACTGCCAAACCCTATAAATAAATATAATATTCTATACACTAAGGAACTGGATTGACGTTCAATGGTATTTCATAGAATGTACAATTTAATTAAGACATGATGACCCGGATTCAGTGGGTTGACACAGGGGAGCATTAACTCTCCGTTCTAACAGTTCTGCTGCCAAGGACAAATTCTCTGTTGCATCGGTGTGACTCAGTTTAAACAACAAACAGTCTTGAAATTTAAAATCCCTACAGACCCTGGTCAAGTTTCCCCAGTTCTTGGATAACTTCCTCTTTTCTCCTTGATGTTTTTCTTAAAGTGAGATATTCTGTTGCTTTATCCTGATTTTCCAAGTAACGGGTGGGTCTTTATACTCCTGACAATAAAGTTGCCTTCCAAATATTTATCACAACAAATAACATACTTTTCCATGTTATTAATCCTGGAGAATCTCCATCTTTCCATTTGGTGAATTATGTTGACTATTGTGGACAGATATTTCCAGAATTAACACTTCTGGGATTTCACATTTGTAACATACATTGATGAGTGTATTAGGAAAATCAATAGAATTAAATTCTGTTTTGTTTACTTTTTGTTGTTAACATTCATGTGGCTCTGCTCAAGTCAATGGGTGTAACTCGGAGCAGAACTGGACCATAATTGCGTGAAACAGAGTGGTTTAAACTGGAGATGAATGAACCTGCCACAGACAGATGGAAGTGAACTTCTTATGAATTCTGGCTCGGTAGAAGGCCTATCCATTGAAATCCATCATGCAGGCTCCCATAAGCTCATGTTATCTGTGTGCTGCTGGTGTATTCATCAAAGTATGGATTTCACTGGGAAGGAAGGAAGGAAGGAAGGAAGGAAGGAAGGAAGGAAGGAAGGA